>NQII01000727.1:0-363827 GCA_002778355.1 Clitarchus hookeri
AACCACTCAGCTAGCCAAGTCCCTAGTACTAGAGCTTGCTGATTCTTGTACCAGAAATAATGAATCAATAATGAACAAGATGATATAAACAGCAGTAGGCCAAAAATGTAAGAGAAACCATTGGAAACCACTTGATTAACAACAGTAGCCATCAAGTTGTATAACACCGGAAACTAACTGAATACCACAATAATCATTGCAAGTAAAATAAGATGTAAATTTGCTTAGACCAATAGGGTATCGCTGAAAACTAAAGAAATATTCCAAAGAAAAAAATAACGATACGCAACAAAGAATGACGGATACCTTTATATTCCAGCAGAATTAAGAAAAATATTAATTAAAACTTTAAACAGAAAAAAAATATATATGCATCAGAAATAAAACGTAATTGAAGTACACAATAAATCACAAACTAGACGTACAAAAATAGGTACTTTTAAATAAACTGAAACATTTTTAAAGGTCAGTGAGTATGCTAATAAATTTTCAAGTGAAACTAATATTTCACAAAAAATTTACATTGGTTTGCTTTAATCGTTTTTCCTGATCAAATACTTACATTCCCAGATTACCAGTATTTTAAGTTAATCAATGTTGTAAATAACATTTACTTTAGATTGAATAATTTATTAGAAATGTTGCACATCTAAGGATCCATTGGTTTTATTTACATTTAAGTGTACATAAATGAAAAGTGTGAAACTAAAATGTGATTTACCAAGTAACTACGGATTATACCTCATGTAACCGCAGAGTTTATATTCATATATGCTTGCTTGGGACACAATGTCAAGTTCTGGTGGCGGCTGTCTTTCCGCGAAACCGTACAGTTTTTAATCTTCATTGGGGGAACATATTATTTTCTTTTGCCACATCGTAAAAGCAGTTGGAAAATGCTGTGGATACGAATACAGCAGTCTGAAAAATTGTTGTAATTTATTTCTTATAATTAACAGTGTCACAAACAAGTAGTTAAGCATATTCTCACGTGCATCGAGGTCTTCCGTACGACAAATTGTTGGGTCTTTATAGTAACATTTGCTTTCGTAACTGTATCTGAATTGCACTCGATTTGTGGGCTTATCAAAAGACGAAAAAAAAAAGAAAATTTTAGCTTAAAAAAAATTGCAAAATTCAGAAAACTAATTTTTTTTATCTGAAATTAGAAAGGTTATAATGGGTAATTTTTTAATTTTTGTCATCCACCCTAATGCTCACAAAAAAGAACGTTTATCGAAAGATTTTAATTTAACAAAAATTTTTGCAAAACAAGTAAGTCCAGTAGGTTTTACGATTACATGACTAGTAAACTTTTCAGAAATTAAGGCGAGCAAAACACCGTTAAAAATGCCAGACACTACAAACATGTCAATAGACGTATCATTCATGCACATACAAAAATTGATGTACTCACAAATATCACGTGTTCTAAGCCAGGTACCAAACACCTTTGCTGATTAATTATATTGCCCAAAGTTAGTATCTTGCCTGCTGCCTCCTTCGCAGAGGTTCTCGGAGACTTTGGTGCATTTCCACAGGTGTGGTTGGTAGCACCGTTGTGGGCCTACACTATGGGTGAATCAGGCAATGTATGAATACGTCTAAAATGGAGTTTACAGAATGACAATACTCCTCCGAAGCAAAGTAATGTACAGAAAAATACAAAACATTGTATAAGAGGAGGGGATAGTGTTAATAAACTGATATTAGGTATATAACATATATCTTAATAAGGTACATAGTCAGATATGAGGCACTTGTACTGCAAATACGGCAAGTAAACCATAAACTGAATTGTTATAATTTTTAATGCACAAGAGTTGTGGTACATGTACCATAATTAGTTTCGAACAACTACAGAAGGTACAACACCTATGGTACAAAATTCCAATTTAACGTCCCGAAATTAAACTCCCCCTTAGAGCCATTGTAAAGGCGAGGTCATTTATAACGCTTTCAACGATGGAGACTTGTAGGAAAAACTTACATGTTGAATTGGAAGTATGTAGCTGAAAATGTTTAGGATATAGAAAGAATCAAAAAATGTCCCAACTCCTTAACAACTGAAAAATTTTGGAATCCTCAGAGATAGATAAAGTACCTCCTAAAATATGTCCCACTTAAAAAATGCAAGTCCCAAAGTTGAAGAGCATGGAAAGAACGCGCGATCGAAAATCTGATGGGACAAAGATCTCCTCCTCTGGTCAAATATCCCCTCATTAGGTTAAGGTGAGACAGGGATGGGAGGTTAGCTGATGGAAACAGGGAGGATGAAAAGTGGTTCAGAAGATGGATTTCCCTCGCAACTTGAGAAAAAGGAGAGTTCCTTCACTTGATCCTGCTTGCAGATGTCAGGACCTACCATGCTTGTGTCACTGTACGTCACAGAGCTTGGTATACCTTGCTGCACAACAACTTGGTTGGAGCTGCCACCAACCAATCTTTTACTGTGGCACTCCCTTCATGCTATATTTAAGAGGACCACCCTTACTGTTACCTCCCCGGCGTTTGAATAAAAAGTTTTTTTTATTTGAGATCGCATTTCGTGGATACCATTTAAATTTGCCAGGTGTGATGGGTTTCTTGTTCTTTCATATTTGTGATTATTAGTGGGTTTAGTTAGTTAAGCGAAATGAAAGTAAGTAATTGTATTTGGTCAAAGGGTATCAAAAGGGTGTACTAGTAATTACAGACTTCTTCTTATTGTATTTAAAAAATACAAACTGCGGAATAGTTGTTCGTAAGGGTAAAAGAATGTTGCCTGTCTTACAGAGATATCAACGTTCTAGTATTTAAATTTAACAGAAGTGATGCCATTGGGTTGCATATTATTGTATTCTTCCTTGATGATATTTTAATTATGAATGTTCCAATGCTTAGTATGTTTATATCGCCCATTCCTAACATGTTCATAGTGCAGATTAACTAAACCAATAATATTATAGAAATCCTCACCCTCTTGTTTCAAGATGTGTTCAATAGAACACTGGCACGAACACAATCTGCTCCACGCTGCCAGGCTGCTCACGCTTCATGCTCTCAAACACCTGCAACATTTCACGTCACTTGTGTAATAAAGACATTGTAGATTTACTATGGTCCAAAAACATTTCTTGTACAGGATATGCATTTTTATAATAACCATCATTCTTTGGTTTACAAGTGACTCGTGCATCCATGGTCCTAATCACAGAGAAAAACTTTACAAAAGTAAATGACACTAATGATACGAAATTAACATCGAGTGCTAGGGAAATAGTATATCTCACTTCTTTACCGGAAAAATGTTAACTTTGAAAAGTTATAAATAATTATGTGACTGTAGAAATTAATATATTTTCAAACATATAATTTTATGACTATGCTCTTTGACTCCTCCTAGCTACGCAAAGACGTGGAGTGTTCATATGCAACCTACAAGATAGACATATGGCGTCCACTTACGTGTGACATTTTTACACCATTCAGATTCAGAAATAAAGAAGCAATGAGTACGGCATTTACATGCACTTAAAGTATATGCTCTTCTCTGAATGAAAAACACTGAAATTATATGCAGTGTTCCTATTGTACTGTGTGCAGCTACAGGTGTTAAACTGGTGATACTTTAATACCATTGGTGAAAAGTCTAAATATACACTTGTGTTGTATATTTTTGGTAGTATATTTTATGATAAAGCTGTTTTAAAATGTAATAATTGTGATGTTCAATGACTTTAAATTGACACTCATTGACGAAAAAATAATTGCACCCACAAAAAAGAAAGCTACTGGAATAAAACCTGGTGGGAAGATTATAAAATGTAACACATTCCGCGCCTGTGACGCCAGTAAGAGGGCCTTACCACTGTATCTGCCAGATTATAAAATGTCATCTTGGTGTGCATGCTTTTAATTCAAACTTGTGATGTTGTGTCGTTAGCACCTAGTCAAAGTGTATAACCTCTCTGAGGAAAGTTCGACAGCACTTTCAACAGTTGGATGCGTTCGAGGGGCACATCGAACAGCTGCAAGGAGCGTGATGGCTATTTCGCCTCATTGTGCCCCATACCAGTAATGCTGATATTACTGTAGTATGGTGTTGGCGTTATTGTATATAGGAAGTCACGCACATACGACACGCAGGTCTGGGAGACTACCACGAACCACACAAGGGGAGAACTGACTGACTGCGCGACATGCACGGAGTGTCCCACCCACCAAGGTTACGGACATTTACCGCAGACTATTACGATGATTGCCCTTAACACCATATAAATTTAGCCACAGACAGCAATAGTGTCGTGCCCTACTATTATACCTTCAGAAAGAAAGAAAGTGGGTAAAGTAATCTTCAGTGGTGACTTCCTCTTTAAACAAGAAAATAGAATACAAAACGTCTGGGGAAGTTTATTATACGCTAAATGGAAAAAATTTAAACCACTTCGAATTTCGATATTTGTGTGAGATCAGAATGTCGTAGTTTGATTAATGGTGATATCTCTGATGTTTTTAATAAAGTCTATTTGATTGCATGTGTGGTTCTGTGAGTATGTTTTGTATGCATCAGCGTAGGTTCCACTATATGTGTATTGACTTCGAGGTCAATTAGTTTAGCTCAATACCCGACTCAAAAAGCGTGGGAATACACTCTATTTGTATATTTACCATATCACTGTATACTTACAGTGATAAAGCACCAATGTTACATTATTATTCCAAACATGCATGGTAACGTTCCTACAGATGTTCAGGTAACAGTCAAATGAGTAGGGACGTTCCCATCTTTGTATAATATCAATGGTAAACATACCACATTTTCAGACCGAAATATAGTATTATTTCCAAATACTGTAAAGATTAAAAATATCCATTACAGTTTAGGAAAATTACATGAAAGTGTTTTACAATGTATGCTGAGAAGAGACGAATATAACGAAGAAAAAAAATCTATACATTTGTATAAATCTATAGAGAAAGTCTATATATGTTCGTAGAGAGAGAGAGAGAGAGAGAGAAAGCAGAACAAGTAGTGTTTAAAATAAGTGAAAAATAATGAATATTAAATAGCCCTTATGTTTTCTACTTACCTTTCAACAAGGATTAAGATATGTCATACATGGACATACGAGAACGCAGGAAATGAATCGTGCCATATGAAATAAATAAGTCTAAGAAGGGAAAAACACGCTTCAAAAACGCGCTCATGTATTTATTCTCCACACGCTGATAAACGGGTAATGAAATATTTTGTTGTTAGTAAATAATATTTTTACTTATGATGTTGACCCAAACAGAGATTTGGTTGGTGTAACCAAAGATTTGATTGGCTCAAAGTGCATTAAACAGCTTCAGTTAATATAAAAAATAAATTTTAAGGCTAAACGAAATTAGAACTTACATCATCTTCATCAGGGTAGCGTATTAGCAACCATAGCTAAAGTGACTAAATCGGAAATAGGAATATTATTTAATACCAAAATTTCAAATAGATCTAAATGATATCGCATGCTAATAAGTATTTATTTCAAGTTTTACAGCTTTACTTCATAGTTTCCTTTTTAACTTGGATTATTTTGATATGTACACTATTATTAAGCATCAAGAAATGCACTAACAAGAATTGTTACTTTCCTTATTGTCACAAAAATGCAAACTGTTATGTTTAAAATATTTTGTACCAGGGACTAGGATGTATGCTGTTATTAGGGATAAACTAAAGTAAATTATGAAGACAGAACATATATCTAATACAGTCTCTAGGAGTTGCAGTAAATATTAGTAATGGGCGAGGAAGGTCCTATCAACTACAGTATATAACAAACCTGAATGATACAGTAGCCAGAGACTGAGTGTGAGTAGGAAGGCGACGAGCGGCACGCCAAGCTACATCTTGATGGCTTCATCTCGGCGAGGGTCCATAGACAGACAGACCCCGTACAAAGTGTTGCCAAGTATTATATAGTTTCTGGTGGCGTAATTGTCCCAAATACCGTGCCGCCGGGTAGGGAGCTAAGCTGATATGTTTAATAAACTATTATTGCTGTAATGTTTTTTGGATTTTCCGTTTGACTTGGATACCACCGCGTCACTGCTGTTTGCTAGGCTAGTCGCCTTTACTGAATCATAACAAAACAAACTTCCGAGCAGTATTTTTGAACGAAGACAATCAAATAAGTGGCCGAAAAAAATGTGCAGCTGATTCAACAAAATATTTGGTTGACAGTTTGGTTTCGTTTGGCACAACGCAAAGTATTTTTTATTCAATAATGTATTTTGTAAAATGAGCATATTTAAATGTATTTATTTTCAAGCTTTGTTATCTAAAACAAAAATTTTCGGGCAACTAAATATATTTATGGCCCTCTGCAAACACATATTTTGTTGGCCTTACTTTTAGTATTGCGACGGCGATGGCATTTAACATAAAGAAGATTCCCGTGTATTCCGTTTCCTCAGAACTTTAGGCGGTTCAAATAGGGTTTAAATACAGAAAACTGTTCAGAATAGTTGCAGTGTTGTTGCTGTAGTTTAAAACGCTGTCTTACAGAACAACAATAACGTCAACAGAGGGTTAGTTACAGAACTTTTTACTGACTTTTACTTTTTTTCAACGACCTCTTTTATGTTTCAATAACAAAAAGTGTGATTTGCCAATAAATACAATGACTTTCACCTCCGTCATAAAATGATTTATATTACAATATTCCATAGTTCTAAAAGTTAGAATATACGTAACTGTTTAAAATGGGAGTAATTTGACAACTATGGAGGTTCATTAATGTATAGATAGTATCATATATTTCTGACTTCCACGCAGAATTAGAATAATATTTTATCCTTATGCCCAATTATTATTGTAACAATGTAAAAATAAAGAAGAGTAGTATAGTACGGTGGGTTCTGGAACATGGGTTTGGGTGTTGTGGGTATTGCTAGGTCAATAACCTCGCTACGTTAATAATGTTAAATTTGCGTTATCAAGACCGCGAGCTCTAAGGAGACCTCCGGGAGGCTTTGGCAAGATCCTAAAAAAGGAAATAACGCAAAATCTAAATAATTATTTTAAAAAATTTTTTTATAGAATGATGTTGAACTACTTTCTAAATCTTCAAAAAGAATTCTAATTTCTATTTTGAGAGATATTCTAAAAGTGGTTTTTAGCTATGCCTTATAACCGATCGATTTTTGCATACACCACCTACATACTTAACTTTGCATTTTGAATTATGTTAAAATACTTCACATTTCATAAAAAGTTTTGATAAATAAATTCATTTAAATTAAAAATGTAGAAAATAATTTGAATAACCAATTTTGAGACAAATTAAATTAAGGAAGTTTTTGAGGGTTCGAGTCTCTCCCTTCCCATTCTCACGAAAATTTGTTTAGTACGCTCGGCAGCAAGGACAATAGGCCAATGATACTGCACCAATTATTGGCAAATTGGACCCAAAGCTTCACTCCCGCAAGTGATTAATAATGGTTGCACATCACACCCCCTTACCGGCATATCTGTCTTCGCCTTCTCCAACTTCTCAGCAAGCATCTCCAGTCAATGCCTGTTCGCAGTTTTACGCTAATGCTCGACATTATAGACTTGTAACGATGCAGTATTTTACATTTTCGGGAAACGTGGTTCATTTTATTTCGCTCTGCCAAGGTTCATATTTTTATTATCGAGATTTAAATTTAAAGCCGTGGTGTTTCGTTAATCTTTATCGGACATACATTTGCCGTTTAACGTTTACCGGGCATCCCGTGCCGTTTTGAAAGTTTTAGTTTTTGTTACGTGTAAACATTAGATTAGATTTTTTCAGACTAAGTGGACAGTTTTGCCCGGCAAGTTCGCTTATCGTTATACTGACGGCGCAGTTACGCGTGCTATGCTGTTAGGATAGCAAAGTAAGAGCGTGGGTGGCAGCCCACGCCAGGCCCTATCAGAGGAATTCCGGGTGATAGGCACACGAAAGATACACATGTGCCTGTCGCCTTCCAGTCAGTCGTCATCCAGTACTCGTGGCAGTGGACTCTCAGTGCTCGCCTAGGCCGCGTCGGGCTTGGCGCATAACCCCCACACCGGCCAATTTGAACGTGCTAGATTATTTCTTACCCTGTTAGAGATGACGCTGCATTTTTTTTTTCCTAGGGCAAGTTTTAATGAAGTAGATAATTAACTAGCAACGACTGTGGCGCTGCTCTCTCGTTTGCATTTGTATCAGTGAACCCTGTTCATACTCGGCATACGTAAACACTTTGTGAGCATTTGCATCTTGGATGATAAGTAAAAGTAAAGACTAATAATCCGGAACTTCACTACGTTATTTGGTTATTAATTGGCGCATTTTTAAAGAGTCCCGTGTAACTACCTCTGAGTGAGACGAGTGGCAACTTCCAACAGTCAAAACTTGACATGCGGCATAACAAATATGGTGGTCTAACTGTGAGACGGTAATATTATAAAGTCGGCTATAACTGCGTGTGTGCCACGTTACACTACTTTCTAAATCAATGTATGAAAAATGTCACTGCAAATATCGGCATGTATTTTAATGCGCTCACTGACTTGCATACGCCCAGTAAAGTAAGCAACGAAGGATGGAAAGTAGCACCATGACCTCACATTTAAAAGTGAACTTTTTGTTATTCGTTTTGTTTTCGTTTTTTTTGTTAAATATATTAGTGTAAGGATATGCCAATTTGTAAAATATTAACTCTTATAATAATTTTAAATTTTAAATTGAATCCCGAATGAACAAAGTGATAAAGCCTAAGGCAATGTTAATTTTATATATAGTGGAAGAACACACAATGTGCATAAAAGATCTTATGCAGATCTTCGAAAGTGCTCCGGTTAACATGAACAGTATATAGTTGTATGCACTACGGCCTCTTTACCTCATCCACTTTGTATTTGCAGCATGTATTCTCTCTTCCCAGCATGCTGCCACCATCTTGCCTTGCTATCGCTCATGCTTATTCCTTGCCCCTTCTTCAGTTCACTAAAAGGTTTCATCTCGGTGACAACTCTGTGCTTACATTTGGCTAGACAAGTGACGATAAAGAGATCCGCTAGCTGTGATTGAATTATCATAACACATCCGGTTTATTGTTCCCTTGTAATGATATTCACTGTATAGTAGAGACAAACAAAGGCATAACAAAAAAAAATAGAGTCATTGTACAGTCGATCACATGAGCCAACCATTACTATTTATTAAGTACTGTGGACTGCGTGCACCGAGTTTCCTTAGCTGCTTTCGAGGGAACAGTAGACCATCGTCTAGGGCAACATGACTGCGAGACAGAACACGGAGATCCAGGACTTCTACAATGATTGCGGAGTGTTTGTGACTGGAGGAACTGGATTCTTGGGCAAACTGACCATAGAGAAAGTCCTGCGTAGTTGTCCTGGAGTCAGGAGAGTCTATGTACTCATACGCTCCAAGAAGGGATTGTCGGTGGACGAAAGGAAGAAGTTCTTATTGGACAATGTGGCAAGTTACCTTAAAACATGCGCAGGCTACGTTATAAAAATATAATGGTTTGAAATAGCACCGAATAATATGTTGTGCAACTGTTGCGGAAATTTCATTTATTTACCTAATTTAAAAATTTATATTTCTAATCCCTATCCATTCTGATAAATGGGCATTCGATGGTGTCACGTAGTTGTAATTTACCATTTTAAACTTCCATTTCACGACATCTCAGAAAACGAAATATATTCTAGTCTGTCATGTAATATGTATATTCCAAAGTTAATGTGTTTGAATAGCTTCCGCTATTACTAAAATCGTCTTCTCCAGTTTACTCTGAAACAATTTATATTCCAAGAAACACCCTGCACTGGCCTGCCAATTTTTTTTTTTTTTATTAACACAAAATTGGTTTGTAACGACTACAAAACAGTTTTTTGGTTATGAAAATAAAACATATTTTTTGTAGCAATAGCAAATGTAAATTTTTCCACAACAAGATTATTCTTGTTACAAATAATATAATATTGTGAATTTAACGAAATAATTTGAATTCGCCGCAGTTTCTGTCAGTGTTAACATGACATGTATATAATTCTTCACTTAACGGTTACAAAAAAAAATTTCCAAGTAAATTAATATTTACATAAGTTGATATTTTATCTAAATCTGTTATTAAGTATCACGTTGAAGCACACGAAAGATTTTATTTCTGGCATAATATCAATAACATTATATATGGTATTAAAAAAATTTTTGAATTTATTAAACAGGACTAGATATTGCGGAGATCGGGAAGTTAAATAATGATATTATAATTAAGTCTTTTGTCCTCAAAGCACTATTTTGTTAGCTTCATTAACGATTTTTTATTTAATCTAACGTTTGTTTCCACTAAAAATGAACAGGAACAACAAAGACAATCGTAGCTCCTTATTAAAATGCGTTGTAGCAAAAATTGGGCTGTATTTAAAGTATTAAGAGTTAAGTCTTAACTGTTGCAAACCAAACCAACTTCGCTCTGAGACCACCGTCTAAGCTATACACAAATGGTGTAAATAATAAATATATCTGCATTTATTGAGCTAATAACATAAATTTAAAAACTGTTTTCCCAGAGAACAATGAGGGAGCAATGAATCCAATATGTAGACAAACACAACAAACATATTTCACTGGAAATAGCACGAATATCTCATTATAACAGTCTTTAGTGCCTTAATTTCCAAGTTATTTGAGCTTCTTTGTCTGTGTTAAAATGGCGGCATGAATTGTTGCAGGTATTTGAGCGAATGAAGTGCGAGCAGCCGGACTCGGTGGATAAGATCGTGATTGTCCCTGGAGACTGCTCAGCCCCTCGCCTGGGCCTAAGTGACTCAGACTATCATGACCTGACGCAACATGTCAACATCGTGCTGCACCTCGCCGCCAATGTCAGGTTCGATGAGAACTTGAAGGCGGCGGTAACCATCAACACGAAGGGCACTCAGGAGGCCATTAAGTTGTGTCGGGACTGCATCTCTCTAAAGGTACACAACAAGTTAAAGATGACAAATGTTACATTCGTTACAGATGTTCCATTCTGTTAACGGAAACTACCAAAATGTGCTAACATTAGGAAACATTAATTTGGTTGTGAATAACAAGATATAAATTGGATGGTCTGCAGACTACGAAATATTTCTGCCGCACAGTTCAGGAACAAAATTTCTGACGTTGTTTGAATACAGTAGTACATTTTCGTGCATTAACTAAGATAATTATCATTTACGGAGAGAACTGTTAAAGTTAAGACGAAAGAAGAAGGAAATTTGATCAGTCATGGGGAATTTAATGATATTTGTTTATGTCCAATGAGTTATTTGTAGGAACACCTGTTATTCGCGAAAATATTCTCCCGAACGCTACACTTCAATGCCCTATGGCATACGTGCAGTTCCATAATTCTTTACCAGACTGGGCTTATAAGATTTACGTAACTCCGACGAGTGTGCGTAATTCACGTGTGTACACGTACAATGCGTGACTGTTAAAAATCATCGAGTCACGAAAATGTATCGGAGCATTATGTATTATATTAACAATTCTTGGCACAATGTGTACTAACAAAAATAGAAGTCTTCTGATAAAGGTGATCTTGAGAAGAGTAATGAAATAAGGGAAGTAGCCCATGGTTGATAATAAGAAAAGTGATATTACCCAAACTCTAACCGCAGCAACACGCCAAACAGAGAGCGTGGTGATGTCCAGTATACTGGTAGCCACCCGAAAGTGACATTCCACTAGTTCACAGTCCTTTCCACACTTCACACCCCACTCCTTGTTCCATTTCTCCACTTGAAAGTGATTGGTTCGAATGTGTTTTGTGAGTAGAGGTTGGCTTGAATTTTCTAATAAAATTGAGAAATCTAGAACAGTCAGCCATAGACAGACAATTACCTATACTGAACAGATTGTGTATGTTTTGTATTACACCAAATCTGGGACTGTGTTTGAGAAAAGTTTTGTAAATAGTCAGCCGTCTTCTTTTCGGACGACCGTGGCTTTCATGAGTGAAGAGTGAAGACATTTGGGTGGCTCTAAACATCGAGATCTTGAGAGTGTGACTTTATGTACACCTGGCCTTTTACAGAGTGACAATAAAACTTAAGATGTTTGTACGAAAATGCAACATCAGAATATTCACACTCGTTCTCTTCAATGATGTTTGTTATACTTTATATAATCCGTATTATTACAATATGCAATCATTTCAAGAATCACTGGAAACAGATAACCTTGACACTTTCGTTAAGAGAATACATGCCCAATGCTTCCTGGTTCTTATTGGAAGATTTCTGCATCACGCTACTTGGGCAGTTTCATGGTCAACATTCTCTGGGATGCATTTTGTAGACTTCTGGACACACAGCTCCACTAAAATGCTTGTTCTCGTGACTGTCCACTCAATGCAATCCGTCTGCCTTGATCTTCTAGTGGTGGTGTACTCCTTCAACGTCCGTTGCTAAATAAAAGACTGACACTCCCATGCTGTACCAACCTCCACCAGGATCCTTGAAAAGACCCACTGCATCCAAAGTCCTGTTTGTCTAACAGTCATTTGAATTTGCCCTGGCTCCAACATCCCTATGATTCTTTCATTGTAGCATTGACTATATTGGTTCTTTCAGCCGTTGCATCCTAATGCGCTAATGATACATTGATAATACGCAACTGTCATCTACTCTTTGTTCCAGATTCTCCGGCGCTACATACTTATTTCAGATCGCGTTTACAGAGCCGTATTGCAGTTATTATAGGAAACACTTGTACAGTCACCTCGCAAATATTGTATGATTTTAATGTATTGAGAACTCCCAGAGCTGTGGTTTTGGAGGAAGGTGATTGACACTGTTCTCTAAAGGTCCAATTTCCTAATAAATCAATACACTGTAATGATTAAGAGTTCAAGAAAAATCTCTAGTTTTATTATTGCTTTAAAACAAGTTAAGTGCCACACAAGTTCTCGAGACAACTCCCTCCCGTTCCTGTACGTAGATTACGTATAGTTCGCGTCGTGGGGGGAGGGATTAATCTGCTTCGTACTTGCTGGGTGATTCTAGATATTCGTAGCACTCGCGGAACACTACTCAGGGTCCTTCACACACGCTGGATGACTGTACTTATCTGTCCTGTTGTGCTGGTAGCTGGTCCTGCAGTTGAGATCTGGTGAACTGGAACTGGCAGGCCTCTGCGTCTGATGTCGGCTGGCTCTTCCGGAATCGCTCCGCGTCTTCGGACTCTCGTCGGCTGCCCGTCGTTGGCGACCCGCTCCGCGCTCGTCGACGCCCGTCCGCTGACTGCCTTGTTTCCTCGGACTCCTCTCGTTTTGTAGCCTCCCTCGCCATATTCAAACTGCCTCGTCTGCACGTGGTCCGGGAATCTCGTGGCGTCTCCCTGAGTAATAAAAACACGTGTCTGGGGCTCGGGCTGCCCATCATGGACCTTCGGTTCTGGTATGGCCGTTTCATTGTCTCGTTCTGCACGTGCTTACTTGGCGGGTGGTCTTTGGATCAGTGCCCACACTGGTCCATCCCTTGTCCCCGGATATGCTGCTATTCTTCTCGTACACCCGCTAAAAGCTTTTCTTGGTTTATTGCGGCGAAGCCCGGGGTCGTGGGACCTCGGCGTATCTTGGGGCAGCTGCCCAGTGTAGCTGTGTTCGTGCCCTGGTGGCTTCCGTTGCCTCCGGATGCCGTCTGCACGTGCAGAAAGCTTGGGTGGCCCGTCTTTGCAGCTGTGAGGTGCGGGATCCTTTATTTGGACACGTCCGCCACCCTTAATATTTATTGGTGTTCACCGCCAGCAGGCTTTGCTAGCGCTTGTGTTCTGAAGGCCAAAAATGCATGGACGCGGGGAGCGTCAGTATGTACGAACAATGCTGTAAGATTGTGTGCTGCATTTAGTTATTTTTCTTGAGAAAACGTGTTTACAGAGATTCAACATACAGTCACCTCCTGGAAAATACCCTCAGCATTGAACTGAACAAAAAAAAACTGTTGTCTAGAAGGGGATTCGTAGCGAATCAAGACTTCATAAGTATCTGTTGTTTGGGAGAACTGTTTACATGATACATTACTGAAGATTTTGCCATATGGATGAATTAAATGTAAGAGTTAGATTTCCTAAATTGTGACAGAAAATGTTTTTGCACTGACATTTGATCACCTGCCTATGGTCTCTTCNTTTTGCACAAATGTCTCTAAGTTGTATGTCAGTGCTCCTGGAAAATACCCTCAGCATTGAACTGAACAAAAAAAACTGTTGTCTAGAAGGGGATTCGTAGCGAATCAAGACTTCATAAGTATCTGTTGTTTGGGAGAACTGTTTACATGATACATTACTGAAGATTTTGCCATATGGATGAATTAAAAGTAAGAGTTAGATTTCCTAAATTGTGACAGAAAATGTTTTTGCACTGACATTTGATCACCTGCCTATGGTCTCTTCNGTAAGAGTTAGATTTCCTAAATTGTGACAGAAAATGTTTTTGCACTGACATTTGATCACCTGCCTATGGTCTCTTCACTAAAATATTTCCATTTGTATTTTATCATAGAACATTTTCTAGGTATTACTTTTGAACTCGGACAGTGTATACCAAGTGACAAAAAAAGCGGCCAATTATGTATACTTTACTTAATATGTGCTCTTCGTTAGGATGATTTTATTTCCATCTTCTTTAATATCAAAATAATTACTTAGAAATTAAGTTTAACTGTTAAAAAATATACATAAGATATCAATTAAAAAATTAGCCCATATATTCGTTTCTGACTTTATTTCTTCTCCCATTTATAACACATACCAATCTGTAAATAAAATATTTCGTGTTATTATTTTCCGTAAAGGTGCACAAACTCTTAAAATTTCTGTTATGATGGGAATATATATGTGTTATATTATCAATAGTGAGATTAATGATTTATTTTCCATAGCATGGCTTATTTTTTCATGTTTAAATACTATAAATGTTTAAAATTATGAATCACTGTCCCTCATATCTGACCTTCATTTCAGTCTTTGTTCGTCGGCCAGTTGTGATTACAAGTGGAATGGTAATTATGTCCTCTTGCTCTAGGGATTTTTCCCGTGTTTTGTAGCGCTGGTATTTTGTTAAAAGTTGAAGTGATGGCAATTGCAGATTCTAGTACAGGTTGCAAGCTTGACAATGGTTACATTCTTATAACCTAGCACTTTAATGTATTCTACGATGAAGCAGAGAGAACAATGATAAATCTCAATATTACCTCTTGTTAATAGTCCTTGGACTGACCAAACTATCTGTAAGCATGAGGTGATTTTTAATAATGGTAGTTATCATTTGTAATAAAAAATTTTAAAAACACAAATATANCTATCTGTAAGCATGAGGTGATTTTTAATAATGGTAGTTATCATTTGTAATAAAAAATTTTAAAAACACAAATATAGTTCAGATTTTGTTACGATGAATGCCACTTTGCACAGAATAGGGGATATCAGTGAATGTTGTCGGTAAGATGTATCGCTTAAACGTAAAACAGTTTGCCATTTGATGTAACTTGATTTATGAACGCCTACTCATAAGTGGTTTGAAACACATTGTATACATTAAAACACATCTTTAGACCTTCTAACTGTAGTTATGTGTTGTACAGCATAAACTACACATTTTCACAGCGTNACATCTTTAGACCTTCTAACTGTAGTTATGTGTTGTACAGCATAAACTACACATTTTCCCAGCGTGCATTTAAACTAAAACTGGGCTAAATTATATCAGAAATACTGTGTTAAGTCGGGACACAACCACATATACCAGCTGTGTACAGTAATTCAAAAACAAGGAATAAATCAGTGGAATAGATGGGCTTTTGTTTCATTATTCCTGGTCTTTGAAAACCCGAGAGAAGCACATTCACTGTACATATTTATATAGTTAACAGGCATCATCTAGTTAGTTACAGTACGAAAAAAAATGTGTGCTATAATATTAAAACACAAATAAAAATAAATACATTGTATGATTCTGCAAAAATACGTGTTGATTAAAAGCCTGCATATTAATACATTTTATATTGCTCAGATGACACGAGGACAACATTCAATGTTCAGTCCTTTTGAGATTCAGTGTCAAGTAACTGATCCTTACTGCTATGATAGTACTAGGATGCATATTACTGTTCCCTATGTATTAACGTAAGGCCGGGACAGAGAGCATTTAAGTTGCTATACTCTTGAGTTAATGGAATCGCAGTCCGAGTTCTCTGTTTTGTGCTATACAAAACCAAATGCAAATTCGGTGATATACATTAAGGAGACGTAAAATTATAACTATTTAGTTAATTACATTAAAATGGCCTTAATGATAATATATTAAAAAATTATGCTGAAATTTACAATAACAAATTAATAAAAGCTTAGAAACCAGTCACTATTACATACCTTAAACCAGCAATTTGTNTGCTGAAATTTACAATAACAAATTAATAAAAGCTTAGAAACCAGTCACTATTACATACCTTAAACCAGCAATTTGTTAATTTTCTTACAGTAAAATTGTATTATTTTAGGGCTTAATGATTTCTTCTATATTATTGATGGCGTATCAATACGGTCTGCCACTAATCGTAACTCGTTGTTCAAAATAGGTTTCAGAAAGTTTTAAATGGACACATTAATTAGATGTTCTTGATCACACTGGCAACACTTGAAAACTTATATTAATTTACGCACAAGATAAACCTTTATCATCTTCACTGCCTGTTCGTGCCCACACATTTCAAAAGATTGTATGTATATTTCATTATTTGTCCGAGAAAAAACACAATTATTCTTGATGGGTAGTTCCTCAACCTTTTTTTTTAAAACTACAGCAATGGGATGTCGCACTTAGGAGCTGAGATTTGGACCAGGCAAAATGTGCAACTAGTATATTCTTCCGCTACTCTTACTTAATATCCAGCAGTCATTACAAGTGGTGTGGTGTTCAAGGTTTTTGGAAAATCTGTGAAAAACAAAAGTTATTTTTAATACTCTGCATAAATCCTTTTTAAATAAAAATCCATAGTAAACGTAAAATAAACCTGACTTCTATTATTTCTTTNAAACGTAAAATAAACCTGACTTCTATTATTTCTTTTAGTATTGTAAAAGTTTCTCTTGGAATGACACTAATGGCTCGATCAACATCGCGTTTCTTCCCTTTTGAGTAACTGGTTTTAGTGTCCTAAACGTTTGTCTTCGTATATTTTAAGGTTCTAAAATATATATTCAGCCAGTTTTCAAAGTCGAGTCAAGTGCCTATAAACCTGATCTGGCATCCATCATGTCATTGAAACCACCTTTTGTTCTATAAAGACTTTTCAGTTTTCTTCTCAAGATATTATGAAACCCAACTGATAATAAACATTGTATACCTTTTATATTTGACTAAGTTAACACAACTAGAGCAACATATGATACATCAATTATTTTATTGTGTTTCCAAGTTGATTTCTGAGTATGTATTTGCCATGTATGCAAACATGCATGTATCCGCCAAGATAGTATATTATCATTTGCTGTGATGAACACTCTTTGGTCAGTATTTCTGGACAAATATGCCTCTTTTGCATTACAAACATCNTGCTGAAATTTACAATAACAAATTAATAAAAGCTTAGAAACCAGTCACTATTACATACCTTAAACCAGCAATTTGCTAATTTTCTTACAGTAAAATTGTATTATTTTAGGGCTTAATGTTTTCTTCTATATTATTGATGGCGTATCAATAAGNTTTCTTACAGTAAAATTGTATTATTTTAGGGCTTAATGTTTTCTTCTATATTATTGATGGCGTATCAATAAGGTCTGCCACTAATCGTAACTCGTTGTTCAAAATAGGTTTCAGAAAGTTTTAAATGGACACATTAATTAGATGTTCTTGATCACACTGGCAACACTTGAAAACTTATATTAATTTACGCACAAGATAAATCTTTAGCATCTTCAATATCTGTTCGTGCCCACACATTTCAAAAGATTGTATGTATATTTCAATATTTGTCCGAGAAAAAACACAATTATTCTTGATGGGTAGTTCCTCAACCTTTTTTTTTAAAACTACAGCAATGGGATGTCGCACTTAGGAGCTGAGATTTGGACCAGGCAAAATGTGAAACTAGTATATTCTTCCGCTACTCTTACTTAATATCCAGCAGTGATTATAAGTGGTGTGGTGTTCAAGGTTTTTGGAAAATCTGTGAAAAACAAAAGTTATTTTTAATACTCTGCATAAATCCTTTTTAAATAAAAATCCATAGTTAACGTAAAATAAACCTGACTTCTATTATTTCTTTTAGTATTGTAAAAGTTTCTCTTGGAATGACACTAATGGCTCGATCAACATCACGTTTCTTCCCTTTTGAGTAACTGGTTTTAGTGTCCTAAACGTTTGTCTTCGTATATTTTAAGGTTCTAAAAGATATATTCAGCCAGTTTTCAAAGTCGAGTCAAGTGCATATAAACCTGATCTGGCATCCATCATGTCATTGAAACCACCTTTTGTTCTATAAAGACTATTCAGTTTTCTTCTCAAGATATTATGAAACCCAACTGATAATAAACATTGTATACCTTTTATATTTGACTAAGTTAACACAACTAGAGCAACATATGATACATCAATTATTTTATTGTGTTTCCAAGTTTATTTCTGAGTATGTATTTGCCATGTATGCAAACATTCATGTATCCGCCAAGATAGCCTATTATCATTTGCTGTGATGAACACTCTTTGGTCAGTATTTCTGGACAAATATGCCTCTTTCGCATTACAAACATCACGTATATCATGCCATTTCTAGAAGTTTTCCAAAAATTCAGTTCTTACAACAAGGATTTTGTTATCTTGGACTAATTCAGGGGCAACTGTAGGAAGTATTTTTACTGCAGCTGTGATAGGTACCGAAAAGAGATTTTTGGTTCGTTGCACATTCATTTATTCTATGTTTAAAAGACAAAATAACCTTTATGTTCAGAGAGCGAACAGGTTTCACCACAGTATGTTTTTGTGCACCGTGCAGTTTCTGTTGGTGTTCACTTAATGCAAATGTTTTTTTATTGAATAAATCCTTTTCGAGAAATTGAGAACGAAATATTTAACTGATGTCATGAATCGAAACTTAAGATCATAACTTTGTCCTTGTTAAAGTGGTGCTGTTATTTCAGGGATCCTTGCCCATTGCGTAATTCCTTTGTNTTAAGATCATAACTTTGTCCTTGTTAAAGTGGTGCTGTTATTTCAGGGATCCTTGCCCATTGCGTAATTCCTTTGTCATGGTTACACCCACAGACAAGTTATCTGTGACAATGCGTAGAATTCTGAGGACTGTGTCTTTTACTTCTGCAATATATATATATATATATATATATATATATTTGTTATTGCTAACAATTGAGGACCTTTTAATCGTAGTGTGAAATATAATTTTACGGGCATGCGGAGAGGAGTAGAAAAACCAGGAAACTGAAAATATAAAAGAATATTTGCGACTTTATAACTTACGACCAGTTCCTCTATTTCTGCTTCTATGTAACAAAGAAAATGATCGCGGTTACGACCATNGCGACTTTATAACTTACGACCAGTTCCTCTATTTCTGCTTCTATGTAACAAAGAAAATGATCGCGGTTACGACCATACATTGCTTTTGGTTTATTGATACGTCATCGACTATCAAAGATGCTGACGTTCCTCCNATTGATACGTCATCGACTATCAAAGATGCTGACGTTCCTCCTGAATGACGTACATTGCTGGGAAGGTATACCAGTTTCACTACTGGCACACAGATTTTTCCCATGTGGACGTCTCAAAAAGTTAACAGACCCGAAAAAACAGTATCTTGCTGCTGCCGCTTTCCTGTTTCAAAGTACACACATTATGGGAGTCCTTTCACCAAAACTACGTGATGTTTCTTATTATAGTACTAATAANTTCAAAGTACACACATTATGGGAGTCCTTTCACTAAAACTACGTGATGTTTCCCATTATAGTACTAATGAGAAAAGTTTATTTAGTTCACCATTCATACTATTGTTCATAATTCTTTAGTCTTTCTCCCCTAGTTCAGTGTTTTTATTATCATTATACATTCTTCTCCGATGTTATCTTAATATTTGACATTTTGGGTTAGTCAGACGTCAGACTGTTTCATAAGATTGTACTTGCGTTTCACGACAATGAGATTATTTCTGTATGACGGCAAAGATGACTCGTGGATAGCTACTTCTTTCACAGCAACCTTATCTTCATAGGAAACATTCAATCCCACAGTGTCACTGTATTTTCGCGCTCATTTTCTTTCAGTTGGTGGAGAAATCACAGTCTTAGATATTGTATTTCTTCTGGGTTACGATTTAATGTTTTTGTTGAGGGTAGCCAGGAAACAATGACTATACTAAAGTTGGCAGTAACGTTTTTTTAGTTGTACGAAAACTAAAATCAGTTACTCTGATGTGTAAAATACTGACTCGTGAACTGGAATTGGGTAACTAAAGAGATCCAACTTGTTTGTCATGCCTTGAAACAGCTATTATACACAGTTTTTTTTTAGCTGTTACTGCGCTATAATAATATTGAATATTTTTTTGTGTTTTTTATGATTTACAAGTACATTTTGGAACGCAACAGTAGACCATTTCAAATGGCGGTAAACAGGTTACCATTATGAAAAAAAAAAAAAAAGTGCCAGAAATTAAAAAATTAATTCGTAATTAAAACATACCTTGTTGATAATTTTCTTACTTATATATTCCTGAATNAAATTAAAAAATTAATTCGTAATTAAAACATACCTTGTTGATAATTTTCTTACTTATATATTCCTGAATTATTATATTATAATACACAATACATGACGTCTCAAATACGCCGAACGAAGCCAAGTGATAGGATTAAGTAAAATGCATACATAATATGGTGTGACCTTTAAGAATTAACACCACACAAGGGAGAAATATAGCGGGCAACAGGCTGTTACGAATGAACTTTTAAGCCATTTATACGTGAAAGTGTCTAAGGGCGTAGCTCAATAATGAGTCATGTTTAGGTAGAGCAAAGCAGTATAATATGGAGGTAATTAGACATAAGCATTATTCAATAAATATTTACGTGGCTATGGTCGGGGGGAGCTATCATAGGTATACTAAATGCTTATTAATTACGTTAAGTGTTATTACCTCGGCCATTACTATTTCAATCTTATTGGAAAGCCCCTACCTTGTTCATGTTGCCGGAGGTTAATTCTAGGAGGCGATTAATGATGGCAGGACACACCCATTTTGCTTGGTCTTCCCTCTGGTCGGGTCAACTACAAAAGACGCCTCTCTCAGTGTTACGCTGGCCTATATCGGGCGCATTGTTTAATATATTTCGGCCCTGTTTACTGGCCGGTGGAGGGGATTTCTGCAACTGTCTTTCACATGGTGTTGTTGCAAACACGATCGTGCCCTAGNTTCACATGGTGTTGTTGCAAACACGATCGTGCCCTAGTTTAATGTTTGAAAGTGTGATCAGGCAGGCCGTTCAGCTAAGGCCTGATCACATAATAACATCTACCCCTGTTTTCACTAGCGAGATGTCTGCATCTTGCCCAAGAGTCCGTGCGTATTATGTAGATGACTGGGAGTTGCAGGGTTCATGTAGTGGCAGCAGGAATACGGGTCATGTTGTAGTCCTCTTCGCTAGGGTTGGAAAATTTTTTAAAGGAATTATAGTAGACGGATAAGTTAGGTATAAGTAACTGCCAATTGCTTTCGTACAGTTCNCTGGGAGTTGCAGGGTTCATGTAGTGGCAGCAGGAATACGGGTCGTGTTGTAGTCCTCTTCGCTAGGGTTGGAAAAATTTTTAAAGGAATTATAGTAGACGGATAAGTTAGGTATAAGTAACTGCCAATTGCTTTCGTACAGTTCTCTGGCAAAGTTGGCCCATCAAACGCTGGGCTGTGTGTTTGCAGTGAATTTGCGGGCCTTGAACTTGCATTTTCGCTGGGTGTGTAAATTGTCTTCAACAGGAGCGTTGAAGACGGCCCACGGGCTGTTCGCGAACGCGTAACCCTATCTTGAGTTTGTGAGTCCCTAAGTACTACGTGGCGTGAATTGTTCATTACATTAATTCTTGTAAGGAATTATGAAAAAAAATATTAATAATTATTCACAATGAAAATAGATAACAATAATTTAAAATGAAAAGAATTTAAATTTTGTATGTTAACTGCTTTCCCCGTTACAACCATTATTGTAATTTGTTTGTACAGAAAAAAACACTCGCTTGAAATAAATACAAGTTAGAGCACTGACAAAAATAATGATGTGCTGGATATTGTTACATACTACAATGGTACGTGACGTCACGGTGGTAGGATACTGAAGAGTTGGTATCAAAACGTATTATATTATTCAATTAATAATTGGAAGTTCCATAAAACTAAAATATAATTAGCAGCTGCTTTTATACTACGTTTCAATACTAAAGAGGAAAGGAGAGAATAATATACTTATAATAACAATGTAATGACATGTAAAAAAATATACTATTAGTACACTTAGAAGCCAAAAAAACTGGTATAGGCGTGCGTATGCCAATAACAGAGGTATGTAACCATTCAGAGTAATGCGATTCGGTCGGCATCTAGATCGGTTATTGTTGCTTAAATGGCAGGTCATCAAGATTTAAGTTAGATTGAACGTGGTGTTATAGTTTGCACACGATAGATAGGACATAACATCTTCGAGGTAGCGAAAACATTTGGATGTTTGCGTACAACAATTTCCTAAGTGTTCTGTGAATATCAGGAATCCAGTAAAACATCACATGTTCGACATCGCTGCGGCCGGAAAAAGAGCGTGAAAGAACGGGACAAACGACGACTAACAAGAGTCATTAAACGTGACAGACGAGGACCTCTTTCTCAAATTGGCGCAGATCGGATTTGTGGACTGCCCTGCAGGATTCACGGCGTGAATTGCCTCCTGCATGCCTTAAGACATTAGTCGAGTCCATGCCACGTCGTCTTGCGGTACTTCTGTGTGCTCGGGAGGCCCTACACGATATTAGACAGCTGTATCAATTTTTGTGGCTCTTCGGTGTATTATAAATAGCAAAACAAAATTTTGACAGAACATTTATATCTTTACTATAAAATATATCAGAAATTATTATTGAATATTTTCTTNTAAGACATTAGTCGAGTCCATGCCACGTCGTCTTGCGGTACTTCTGTGTGCTCGGGAGGCCCTACACGATATTAGGCAGCTGTATCAATTTTTGTGGCTCTTCGGTGTATTTAAAAACAGCAAAACAAAATTTTGACAGAACATTTATATCTTTACTATAAAATATATCAGAAATTATTATTGAATATTTTCTTNAGCAAAACAAAATTTTGACAGAACATTTATATCTTTACTATAAAATATATCAGAAATTATTATTGAATATTTTCTTTAAGTATGTATTGCATTTTACCAAAAAAATTTAAATCGTCATTACTAATTGTGTAAAAATTTTCTTCTTAATGAAATCATTTTTATGTTATGAAAATTACCTAAATTCCATTATTAACAATAATTTAGTAATTGGTACATTTCATAAAAATTACGTATATAAAACAGTATTCCACTCGTAAGCATTGCAATATGAACTGTTTATTCTAGGTTCACGTATTTGTGTTGTTGCAAGGAACGAATTTGCAAATTCCGTTGAAATACAAAACTAGGTTAGAAGTTTTTTTTTTCTTCATTTATATGATATAGTGTGCAAAACTCAAACCTACTGGAGGCCTCCTGTGAGTTATAACATTAAACACAATTAATAAATTATTTGTGTTATGTTGGAACTTTTGAGTAAAGTAAAGTTTGCTATGTGCGTGTTAGGTACCTGCAGGGTGCGGTGTGNGTGTTATGTTGGAACTTTTGAGTAAAGTAAAGTTTGCTATGTGCGTGTTAGGTACCTGCAGGGTGCGGTGTGAGTAGTGTATGTAAAATATGGAAAACCCTGGTTACCTGTAAATATTCTTACGTCTGGCTTGCTAGCTGGGATTAGCGTTAGTGCTGAGGTTGTTGTACGTGACGTCAGGACAGGTGTTCTCGTAGGCGTTGCTTGCACCGATCTCCGGAGGGACTTAACATGAGGAGGGTTTGTTGTGACATCGCTGCTGGTTGCTGTTGACATGCAACGTGCGGTACCGTTGATCTTAAACTTGCAAGGAAATGTATTAACAGAACACAGTTTATCGAAACATCTTATATAACATTTTTGCTTTAAACAAATAAGATGGCCCTAATAGTTTATGAAGATTACGGTTGTTTAATATAAAATTGTAAACTTAATTCTGGTTTTATTATATTTATGGCTGTATTATATTTCTAGGTGTGTCTGACATTGGTGGCTTATATATTTAAACGTGAGTTAAAGCTTATTTATTTCTGAAATGTCGTCAATTGTTCTATCGGGTGATACATGGATACGAATTTATGTTACAACTTTTTAGTTACGTTACCTTTTTTTCATCAAGTTTTTAGTTAATGCCTCCAAGTTGGACGGTTATGCTAGTATCTATTTTCATACAAATTTTTTTCTCAGAAAATAATTTTACGTTGTATGTTGTGTGCACANTTTCATACAAATTTTTTTCTCAGAAAATAATTTTACGTTGTATGTTGTGTGCACAGATAAATCTCATAATTATTAAAATCTTAGCAAGTACACTGTTCACCAACACATAGCATAAATAGAATATAATGAAATAGATTATTAAAAATGTAAGATTGTAATAAAGAGGAGAACTTGTAGCATGTTAATAAAGCCAAGGGACATAAAAAAATATTATAAGTAGACTATTAATAACCCTGATTATGTGAATAGAAGATAGTATAGAGGAAAGGAACACAAAAATAATTAACTATGTACTAATAACCATTTTACTTCCACACAAAGGGGTAGCAAATGGGGATTGAGGAAATATGCACTTCATGACTTACACCAGGGAGGTAAAAAGTGAAAGTACCCTCGTGGTATACTTTCAAAGTACTGTGTAGTAGAGAAAATATCCACAGCAAAAATCCAACGCATCCCGATTGCGCCTCTTCTGGCGGAACTCTTTCAAGGCCAGTAGAGCACAGAAAACAGGCCCCTCTGCTCGGGTGACAACTCCGCCAGAGACCAGAAGATTGCTCCGCGTCTCACGCGAAATGAAAGGTTTGACCTCCTGAGTAAGTACACCTGGCAATTGGGTGGATCTGGGTAAACTGTGAACAGACAGACACAGTCGAAGTGGGTGTGTCTCGGGCACTATTCCCATTTCGTTAAATACCCTTGACATTGCACACAATTATTCCTTCTCACATCAGGTTTAGCAATCTGCGCACAAACAACACAGTGTGACTGGCACGGCGTGTCTCTCGCACGTCCGAAAGCCACGAGGATTGTCTAAGTCCTTGAATCACAGAACTGATTGAAATCAACGGAACTGATTCTCCCCATGTCCCTATAGCACTGGTTTGTTGAAAGTACATGGACATATTGGGAGTATGAGGAGTTTAAAACCAGAACAATAAACTTAAGTTTAAAAGCGGGTGTGTGGAATAAAACTGTGTGGCGTGCGCTACATGCTGCTTCACAACACATCGGCGCTCGAGCCGCGAGAAAGTGCTGATACGGGAATGTGTTGTCTCGGCACATTGTAACTGGGTCGCATCACCTGGCCTGTAGCCGCGCGACGTGTCGTCCTTCCATATGCCAAATTATAACGTAAAATGGGCTTTCTATCAGGGTAAAAAAAATCTCATAGTTAACTGGCATACCTTATTTCTATGCATTTTAAGATAATTTTCTTAAATATACAGTATGAAGACCGAAGGGGAAAGTATCATAAAATTATTTTACTTTATCTGTTCACAGTAATATCTATCTACCTACAATATGGTCTACTGCATGGAGTTTATTAAATAAGCATGAAATGAAAGTTAATATAAAGAGAAAATGCTCACGAGGTTATGAATTACTATCAAAGTAATAGTTGCATTTCAAATAACTACATCCAGTGGACACAGGTTATCTACATCTTAATTTAAAATTTTAGAATAGTATTTCTGAGGTAAATAAACGCAAAAGAAGGACTTGCGGTTCACAATTAAAATCTTTAAATTTTAATACCGTTTGCTATTTAAGATACAAATAAAGGCTTTGTGTGTTTAGATATTGGGCTTTAAAAAGTAAATTATTATTTAAACCTAATACATTTTAAAAATTGATATAATGACTTTTCTTTAATTATACTGCTACTTAAAGCTAAAAGTTTTAATTTTAAGAGTGGATGTGGCTGAAATTTTGCTAAAAATATTACGGAAATTAGCGTGGGTGGGGAATTTATTGAAATGGGGGTGGATGGTAGTGAAGTTGATGCAAGGCTGCTAGAGGATAGGGAGGAACCAAGTCTCCCCCATCGTGACGAATGAGCTTCTAAGCCGTTCATATGTGAAAGTGTCTAAGGGCATAGCTCAATAATGAGTCAAAATTAGGTAAAGCACAGCACTATAACATGGAGTTTATTACAAAAAAAAGATTATACAAGAACCATTTACATGAGTAATGATCGGGGGAGCTTTAAATGGTATACCAAGATGCTAATTAATAATATTAGCAGATATTACCTCACGCTATTACAATTACAAACTAATTGTAAAGTCGCCACCTTGTTCATGTTAGCGGATGCTAGTTCTAGGAGGAGTTTAACGACGGCCGGACACACACATCTTCCATAGTCATCTCACTGGTCAAGTCGACGACATAAGACGCTCCCAGTGTTACGCTGGCCTATATCGGGTGCGTTGTTTAATATATTTTTGCCACATTTACTGGCCTGTGGAAGGGATTTCTGCAAATGTATTTTACTAGGTGTTGTTGCAATCACGATCGTGCGCTGGTTTAATGTTTGAAGGTGTGATCAGGCAGGCCGTTCAGCTAAGGCCTGATCACTTCATAACAAGGCGAACGCGCCGGCTCGAACTTTTTTGCGTAGGCAACGAAATTATTGATCTTATATCGAAAGGAATTCTATGTATAGTCCACTAACGGTTAATTCTAACTTTTCCGTAGACCTGCTAAAGTTCTACTTCCAGGATATTCCCCCGCCACACATAAAGTAATCTTAGAAAATTATACCAGAGCGCCAACGCCCCGCAATCGTGCACACTCAGTTTAATTATATTTTACGTAAAAACTATTTCTTACTAGACATTAGAACACACCTCTTTTGTCATTGTCTTTATTCGTATCAATCATAAATTAAAGAATTATAATTATTTGATATATCATAAGTACAATTTAAAATTTAACCATAAAAGTTAAATTTATGTTAACACAAGTATAAAACGCTTGAGATATTAGATATTTAGGACACAACCACACAGGTCATATCTGGGGTGTTTTTCCCGTGAAAAGACTATCAATAAGATTATAATTTATGTGCTGTAAGTTTAAACATACCAGTACCATGTACTCCTTTATTAAAGATGCATATAAAGTTAAGTGGTTGCCAAGCTCAAACTGTTCTATGTTTTACGTGCCTTAGCTAAACCAGGAAAACTGTTTCAGGTTGCTGTATTCGTATCCACAGCTTATTCGAACTGCATTCACGATGTGGTAAAAGAAGAGTTTTACGATCCGCCTTTTCCATTGGAAGACCTACTTGTTCTCCTGGATAGACTGACCCCATATGAATGTGACATTCTCTTGCCCAAGTAAGAATATAATTCGAATGTTTATAATGAAGGTACACAAATTGCAGGGTTAAATGTACCCTAAATTACTTCATTCGTCTATTTATATCGGTCTTAATATGCCATCGTAGTGAGATCTCATATAGAGGATGTTTTCGTAATGATAAGTTAAACTTTGAGGGATAAGGGAGAAGGCCAACAGAAGAGCAATGCNCTCATATAGAGGATGTTTTCGTAATGATAAGTTAAACTTTGAGGGATAAGGGAGAAGGCCAACAGAAGAGCAATGCCATAGGTTATGGTGGGCCGGCCCTGTCGCAGTCAAAATGTATAGGCGAAAATCGTGGCGAAGCGAAAATGGAAAATCTCGTACCGGTTTATTGACATGTTCATACATACCAAGATAGAATTAATAAGTATTGCAGGATATGTTCGAAATCGCTGCACCCAGCTTCGATGTAGGCATGAGAGCACCGCAAGAGGCTCTGTCGCATTCGTAGTGGCAATCCAGGCGATGTTCTGAAGACATAACAGGCGGCAAGGATTCTCTCCAGCGGGTCTTCTTCATCAAGTAATGGTGTCTCGTAGACGAGGTTAATTATATGACCCGACAGAAACTATCTATCGTGGATATATCTGGCTAATACCTTCCCCACGGAACAGGAACTTCTCTTCCTATCCACATTCGCTGGTATATTTCGTTAAGGACTTCACTTGCACCACCTGCGAAGTGGGCTGGTGCCGCATCATGTTGCACCCACGTGTGTTGAAGGACAGCAAGTGGGACATCATCCAATAATAAGAGGAGAATGTCTCGCAGGAACATTCTGTACACTAGTGCTGNTGAAGGACAGCAAGTGGGACATCATCCAATAATAAGAGGAGAATGTCTCGCAGGAACATTCTGTACACTAGTGCTGTAAGGCAGCGCAGAAGAAGTGGCCCAATTAGCTGGTTGTGAATTATTACCGCCTACATGTTCACTGCAAATCGCTGTTGGTGGGCCTTCACAACTGTTGCANAATTAGCTGGTTGTGAATTATTACCGCCTACATGTTCACTGCAAATCGCTGTTGGTGGGCCTTCACAACTGTTGCACAGGAGTATTTATCAGCCCAAATGTTCTATTCCGAGTGTTCAATATCCCGTCTCGAGTGAAACAGGCTTCATTGGAGAAATGAACAGTGGTATGAAACACAGAAACCTTCGCACAACACTGCGGTAGTCATCCACAAAAATCTACGCGTGCAGCAAAGTCCTCTGGGCTCAGTTCGCGGACTTTCTTCCGATGGTAGGGATGCAGCAACTACACCTGCAGTACACTCTGTGGGCCACATCCAGGTCACGTGGCACTGTCCGGGTGCTCATTGTCGGTTCTACTGTCACTCGACCAGCACTTATTATTCACAGTCAGGTGACCTTGCAGTTTGTCTTCCGTCTCGGAAGTGGATTTGTGATCTCAATCTACCCGTTTCCCTTAAACTCTGGAAAACTGTACGAAATCATTAAACGCGCTGGATGTCTCCTTTGTGGTTACGTGTCCCAATACAACCATTCGGCTTTCCCTGCTGTTTCCATTTGCTTACCCGTGNTGGATGTCTCCTTTGTGGTTACGTGTCCCAATACAACCATTCGGCTTTCCCTGCTGTTTCCATTTGCTTACCCGTGCACGAACACGATATCGGTAAGTTTCTCAACCGTGTACTCAATTTCTTTCGCCACTGTTCACTAGCGAAACATGTATGTAACTATTTCACAGTCCCCTGGCTTCTTCCACGCCGCCCTACACTCGCCGGTCCGGTTTTGGCCTGATCACATCCCGGTATGAACGGAATGTTCCAATTCTGCTTCGTCACATTTTTGGCCTACAACTTTTGACCACAACATTACCAGCCCACACTTCCTGATCTCAAAGTTTCACTTAGCCCTCTAGATAACGTCCTATATGAAATATTGGTCTTACAGCATTCCTAAGAATTTGTGTGAATGGAAGTGTTTTTACTTATCTGAGTAAAAGGTTACTCGCAAAGTAATTTATTTGAAGAAAAATAGCGACAGCGGTGTTATTATATCTGATAAGTAATTTTTGATAAGAGGATGTACTATATTTAACACAGCTGAAAGCTTCTGACCTATTTATTTTTCCTTTTAGGATAATAGGCGCTTGCCCGAATGCGTATATATTCTCCAAAGCGATGTCAGAAAACGCTATACTGGTGGAGGCGCAAGGTATTCCAGCGTCGGTTGTACGGCCTTCTGTAAGTAAGTAATGAGTTTAAATACCGTTATTGTTTTATAGCATTATAGTAGTGAGATTTACATTATCGTCTAATTATCCATAAAAATCATTTGATTCGAAAAAAAATATGAAAATATTTTCTTGCGAATAAATGTAATTTTTTTTCAAATTACCACTTTCATAATCTTAATATAAATAAGTAAGAAATTTTTTTTTTCGATCTGTTAAGGGTGTCTGACCTATACTTTATCTGGAAATTCAGTGAAAATAGGCCCGTTTTCCTTTATTTAATTAATGCGTGACATTTCCCAGTGATATGGTAACCAACTGTGTTACTAGTCTTTTATTGACTATAATCTGTTGATATCTTAAAACGTTTTTATGTATAAATTTTCATAATCAAATAAAAAATCTTAATATATAAACGAAGAAAATAAATAATATGAACTTAAATATGTGGTTCGTGGCTTTAATATTACCATCAAACAGGATAAAATAACATTCATACTTTATTTTTGTTTTCATTCAATTATCATAGCACTCGGAATGGAGCTTACACTACATGAAATGTAACGAACTGAATGCAACTAATTTTTGAGATAACTTTTCTGTCGCTCTGTATGTGCTCCCAGCCCCTTTAAATTTTTTAATCCGTTAACAGAATTTCACCAATGTCGTTACTCTATACTGCTTCTTTGTAAGTAGAATCTACGGATTCCTATTAAATTTTCCAGATATATATTACTAAACAAAATCATGTAAAGTGCTCCCATGTAAGTATTTTAGCTTAATACACTAAATCTCCAAANCCATTTTAGCTTAATACACTAAATCTCCAAAGCCATGAATAAAACTTCAGATTAAATTGGTTTACTCTCAGTATATATAAAAGAAATAAAGTTTGTGTATTCAAGGTCCCCTTTTCTGCTCCCTTTTGGAAGATAGTGCCATTGGGAAAAAAAAAATTTATATCGTATCTCGGGGACCAGTCAACTGATTTCTACCAAATTTTGCACACTAGTACAGAATGTAATCTTACATGTCTAATGTGCCCCATATACTTGATTTTCAAAATGACCCCCTTGGAAATATTTCATGTTAATAAACCGTGCCTACCANTAGAATCTACGGATTCCTATTAAATTTTCCAGATATATATTACTAAACAAAATCATGTAAAGTGCTCCCATGTAAGTATTTTAGCTTAATACACAAAATATCCAAAGCCATGAATAAAACTTCAGATTAAATTGGTTTACTCGCAGTATATATTAAAGACATAAAATTTGTGTATTCAAAGTCCCGTTTTCTGCTCCATTTTGAAAGACTGTTCCATACGAAAAATATAATTTTTATGTCATATCTCGGGGACCAGTCAACTGATTTCCACCAAATTTTGCACACTAGTAGAGAATGTGATCTTACATGTCTAATGTGCCCCATATACTTGTTTTTCAAAATGACCCCCTTGGAAATATTTCATGTTAATAAACCGTGCCTACCAAAATATTAGACTTATAACAAACGAAGATAATAATCCTGATCCCACATACCTAATGCAGTTGTATGCATGCTAGCTAACAGTAAAAGAATTTTGTGTTCTACTCCCGGGCATGGACAGTGTGTATTTGTAATTACTCATAAGTGTGGCAATAATTTTTGTTTCATCTATATAGAGGAACGTAGACTCATTTATTCTCTCCTTTAGGAAAGACAGCCCCTTCTGAAGAATAAAGTTTTTGTTTTGTATGTCGGGAAAAAATTAACCTATTATTTTCATCATATAGCGTAGAAGCTGTACTGTGCACGTCAAATCAATTTATTTGTTTTAGTTTTCAAGACCCTTGTTTTTAGTATGCCGGCCATAAAAATCGTTTTTCCTTAGTGATTATAATTTAATATTCTATACTGACAATATCTACTACAATCAAAGAATGCGCTGCAACGGATAGCCTACTAAGCATGAGACAGGCGAAATACGTCCTTCCTTCCCTTCAGCTTTTGACTCATTTAAATATTTTAATTTAACTTTTACAATGTTTAAGTCAAGCAGAGAGAAACATCCGACAGGAGGTGGTGAACAATCCATGTAAGTAAGTATGGTGTATAAAGGAAAACCGCATGAAANATAAAAATCGTTTTTCCTTAGTGATTATAATTTAATATTCTATACTGACAATATCTACTACAATCAAAGAATGCGCTGCAACGGATAGCCTACTAAGCATGAGACAGGCGAAATACGTCCTTCCTTCCCTTCAGCTTTTGACTCATTTAAATATTTTAATTTAACTTTTACAATGTTTAAGTCAAGCAGAGAGAAACATCCGACAGGAGGTGGTGAACAATCCATGTAAGTAAGTATGGTGTATAAAGGAAAACCGCATGAACATTTTGTTTTTAAAATTGGTTATTATTTACTAATGCTACCAAAACTGTTAGCTTTAACGACGGTATCGGACGTCATTTTAAAGTTTTAGAAATTATTTAACATTAGTTTCAACATTTATCTCAAAACCCCTTTAAATACTCTTAAAAATAGACAAACATAAAGATATATAACTTTTTTCCTTCTATCATCACCCCTCCCCCACAGTTATTTAAAACTGTGTAAAAATCCCCCTTAATGATAGTCCCCATGGCCAGATTATGTCTNTTTTAATTTAACTTTTACAATGTTTAAGTCAAGCAGAGAGAAACATTCGACAGGAGGTGGTGAACAATACCCCTACGTAAGTGTCGTGTATAAAGGAAAACCGCATGAAAGTTAGTTTTTAAATTTTTTTATTATTTACTTAGGCTACTAAAACTGTAAGCTTTAACTAACGACGGTACCGGACGTCACTTTAAAATTTTAGCAAATTTTAAACATAAGTTTTAAGATTTATCTCAAAACCCCCTTAAAATACAGTTAAAACATACAAATATAAAGTTATATAACTTTTTCCCTTCTTACGTCAACCCTCCTTCACAGTTATTTAAAACTGTGTAAAAATCTCCCTAAATGCCAGTCCCCATGGCCAGATTATGTCTGTCTTCTAAAAACCCTGAAAATGTATTTTATACTAAATTCCTGGATATTAGAACAACCTGTTCCTTCGATCTCTTCTTATTGGTCAGTTTAATTCGCCGCAGTTCCCTATTGGTCAAAAGTCGTTTGATCAGTTTGGCGTAAGAGGGGTAAAAGAAAGGGTGGGGCGATCACTGCGACAAATGCTGTCCCCTCGTATCAGTCCTTGTCCAACAAGCTCGGTGGCTAGAGGCGACCCTCGCTGCATCTCCAGGTACGGTTTATTTCGGCGATAATTCTTTACGGTTGAAACTTTGTACGGAGGCAGGTGACACACTCCGTCACAGTGCCAATGTCTAAAATATGTCTCCTATATCTAAGAACATCGTCATTTTAAAAGTTGGAGGTATTATGCCATATCTTGACGACTAATCAACTGATTGCCACCAAATGTTTCACATAAGTAGTGTTACAGTAGGGTATGTAACTTAACATGTTATAGGCGTTGCAAAACATTTTTTAATGGTGTTAATGTTAATAATTATGAATATAGATATAGACTTTTCTTTGGCTGGTTTTTTGCAAAATTGTGCCAAGTTTGAAAAATTTTCGTTTTACTATATTTCCCGAACAAATACACTAATTTTCTCCGAATTGTGAACACCATTAGTGGTACAGAAAGCAGTGTGCAGATACATCATTCAAGTGGAGTCAAACACAATTTTCTAAATTGTGGCAATTTAATATTTTACCAGTTTCGCATATAAATTTAACAGCATAACCAAATTCAATCAAAATTTTAATGCTGACAACATATATATATCAAAATTTTGTAATATACCATCGATTAAGAAAAAATGGCTTTAAAACCATATGTCGTGGATCAATCAATCGATTTCCAACCAGTTCTACACACAAGTTGCTCTGCAATAAACCATTGGTAAACGTACATTTTTGAGTACCTCAGACACTTATTTTTAATATCATGGCCTTGTTTATACTTACATTAGTGTATCCTACCCCCTTAATGTAGTTTATTTCACTTAAGCTTATTTTTACGTGGTTTTCTGTGTTCTAGGTCCGGGTAAGTCATGTGTGTATTAGTAATTGTTTTGGTATTGTGGCATATATTTCTGGTTTCATCTCTAATGGTATTGCTATCAACGAGAAATCTAGGCCTACTAAACACTTTTAAGAATTTCATTTCAAGTGATTTTCATCCCTGTAAAGGAAAGTAGACTTATTAATAAAATCAGTAACATATTATTACATATTTCGTTAGAAATACTATCTACACCAATGAAGAGTAAGTTAAATTTTATAAGTACAGGATTTGGGAAAGCGTGAAAAATATATATATTTTTATGTTCACAGTAGTTCCAACACTCAGAGAACCTGTAAGGGGATGGCTAGGCAACATGTACGGTCCCATACCAATAGTCTTTGGATTTGGCGTCGGCATTTTACGTGTAAGTTACTCGGAAGAAAACATTTTATTTGACATAGTGCCAGCCGACATTGTCGCCAACTGTGTAGTAGCTGCAGCCTATTCTTCGAGTAAATGGTGAGTTTACAGCATTAGACGTTTTAATTTATTATATAAGGTGACACAGAAATAATTTAAATTGTAAGACGATCTTCAAAGCCATTAGTTAATGCAAGGATCCCGATGGTCACGAATCACCCAATCACCAATGAAAAGATTTGTTCCAGATAAAAAATATGAATTTTGCATATGACCAAACATATATATTTATCTTCCCCAACAAAATATTTTGTTGATTAAAAAAAACTTGAAAAGCAACCAAGTTGATGTTGTTCATCTACAAAAATACACGCTTGAATAAACAAATCATATGTGTTGTGCCAAAAAAATATTATACCGCCAACAAATTACTAAGTTGATCAAATGTACATATTTGTTTGCCCTCTAGTTTGATTGCCTTCGTTTTTAACTAAAACTAGAGTGTTTGTTCGTAATTTTTGTAACATTTAGGATAGTAACAGTTTGTGTTAATAAATATTTTATGCTTTGTAATGTTATAAAAATCCCAAATAAAACAAGTCAGAAAGGAAACTAAAAGTAAATCTTTAAAATATACAATATTTTGTTACGCATGTTGTCCATTATTTAAAAATGTACATATTTAAATTAATTGCCATTTCAACAGTTTATCTGAGGTTGCTCGGAGCAAAATCGAACCTGGTTCAGGCATTACGAATTTTATATTAAACGAANCTTGACGACTAATCAACTGATTGCCACCAAATGTTTCACATAAGTAGTGTTACAGTAGGGTATGTAACTTAACATTTTATAGGCGTTGCAGACATTTTTTTAATGGTGTTAATGTTAATAATTATGAATATAGATATAGACTTTTCTTTGGCTGGTTTTTTGTAAAATTGTGCCAGGTTTGAAAAATTTTCGTTTTACTATATTTCCCGAACAAATACACTAATTTTCTCCGAATTGTGAACACCATTAGTGGTACAGAAAGCAGAGTGCAGTTACATCATTCAAGTGGAGTCGAACACAATTTTCTAAATTGTGGCAATTTAATATTTTACCAGTTTCGCATATAAATTTAACAGTATAACCAAATTCAATCAAAATTTTAATGCTGACAACATATATTAGAAGCATCTTATACAGAGCCTATTTTTTAGGAAATTTTGTAATATAGCATCGATTAAGAAAAAATGGCTTTAAAACCATATGTCGTGGATCAATCAATCGATTTCCAACCAGTTCTACACACAAGTTGCTCCGCAATAAACCATTGGTAAACGTACATTTTTGAGTACCTCAGACACTTATTTTTAATATCATGGCATTGTTTATACTTACATTAGTGTATCCTACCCCCTTAATGTAGTTTATTTCACTTAAGCTTATTTTTACGTGGTTTTCTGTGTTCTAGGTCCGGGTAAGTCATGTGTGTATTAGTAATTGTTTTGGTATTGTGGCATATATTTCTGGTTTCATCTCTAATGGTATTGCTATCAACGAGAAATCTAGGCCTACTAAACACTGTTAAGAATTTCATTTGAAGTTATTTTCATCCGTGTAAAGGAAAGTAGACTTATTAATAAAATAAGTAACATATTATTACATCTTTCGTTAGAAATACTATCTACACCAATGAAGAGTAAGTTAAATTTTATAAGTACAGGATTTAGGAAAGCGTGAAAAATATATATATTTTTATGTTCACAGTAGTTCCAACACTCCGAGAACCTGTAAGGGGATGGCTAGACAACATGTACGGGCCCATATCAATAGTCTTTGGAGTTGGCGTCGGCATTTTACGTGTTAGTTACTCGGAAGAAAACATTTTATTTGACATAGTGCCAGCCGACATTGTCGCCAACTGTGTAGTAGCTGCAGCCTATTCTTCCAGTAAATGGTGAGTTCACAGCATTAGACGTTTAAATTTATTATATAAGGTGACACAGAAATATTTTAAATTGTAAGACGATCTTCAAAGCCATTAGTTAATGCAAGGATCTTGATGGTCACGAATCACCCAATCACCAATGGAAAGATTTGTTCCAGATAAAAAATATGAATTTTGCATATGGCCAAACATATATATTTATCTTCCCCAACAAAATATTTTGTTGATTAAAAAAAACTTGAAAAGCAACCAAATTGATGTTGTTCATCTACCAAAATACACGCTTGAATAAACAAATTATATGTGTAGTGCCAAAAAAATATTATACCGCCAACAAATTACTAAGTTGATCAAATGTACATATTTGTTTGCCCTCTAGTTTGATTGCCTTCGTTTTTAACTAAAACTAGAGTGTTTGTTCGTAATGTTTGTAACATTTAGGATAGTAACAGTTTGTGTTAATAAATATTTTATGCTTTGTAATGTTATAAAAATCCCAAATAAAACAAGTCAGAAAGGAAACTTAAAGTAAATCTTTAAAATATACAATATTTTGTTACGCACGTTGTCCATTATTTAAAAATGTACATATTTAAATGAATTGCCGTTTCAACAGTTTATCTGAGGTTGCTCGGAGCAAAATCGAACCTGGTTCAGGCATTACGAATTTTATATTAAACGAANTTTCAACAGTTTATCTGAGGTTGCTCGGAGCAAAATCGAACCTGGTTCAGGCATTACGAATTTTATATTAAACGAAACTGATTAATATACGTAGATATAAATCAATATTTAGTTGTATTAAACAAATCATAGTTTGGTTCAAAGAGAAAAGCCAAACAAAATATTTGACTGGCCCTTTACAAAAATCAATTTGGTTGCGCCAAACAAACGTCGTTTTGTTCAACAGAACCTTTTCCTCATCAGTGGAGGACCCATGCTGTGACCACCACACTGTCCCATTGTCTTATATGAAGGTATTCTCACGAGTCGCAAATAAGGCCCGTCTCACAATGTTTACAAAACTTGTAAATTGTAAAGATTCACTAATAACTTGTGAACCTCGACTTTGTAATAACTATTCAAGGTACAGTAATTTAAAACCGAATATCATAGGTAAATATTATACATGCTTACAATAAGTCCATTCCACAATGAAAATGTAAGGTAACAACTTACAAGTGCCTCGCAGTTCTCTCCAAGTGTAGCGCTAGATGATGGTACTACCAAGATCACTCAGGTACTAGTGCTACACGCTGTTTACCGACACAAGGCGTACATGTATAACAGTACTTACTGGGCATGCACAGGTCAACTCCGGGAGTATGAGGTAACGACTACGTCGTTCAAATCAGCATGTACCTATATTTATTTGAAAACAGAATGTTCTCAACAGTCATAAAATGGCCATACCAGTTGTCGTCCAATCACCGTAACTACGACACATTGGACGTGGTCAGTACTTCGCTGATCACGGCACATGACGTTGGCTTCCCTCCATTGTTCAATTTACTCGCATTTGCTTATTTTGTATTTGTGCTAGCAACATAATTATTTTAAAAAAATTGTTACTAGGTGCATTTTTAAAGGTATTAAGATAATATAATTTAGCGTGTATTTGCAATTTATTTAATTCGTGAATTTTAATAATAGTGGTATTTTGAGTCTGACATGTATGTTAACAAAACTTATGGTATCTATTAACTTTTTTTTGTAGAGGAATTTCATAATATTTCGGGTTGTGGTTGCTGCTAGCTAATTTTATTACTTGAAAAACCTTAGATAAGTAATTAACCTTTGTCGAGTTTTGTTGTTTAATTCGTACGCAGCCAATTTCTTAAGTTTCGGCAGTTAGTTAGGCTTTGAATAAGAGATATATACTAAAATCTTGTTGTAAACGCAAACATATGACACAACCGACGTGTTTGAAAGCCGCTGACGGAAGACATCTAACACACACACAAACATATGCCGCTTGCGCCTTGTGTCCCAGTCTGGGACAGGTTGTATGGAGTACCTGGTCGACACGACCTCACCTCCATGCCTGACCTCGTACGACCCTAGTGGGCCTGCCTAGTGTTTGAGGTTCGCCATCGACTACGGGGCCTTTCTAGGATGGCCGTCCTTCCTAGTACTGACCCCATCATACCCTGTTGGACGTCGGGGATCTAACGACCACCAGGTTACCAGATGACCGTCGGCACACACAATCATATGCATCCGAACAAGTATCGTATCATCATTAAAACTTCCAAACTACTAAGAGAGTTCGCAAAGAAAGTACATTCTTCAGTAAGCTTGTACTAAATCAAAGCAAAAATAAGGTATTTCACGCAGTGTAGATCGCAAGTTAGATTAATCCTTCGCGAGGAATAAATAAAGTTTAACCTCGTTATTTTCAAGTGAAAGTGAATTCATTCTTTCATCTGCCAAATTAAAAGGCATTGAAATTTGTAAATAAAAAAAAACCAGCACAAATTGTAGCCAAGAAAAAGTTTGAAGTCCATGAGTGACTCTAGCGTTCTGTAGACGTTCAATAGATGGTGGCAGTGCTCCATAACCGGAACAAAGCGTCGAGCCAAAGCAACACTTGCTCGTGAAATGAGTACAGATACAAAAAATCTGTTAGATATAGCTCCAAAATTCTTTTTAAACCTCTAATTTCTTCTTGGCATATACGATGCTTTCAAAATTTTATTATATATTACTGTGTCCACCATAAGGCTTTCCTGCCATGTAATGATATATTACTCATTTAATATAAAATTAATTTCCATGTTATAAATAAAAGTACCATTTTACCGGTTATGCTGCAGAAGTTCGAAGATAAATAATTTATCTAGGTGTGATTTGTCCTTGAAGACGGCCGGCCATGTAGGGCATTGCGGCCAATTCATTGTAAAACTTCGGACCTTGTACACAAGAATTTTACGATATTCCGCAAGTTCCTAAATATTCAAGACAAATTTTCTACAATTTTATAGAAATAATATTTTTTGTAACACTCATTCCCATCAAACCAGTCATAGTGTATTAATTGTTACACTTTTTGCAAAAACTGGTTTAAAATTTTTAATAGGCTATATATATTTATTTTGCTAAATGTTTTAGGAATCAAATGTCGGATAATCACGTCACACCCTTTCAAAAATGGCTTAGCACATCCTCTTGGTTACATGGTCAGAAGGCGATTGTTACACTCACTAATTCATATGTCTCCTCGTTTCATACAGAGCGTAACAAATTTCAGTACTAAGATATGTAATAATGTTAGAGATACAAACATATATGTTTTATTAAATANATGTTAGAGATACAAACATATATGTTTTATTAAATAACCATATGATAGAAACTGATAATTGAAGTACATTTCCACGCATTTGGGAATGAAACCATTACTTTCTAATTAAATTATAACGCTTTACAAAAACTGTTCAAAAGTGCGGCCCCCTATTTCACTACAAGCTCTGCAACGACATTCCATAGCCTCTTGCAAATATTCAAAGACCCCGGCATGTGCTGTGGAGAGTAAGCAGCTACAAGCACCCGAGCTAAGAGCTCTTCCTCCAATTCAACTGGAGTCTCATACACCATGCTGTTAAATGTCTCCACACAAAATGATCAAGAGAGGTAAAGTCGGGAGAACAAGATGGCCAAGCAATGAGTTCATCATGACCAATTCATTCCTGTGCAGTTCAAATGCTCCTAGATGTCACGAAAGAAATGAGGATTTGCGATGTCATTATTGGAACAACAAACGATGCCGAAAGTAAAGAGGAACATCGTCGAGGGTCTCAGACAACTGTTATCCTGAAATCGCAGGTAAATATTACCATTGAGATGTAGTGTCAGCATTTACGGTCAAATTAAATTATGCCCCACAAGATCTGCGCACATTTTCACACCAAATAATTTTTGGTGGGACAGATGAAACTGGCATGAGGGTTTTCATCTACCCATCGGTGTTGGTTGTGTTAACTGACTATTCCATCTGAGTAAACGAAACTTGGTCACAGCACACTCATTGTACTGTTTCACTGTTTAGTCATGACATGATAAATGGAGTATGTTTTATTGATGGTTATATATTAAAATAAAATTTTATGGTCACTTCTATTAACCCTTGCATTTTCTGTGATGAATTTCGTAACTTTTTGTGTATCCCCCCAATTTTTTTTTAAAACAACCATTATTTCAAAAAATTTAAAAATTATTTTTTATATTAAAACAATTAAGCTAATTAAGAAATGTACAAATTTTCATACATTTTGAAAACATGATGAACTATATATAAGATATACGCCACACTGTTTCTCTTCCTTTTATTTCTCTATTGACATATTGACATTACACCTGTTAAACCCTTTCTACCTTAAATGTTGTTAGTGCTATCCTTTATATTTTTATATAACTGCTCGTACCGGCTTTTTGGGTATAAATTTGGGCGGAAAATGTATTAAGAAAAAAACGGGTTTTAAAAATGAAGTTGAACCTGCAATATATCTGAAAGATGTACATAAGAAAATTTCTACTATATAAAATGAAATTAAGAAATTTTCTTGTTTCACTGGGTGTGTAAAAAAGTTCCTGTGGATAGGTATCCCAGATTTTCTCTTATGCATTTAAATTATTCTGGTTTTGGATGGATGAGGAATTTTTGACCTGGTTAAGAGAAAGAGTTTAAACTAATTTTGTTCTTACTATTTGCTACCTGCTGAGTTGTCGGTGGATTATTGGACTTGGGTCGGCCAGGGTGTTGGCACTTTCATACATGGGGTGCTGGTGACGATACCCTGGGGTTACAAATAGTAAATGGGAGGAAACACCATACAGAAGCATTAGCCTTTCACTGCAATAAATAAGGAGGTGATGAGTAGGTTCCAGTTTGCTGACCACTTCGGTGATATTTTAGTCCCGATTGGGACAAAAAGTAATGATGAAAAATTTACCATTAACATGAGTGGTAGGGCAAGAATATTTTAAAAGGTTAACCACTAATGCGAATGTTTGAATCCTTCGTTACACCTAAACACAACTCCAGCATTTCAGCACACATATTTTCTTATGTATTGTATCACAGGGTTGTAAAATAAAAGCAAACTTTATAAGTTTTAATAACACTATACATATAACTTTTTAAATAAATACTCCAGTGACTCTTGAAGAAAACACTTTCAGAACAGTCAAGATAAAGTTAAGGTACCTAAATGTAAACCGCTGATTTTTTGTTATGTTTTCAACCTTTAACACAAACCTCTGATGAAAACAAGTAATTGTCTAATCGAATTTGTGGCATTAATTAAAAAACTACCGGTTCATATAAATAATTTTTTTTCGTGAGATATAACATAAAAAGTCATATAATAAAAGGTCATTTAATATACGTATATATTTTTTATTTTTAGTCAAACTCACTGTCTCATGGAATGGCCCATTTACTGACTTAAATGTTGCCTACTGAATTGTTGGATGTAAGCATTAAATACATATTCTCCAAACTGTGTTTCAAGTACCGCAATAATAATGTTATCATATATTTTATGGAAAAACTTCACAAAGGTCGTTTGTAAACTCGCACGATATTTACTTCGTTCTAGTTCCATTCTCCGAAACATAAAGAATGGAGCATCTTCGAACACGTTTATCGTGACAGCTCGTTTGTATGAATGCCGCGGTGACGTCACAGAGGACAATATAAAGAGATACTAGATGCCATGAGACACGAAAATTGTAGATGTGCCCTTGAAAATAAAATTTAGATTATTGTAATTTCGTGAAGTATTAAATATTAAATTTTATACGTTGAGAAAGATATAATAAAGGAACGTTATGTGATAAGTCTTTGTTTCCAAAGGAAATTAACGTAACCTCTTCTTCATATTACGCAAATGTGATTAAATGTCAGTAATAGCTTCAATGGAAAATTAAATATAAACTATATGTGTGTTTTTAAATTAAATATTATCAGCGATCACCTAACAAGAAATAATATTTAGAATATTATATATCATTGGGTCAGATATTTGCTTATCCAGCTTGTACTGTAAACCATATTTAACATAGTTGACTTTACACGGAGTGAACATATTCTCAAATCAATTTTGGATTGGATTTTTATTTATCATCAAAAATTCACTAAAGGGAATCCCATAAAACCAGCTACTAACCTCATTTCCCGTTATATTCTTGCTTACATTTTTGCCAGTCTTTGGAATTCTTTCTAGCACCGCCACTGTGGTCAAATATAAGAACTTAACAGCAGACGAAATAACAACCAGAGATATGATGGCGATTATATATATAAAGAGTCTGAAACCAAAAATTATATTAATACTTACCACTACTAAAGACTTTTATTATAAAATACTTTCGGTATTTTAAATAAATTGCAGGAATTCAATAGTAAAAATTAGTAAAAAATTATCTAAAAAACCAATTTGTGTTATGCCATCATTATGGGGGTGAGCAGACATTTGCACCGCTATTTTCTAGCCTAAAGAGTTTAAAATCCTGAACTGTGAAGTATGTTAATTCAATGTGATTGGTTGAAGGAAGGTCAGTCGCATTCTGGATGTGAAGCTAGGGAAACCTACGAAAATGTAACTTTTTAAAATAAATTTTATACATAACTTTATATAATTTGCTTAATAATTATAAGTTTGATTTCAAAAATTTTTTACATGAAATTTTTTTAATTTTTCGATTCTTGGGGGTTTAAAGCCAATATGAGCATGGGGTCAAGGACACTTACTTGGATGGCAGCGAGAGAGGCGACTATGTCCGCTGATCGACTGGACCTGACTCGGATCCTCAAATCCGCTTTGTGGATTTGAGTGTTATATTCCTCATTTTGCTGAGAGCCCTGAATCCGCTCGGCTGATTAAAGAAATCGATTGGACATTTTCCATTTGTTTGGAAACTTATGGTAAAAGGATTTGATTTTTGTGTGAAATAATTAATTTCTGAATTAGTTTTTGGGGGCGAAACAAGTAATTTTGTAAGTAATATTGCGGACAATATGAACGCTGATGGACCGGAACGACAGAGCATAAACCGTGCTTCACAGCATCCCATCCTCGAACTGAACTTCCCATTTTCTTTCTTCTGACAATGTACTACAAGATTACATAATACACGAACTTTAATAATCTGGGCAGGTATTGACGAGCAAATTTGTTGGAAATGTGACCTCTTCTTATTTAAAAAAAAAAAAAACTATTTAGCAGGCCACGGTTTCACTAAGGTGTAGGACCAAGGCTCTACAACACGCAATCCTTTAAGATCTGGTGAGTCTTGATAAGAAGGAAGACTGGGATTCTCTCTCATACACTAGCATAGTAGTAGATTACCGGAGATCGCTGGGAACAGATGTCCGACCACCGTCCAATCTCTCAGAATACCGCACCCTGCCTTGCAGTTCGGAGTCCTCATTTCACTTCACGTCCCCGTCCACTCTCGCCTGTCGTGTTTCCTTCTCGTATGTGCTCTCGTGAGTCCTGGGCTGGGATACTGTTGGCAAGTGTTGACATTAAGGATGTATCTCGTTACCTCTGCAATGCGCAAAATGAGTATACAAGTTGTTCCGTTACCTGTTCGGAAGTGCATCTGTGTACGTTCAAATGCACGTGGCCTGGAGCACATATTCTTCGTGTAGTTACGTCATGTAGGCGCGAATTGCTGGAGGAAATTGTCGCAAGATAAGTAAAAACACTAAAAAGTTCTTAAACGGTGCCATTAGTTCGTATAGGCGTAAGAAACAAACACTATAATTAACTTTTATACTTACTTTAATTTTGCTTTTCATATAATATGAACAATCTTATTTACAATTTCTACCACATCTGTTTTTATAAAAAATAATGGAGGAAACTGAATGGTATAAACAGCTAAATGTCTCGTCAATCATTACGATTTTTAACAATTGCATGCAAAACTACCGGGTAGGTATATTTTTCACTAAACGGAAAAAAATTGGAAGGACTACAAATTTTGACATTTGTGCGAGACCTGAATCTCTTAGTTTGATCGTGACACTATCTCTGATGTTTTTATTAAAGTATATCTCTGTTTGCAAGTGTGGTTGTGTGAGTTGATTTTGTTAGCAACAGTGTAGGTTCTGCTTTATATGTATTGACTTCGAGGTCAATGAGTTTAGCTCAGTCCTCGACATATAAAGTGCAGAAATACTCTCTATATTAGTATATTTACCATATTAGTGTTTAGACTGGTACATTATTTTCTCATATACTAAAGAGCAAAAAAAGTAGTACACCTGCCTAATATCGTGTAGCCCCCTCCCCCTGCCACCCTAAACATCTTCCAGCTAGCAGAAATGCCGCAAGACGACGTGGCATGGACTAGACTAATGTCTGAAGGTATGCAGGAGGCAATTCACACCATGAATAATGTAGGGCAGTCCACAAATCCGTAGGAGTGCGATGTGGTGAAGATATCTTCTAAGCAGCATGTTCCAAGGCATCCCAGATATGCGCAATAATGTTCATGTCTGGTGATTTAGGTGTCCAATGGAAATGTCTAAAGCCAGAACAGTGTTCCTGGAGCCACTCGGTAGCAACTCTCGACGTGTGGGGTGTCGCATTGTCCTCCTGGAATTAACCACGTCCATCGGAATGCACAATGGACGTGAATAGGTGCAGGTGATCGGACAGGATGCATGCGTATCTGTCACCTGTCAGAGTTGTACGTAGACGTATTAGGGGTCCTATTACACGCCAACTGCACACGCCCCATGCCATGGCAGAGCCTCCACCAGCTTGAACAGTCCCCTGTTGGCATGTAGGGTTCATAGATTAATGAGGATGTCTCCATACCCATACATGTCCACCCGCCCGATACAATTGGAAAAGGGACTCGTCAGACCAGGCAACGTGTTTCCAATCATCAATAGTCAAATGGCGGTGTTGGCGGACCCAGGTGAGGCGTAAATCTTTGTCTCCTGTTATCAACAACGGTACACGAGTGTGCCTTCAGCTCCGAAAGACCATATCAATGATGGCCCAATGAAAAGTTCGCACGCTTGAACTTGTTGATGCCCCATCATAGAAATCTGTGCCAATTTGAGAAAGGGTTGACCGTCTGTCGCGTTTAATGATTCTCGTCAGTCGTCGTTTGTCCCGTTCGTTCACGATCTTTTTCCGGCAGCAGTGATGTCGAAGATTAAATGTTTTATCGGATTCCCGATATTCACTGTAAACTCGTGAAATGGTCGTACGCGAAAATCCAAATTTTATCGCTACCCCGGAGATGCTATGTACCATCTCTCGTGCGCTGTCTATACCACCAGGTTCAAACTCACTTAATTGTTGTTAACCTGCTATTGTAGCAGCAGTAACCGATCTACCAAATTTACCAGACGCTTTTTATCTCATATAGACGCGGCCGACCGAATCGCGTTATTCTGATTGGTTCCATACGTCTGTTATTTGCATACGCTCGCCTATACCAATTTATCTGCCTCACCAGTGTACATGCATGGTAACTTTCATACAGATGTTCAGGAAACATTCAAATGAGAAGGGAAGTTCCCAATTTTGTATACTAGCACTGCTTAACATTCCCTTATATTCAGGCCAACATACAGTATTATTTCCATATACTGTATAATTTAAAATTTCAATTTCAGATTAGGAAGTTTACAAGAAATAGTTTTACAGTGTATGGTGAGAAGTGAACATGAATATAATGAAGAAAAAAATCTATACAATGATATAAATTCACACGGTAATTCTATTTATGTTCGTAGTGAGGCAAAACCAGATGTTTTTATTAGATAAAGAGAAAAGTAATTAACATTATACAGCTCTTATGTTTTCTTCTTACATTTAACCTGAATTAACAAATGTCTGACATGGACATACGAGTGCGAACCATAAAATGAACCTTGCCATGCATAATAAATAATCTGAAATAGGAAGGAAAAAAAAAGTTTAAGAAAGCGCGATATATTCACATGTCAGACCCTTGTGCATGAACAATGAAATTTCTTGTTGTAATTAAATATATTTTTTTATTCGGTTCCCAAAACCGAGATTTGTTTGGTGTAACCTAAGATTTGCTTTGCTATACGGACAGTAAACAGTTTCAGATAACATAAAATAAATTTGATGCCTAAACGAGTTGAGAACATTCATCATCTTTGTCCGAGTACTATGAATTAGCAGTCACAGATAAAATGGCTAAAAGAGAAGTTGGAATATTATTTAATACAGCATTTCATATACATCTACAGGACAACGTGTGCAAATAAATATTGCTTTCAAGGTTACTGCTTTACTTATTAGTTTCCTTTTTAACTTGGATTATTAGGATGTGTAAACTATTATTAGGCATGAGTAAATGCACGAACAACAACTGCAACTTTCCTAATTGTCACAAAAATGCAAACTGTTGTGTTTTGAATAATTTGTACCAGGGACTAGGACTTATGCTATTATGAGGGATGAACTAAAGTTAATTATGAGGACAGAACATATATTTAATATAGTCTTAGAAGTTAAAGGTACTATATAATCTTTGGCGAGGGAGGTCCTAATCAACTACAGTATATAAAAAATCTGAATGATACAGTCGCCGGAGGCTGAGCGTGAGTAGGAAGGCGACGAGAGGCACGCCAAGATACATCTCTACGTCTTCATCTCGGCGAGGGTCCACAGACAGACAGACTCCGTACAAAGTGTTGCCAAGTATTATAAAGTTTCTGGTGGTGTGATTGATACGTTTAATAATATATTATTGCTGTAATGTGATTCTGAATTCTTCGCCTGGCCTGGATATCAACGTGTCGATGCTGTTCACGAGCCATGTCCACCTTTACTAAATCATAAGAAAACAAGCACTCGTGCTGTATTTTCAAACGAAGACAATAAATTCAGTGGCCAAAAAATATGTGCATTTCATTAAAAAATACAATTTTTTGATTGTGTGATTTAGTTTGGCACAAAGCATGGTTTTTTAAAATCAAAAATGTATTTTGTTTAATGAACAAAAATTAAATGTATTGATTTTCAAGCTGTGTTTACTAAAACAAAAATTGTTGGGGCAACTAAATATATTTATGGCCTTATGCCAACACATATTTTGTTGACCTTTCTCTCAGTATTGCGACGGCGTTGGAATTTACCATAAACAAGATTCGTGTGTGTTCTGTTTCCTCAGAACTTTAGACGGTTCCAATAGAGTTTTGGTACAGCAAACTGTTTAGAATAGATAAACTGTTGTCATAACAGTTTTAAACGCTGTCTTAAAGAACAATAATGACGTCAACAGAGGGTTAGTTACAGACTGGGATATTTTTCCACAGGAAACTTTACACACCCAGCGAAACAAGAAAAGTTACTTAACTTAATTTCATATACTAGAAAATTTCTTATGTACCACTTTAAGATATATTGCAGGTTAAATATAATTTTTAAGACACGTATTTTTTCAATAATTCCTTTTGGACCTTAACTTATACCAAAAACAGATGTGTAAATAGTCATACAAAATGGTGCCCAATGTGATATTACAAAAGCATCAATTAAAATTTCTGACACTAATATATATACCTTAGGATGATTTCATTATTTACAAACCACATTGTTTCTTCCAAATATACTTATTGCAGCTTAAAAAACTTAAGACTTTACAAGCAAATGCACTAAAACAGGCAATCATGCCTATAAAATACGGAGCGTCAAATGCCTATATTAGCTTTGTGAAGAAGCGTCACTTACTACAAAACTTATCTGAGATGCTTGACGACGCAGACGGGAACGGAATACCTCGAGACGACCCCAACTTGGACATTTTGTATATCAGAATTAAAAACTTCATCTCTATAGGGGAACAAATATCACAACATTGCGATTCTCATTCCCAGTTGGCGTATGGCATAATAGAAAATCTAAATTCTTATTTAAATTGACAAGTGTGCATGGAACCAAAACCAGTCTTTTGCTTTTTTCTTGTCTTCGTTGTTGTGCGTCTTACAACTCCGCCGAGTCTTGGGGAAAGGGACGAATCAAGGAGCAGTGACGTCATGAATCACGTGACCACACTGCCGGCAGCGCTAGGGGTGACACTAGTTGCGCCTGGCAGTAGGAATGTCGACGTGCACGAAGACAGCCGGCTGCTGGGCTGCGGTCCCTGCTGGACGTCAGGCTCATATGTCGGCGTTTGGTGGTCGGTTCTTCGGCAAGTGTGGTGAGGTACACAAGCCAGCACACGAAACCACCAACTTCATTTGAAGGTAAAGGAACACCATAATGTCCCCCTTTCAGGCTGCACGTAATTATTTCCACCAGAATGCGGAAATTTTTTGATGGGGGATCGTAAGTGCTTAAGGCACATACCTATTTGTCTAATATTATAGTACTATTAAACGAAATTAATTAGAGATTACTTAATATTTACAGTTATAGGCAATTTAAAATAAATAAAAACTACCAAGTGAGAGACATTCAAATAAATGCCAAATAACAACATAAATTAATGTATAAGTGATATATTATGTAACAAAAATTTTAAATTTTTTTTATGGACAGTATTGCACAATTATTCTTTTATAGAAATAGGTAAGGGATCTACAACTGATGCTGAAACATTGGCTGAAGTTGATAGAATATCACAATCTTCATACTAATAACCGTTTATAAAAATAAATTATAGAACGTGTGTACATACAGTAAAAGCAGAATAAATAAAATCATCTAAGTTGTAAGTATCAAGGCAATGCAAGGAAGATTAAATAATAAGTAAACGCATTTATGTAGACAAAAGATTAACGGGAATATATTAATTATGACACAGCATATCTGGGTTCATATTCAAGTGTGCAATCTCCTGGTAAAGTAGAATGTAGCAAAGTAAAACAGCAAAAATTCAAATTCAGAATACAAACGATTGTCTCAACAGCTCACTCCTCGGTATAACTGTCAACATCTCGCTTGTTATTAATGCAGATAGACATTTAGAAGGAAACATAGACATGCTAGATGCACAAAGGATAACTGTAATTGCAATTCAAGGACTATAGTCGCTGCACTTTTTGCAGAACCATGAAAAACCACATTCGATATGTTGTTTTGAATTTGCCAAATTTCAATTTAGTCTTAAAAATAAAGGTCTCCAAATTTCTCACCGATTCTGAACCTGACAGTCCAAAAAAAAGTATGCTGTTTAAAGAAATTTAAGCCAAGCTACGTTTAGTTTCTGATATAACAGTTGGAACATTTCTACTTGCAAGTTACAATCTCTTTAAGGAAGACAAATAAATCAACAGTTCACATATGCTGCCAGAGCATAAAGTTCCACCAAAAATGACAGATCGCTGAAAGTTTATTTGTTATAAATTGTTGGTGATACAGAGATACTGTTCTAAACAAATGGAAATTATTGTGCTTTTCTTACCTATGATATTATTTCATTATTTCCTGAACCAAAACTAATAAAATTAAAAAGAAGTGTTTTTTTATTTATTTCCAAAACTTATTTGTGTAATGGCGTGACGTGTATATTAGGACGGCAAAAGTTTTAATAAACGAGCAAGGATAATCATAAAGTTACAAATGCGAATTTTGTTTTAAATAAATAAAATATGTGTAGCATATTCCAAATTAGACTGCATATACCCAACCGTGACATGATAAAGTTAAATACTTTGGAAAATATAAAACATATGTCTAGTCTATTTTGTAGCATTGTATATGGCAATGTTTTACTTTCACGAGTGTAAAATCTTAATTATATGACCATTCCAAATTCACTGTGTTTATGAAGAACAATCCAACGTTTAGGAACGCACGTCTTTTACCTGTCATGCCAGGGAAACAAGTTTGAGTACTNTTATATGACCATTCCAAATTCACTGTGTTTATGAAGAACAATCCAACGTTTAGGAACGCACGTCTTTTACCTGTCACGCCAGGGAAACAAGTTTGAGTACTCGGTAACTCCATACATGAAGAATGAAATTGAAGTTACACTCAGGTACATTGTATTTTATGTTTTCGATTTTAGGTTACACCTTCGCAATGTAAACATTTTTCATACTTTCAGTATTTTAAACTCATTAGATTAGAAGTTTGTAGTGCAAGTGTCCCACCCGTGATGGTATAATGACCTAAATTTGTTTTTGAGATCGTTCTTTACTAATTTTGAATTACGTGTTTCTTAAGAATTTTATTTTAAATACCGATGGTGTGGATTATAATCTAAAAATTTAGCTATGGTAAGTGTGTAGTTATGTCATTTTTGGTTTCCGATTACTTATTGCTATAATTACCTTCATATCTGTGGTTGTAATATCGTCTGTTTTTGAGTTTGGCTACAGTGGCGGTGCGAGAAAGAATTTCAAAGACGGGCACAACATTAAGCTCGAATATTACAGGAAATAAGATTAGTAGCCTAATAAACAGAACCTATTCACTATAACTCTAGTTTTTCCATATACTGTGTACAAATTTCTGTTGGGATTTAAAGGGCTGTGCTTACAAACAAAACATTGAGATTTAGTCGAAAGGACACTTGTCCTTAACAATTTTAAAAAGTCAAATAGAATTATAATATTTTATATTTATGCAGCCACATATACTATAATTGTTATACCGGAATTCACTAAAAAAGGAGATAGTAGAGAGCGGAAAGATAAGGATAGAGAGTAAAGTGAGGTGTGGACAGAGGGAACAGATAGAGAGAGGAGAGAGGTGAAAGGTGACAGTGGAGAGATAAGAGAGTAAATGGAGAGATAGAGGGACAGACATAAAGGTGAGTGTGTGGAGTGATAAGGGGATATAGGTAGATGAAAGAGTATGAATAAATGAAGGGAGATAGTTAGAGGATAATGTGTGTGGAGATCGAGGGAGAGAGTTAGAGAAGTTTTCGTGGAGAGACAGAAGGAAAGATGACGAGGAGAGTGCATGGAGAGATAGAGAGAGTAGGAGAGAGGAAAAGGAGAGTGTGTGAAGTGATCGGGGGAGAGAAGTAGAGGAGACAGTGTGGAGATATGGAAAGATATAAATGAGAGTGTATGATAAATGGAGGAACTGATAGAGGGGAGTGAATGATAGAAATGGAGAGAGATAGAGGAGAATGTGTGGAGATATGGAATGAGAGTTTGGACAAAGGAGGGAGAGTGTGGATACAGGTGAAACAGCACAGAGAGAGTGGTGAGAGTGTGGAGGGAAGAGAGAGAATGCAGATAACAGAGCGACAGTGCAAATAACGCTATAGAGAGTGTTCGGAGAGCAGTATAGAGAGTTTGCGGAGAGCGGTATACAGAATTGGTTTAGTGCTACATAGAGAGACAGTATGTGTAGTAAAGAAACTCATTGAGACTGCGTTTATGTGTAGGGAGTGACATAAAGACAGAGGGAGACACACACACATATACACTCTCATAAGAACATGCCTAGTAGCTTTAAGTGACCTGCTTTTTGTCCTGATGGCGGTATTGCTATGGCATGGCATCGACTAAGCAGAGCCTCGAATGGTGTTAGGAACAATACTGATCCATGACAGTTCCATAGCCTCACACAATGAGGGATATCAGTCGGGGTGGTAAGATCCACGATGCGTAAAACCCTTTTGACAGAATCCTGGATGTGTTCGACAGAATTGTGGTCGGGTGATCTCGGAGACCAGGTCAGAAACTCGAAGTCCGAGAAGTGTTCTTCCATCCACACGGTCACAATTCGGTGACAGTGGACCTGCTCACTGTCTTAATGTATGAATAGGTCTCCTTAATATTATGTAGGCGCACAAATGTGTGTACATGATCTGCCAGCAGGTCTCAATATAGCTCACTGGTAAGGGACGATAATGCATCAGGGGACCCATTTCATTCTACATAAACAATCCCCAATTAAGGATAATACCACTAGTCGCCGGAACAGTACATTCTCAGCTGAAACGAAGGATCCATCTCCTCATGCGCTTAGCGATGCACTCATACTCTGCCATAGGTGTGTACTATCCTGTACCTCGACTCATCCTTCCAGGCGACCATTCTCCATGCGTCGAGAGTCCAATGGCTTGTCTCAAGTCACTACATTACTCACTGATTCATGTTATGTGCGGTGATCAGAGGTACTATGGTCGAGCGGCAGCTTATGTACCCAGTGGCGAGGAGATGGTTCTGAATAGTATGGCTGTTCATTGGTTATGGTCCAGTATTGAATTGCAAAGTGAACTGCTGCACTGTGGACTGTCTATATGCTATTTCCAACTTAACCAGCCGACGGTGACCCCTGTTGTCCTTGCCGTTGGTGGTTTGGCCTGATTCCATTAACTCATTGTTCTACCCAAATCCTTGAACTTACGGCATATTCCATTCCATGGTGGCCTGTGGTACTCTCAGTGCTTGCATAAATGCGCAGATGGAATGCCCTATATGTTCAACTCCAACGATCTGTCATCGAACAAAACGCGCTAGGATATAATTTTTACCCATTCTGTAGTAGACTATTACTCAGGTGGCCAGTATATGGTATGAGGACATTTCAAAAACGCGAAGATGGGCCCGATTCTATCCGATGGGGGAAACACAGCTCTCAAATGTGTATACTGTATATCTGAATTAAGTATTTATTATAGGAATTAAGCATTTATTTCTGTTCTTCATAAGTACTTTTTCAGTGAATTAAAGGATTCTTTGGCAACCTATGGAATTTCTGGTGTACCTCCGGTAATATAAAATGACCAATGTCGTGGGCTCAGAGCATCTGCATTTCTAAGATGCAGTTGAAAGCAATACTTGTACCTGTCATGAGGTTTTGTGATTCGCAAAATTGAGGTATAATATTTAAATGATAAAACCTTTACTTTAGAAATACATTTAGTAACCAGCTAATATTAAAGAGATAAATATTTTTCATGAAAAATGACGTTTTCTTAGGTCACATTTTCCTATAATCATTAAAACGTACCGCTAATAACATGATTTGTTCTGTAAGCTATAATAGTCGTGTTACAAGTGTTTGCTGCAGAGTTTCCAATAACTATTCGTAATTTTCTTAAATACATTATTTGTAGTATTTCTTTTTTATAAATTAACACCAGAGTCTCATAATGTTAACAATAGTTTGGATTTATTTAGTTATGTGTTGCTAGTTCTTGAAATTCTGTACAGTACCATTATGTTACTCAGGGCACTGTGTGTTATGTATAATTATGACTAATACTATTGTCTGTAATTTATAAATATGACTTATAACTAAGGTTCTCTGGAGATGGGTTGATTATAAGGATGAGATTGAATTTATTAACGAGGCCGAGGATGCTTTGGGTGAAATAGATTATGCAGAAGATAATATTATATTATGGTTCTATTATAACGTGGTTTGTGGAGTGGATAAAATGATACGAATGAGAATGATCTGTGGGAAGACGACAGAGTGGATGAAGGTATAAATAAGGTTATTGATGTGACATTGTCTGATTAGTTGATAATAATGGTATGTGTGAGGTTGATGGTATGGATACAGAGTTTTAATGAAATGGATGAGGCAGATGGAGAAGATGAGGCCAAGTGTGTGAATGAAATTTATGGTGTGGATGAGGTTAATAATATGGCTAAGGGTATTGGTGAGGATGAGGTTCGTTATGGAGATTATAGTACTTATGTAGGTGAGAACTGTTATATGGTTGAGGACTATATGAATGAAAAATATGATTTGAATGCGGATAAAGGCTTGGGTGAGAACGTTGCGGGGGGAATTGTAAGATGGATGTTGATGGCAACGATTGTCTACCGATCATTCCTGAGCAGCGAAACACTCAGCAACTCTGAAGCAACGCAAAGTGTGGCGACTCTAGGTACTCTTGGTAAAATAATTCTTTTTTGGATGTATCACGAAGGTGTAAGGATAACAAATCGCTCAGTATTTGGCTAGGGTAGGAAGATCTCCATGTCTGAGATATCCTAAGCCTAAAGGAAGACATCGTGACAAATAAACCTGACTGTAAAAGATAAGTATGCAACACACTTGGTAGTATGTTTGGTAAATTTTGCAGTACTAGTAATCACAGTCGCTGCTGGTAAAAATATTTGTTTGCTTTAAATCACGCAAAAGTGTATTCACGTTACTACTGGAATGAAACACCAATAGCTAAAAACTTTAGTTCTATTCCAGGCCTAAGGGTGTGGAAATCTTTTAATGGACATGCCATGTGGTGATTATGACGGATCTTGGCTTGGTGTGAAGGTTTTCTTGGGGTTTTTTCAATTTTCTCCCTCATTCTCCTGTTTCGAGCCCTTATTATATCTCCTCTTTTCTATTCTTCGCTCTGGCTTGAATGGCTACGTCTTCTTTGCCGACCCTACCTGAGTGCGGCGGTAACTTAAAAATAGAAATAAAGACATTATTGTTACCAAGAACTGTGTGTTTCTTGCCTTTCAAGCGTCGGAAATAAAAAATTATGTGAACTTGGTTTCTCCACGTTACAGGGATAGATAATCACTGCCACATTTTAGCTTTCACAACATTTTATTTACCAATATTAATATCAACCCTCACCTCTTACGGGAACAGGAATTCTTCTGAAGGTGTTATAACGGGACACTTTTTAAACAACGTCGTTTAACTGCACCTACAGCAAAATTCTGGTAATTTCACTCCCAACACTAATGTCTTGCAGGAAATACACCAGCTTGTTAGGGCCACTACTATAATACATTTTCATTTTAAAAAGAATATTAAATATCTCCATTCCGTTATGCACACAAGAGAGGATATATATAGTCTTTGGCGATGTTTATGGTACTTCTAGGGAAAGAAGTTTAAAACTTTTGAAATAATCTGCTGCGATATTTAGTTTTCTCGCTCTTTTTATTGCACAATATTTGGACGCTCTTGAAACGTAATTGTCTTTTCTTGAAACTGCACACTTCGCTGCCATTTGAAACCTACGTTTACGTGATCCATTTATCTATCAGAACAAATCATGCGTGTAAAGTCTCAGCACACGCCATACAACCCAGAGAAGCAATCCGTAGAATAAATACTTCACGGTTAAGTGGACCACGTAAAGCCTGAAACAAAACCATAACATGTTCTAATTAGTTAAGGGTAGTTGCGAGATTGCAAGAGTTCTTCAATGGTAAATTCCTTATGTGTTTTGAAACGTGGAGTGATTATGGGGTAGCTCGATATCGCTGGCTACGCAGAACATTACTCTGTGTCCCAGCACTGAACTGCTTTGCCACCAGCACGACTGTCATAAACGACGTGTATAGGATTTGAGGTTATAGCATTGTTTATGTAAACAAGTGCATTGAGAAGTTTATACATTACATCCTGTGACAAATTTTAAATGCCGTTACAATAAAGTTAAATTGGAAAAATTACTTTATACATATGGAAGTGCATGTCTTTTGAAAAAGAGAAATAAACAAAAAAGTTCTTCACTGGTGACCACGTGACTTTGACAGTTGTGTTGTTTGGGTAAGTTAATGTTGGGCACTAACGCAGAAGATGAATCTGTGTAACTACACTTTATTCTATAGTATGAAGTGTAAGTTGAACAGTAAAAACAATATAGGTTCTACTCTGTAAGGTTGCTACACACTTCCGTGAGATATATACTCCATCTAAATATTGTGAAGGTAGTTCTTGCAAAGGTGTATTCCTCCATTACTTCATTGGTATTAATTGATAAGGGAAATATAATTTACTTCGTTTTCATAAACTTTAATTAGTGTCTAATAGCTTTCACGAAGTATCATAGTGTCTAATGCACTCTATCGTGAAGGCACCTATAAACTAAAAAGATAGCTAGTACAGTAAACACTTAAAGCAATTCAAGTACCTTCATGTACCACACAAATATCATAATATCGAATATGTAATATATATCATTTGTTTTTGCCTGGGCAAACCCATTAGAATGATAAAAAATTATACATTTGGTAAATAACAAACGTGAAAGGTGCCGTGGTTAACGTAGTGGTTAGACCGCTCGCCTACCACCATGCTTACAAGGTTCGATACCCAATGATGCTGTTGCCGAATTTTCGTGCGTTGGGAACGTGTCGGACGATGCCTCTATAAGGTGGGTTTTCTCGAGGATCTCCTGTTTCCCCCACCTTTGCATTCCGGCGCTGCACAACACTCTCGTTCCATCACTTTCATTTGATCTGAAGACCCCTATGTCAAGAGCCACCCAAACACATGTAGTCCTCTCCACGTAACATTAAAACACAACACACTATAGTACAAGCACGAGAGGCAATCTAGCTGGCCACAATTAGTGTTCACAACACTAGTGGACTGCTAGTTTGTATAATGCTTGTGTATGAGTGTGTTACANCTAGCTGGCCACAATTAGTGTTCACAACACTAGTGGACTGCTAGTTTGTATAATGCTTGTGTATGAGTGTGTTACAAACTGTCATACGATGTATCGCATGCGGTACTATACAATGCTTGGTTTACTGCATTCATCATAGCAATAATGTGTAGCTTGTGCAGTGCCTACACACTAGATTCATGGGAACCTGAGATCGAACTTTTGTCCATTATAAAAAATTACTTCGTATACATTCTTCTTAGTTTTCCCTTCTCTACGCAACCTGGAATTACAATCCACTTTTTTTCTTTACGTTTTGTATACCGTAGAATGTACCCACCTTGCATGCTGACATCACAATTAGACAGTTTATTTTCTCTATTATTATCTAATAGAATACGTTTATTTTACTTTAGAGGAGACTATTTGTTATTAATGGGAATATAAGTAACGTTAGAAGTAAATTACAAAATAAAAATGGCATTATGATTTCGCTAAAGTCACCGTTGCAAGAAGCAGCTCGGTCGTGAATTCAGTCATTTAGTTTCTGTGATTGTATAAATTCTTTGAATACACCAGTTACCAATCATGGCTCTCTTGCCTATATAAAAATATTTCAACGAAATGATATTTGCACATTTGTCGGCAGAACTAAATCACTTTTGTTACATACTAATTTTTGTTTGTTCACACTACATATCAAATATAAATTTGTGAGTCGCCTCTTGACTACCATTTTTCTCTGCATCAATTACAATTTTATTTCTAAAAGTGAAATTGCCTTCATTCCCTCTATAGTATATGAAACACATACATTTTTAATATTTGAGGATTTTAAACAAAAAATTGACGGAAAAAATGCTGAGTTTTACGATTATATCTACTGTGTAACTTAAATTAATTTTTGTAATAAAATTTTGAAAAAAGCCAGAACGTGGATTTACTATAAATGCGAAAATATTTGTAATTTGCAGAAATGGAATGTAATCTGAACACAGATTATGTAAATACATGACTGGTAATTATTTTTGTTGCAGAAACGGGTTTTTGGCGTCATCTTACTGTGCCTTTATCTTACTCTGTCTTTTTAAAATTAAATTGTAAGGTGTTCTCATTTCATATAATACTATTTTCATTTAAACAATGACCATCGTGTCCTAAAACAATGGAAGTGGTCACTATGTACAAAAACGAAAACATTTTGCCAAAATGTAATATTTGGTGTGACTTTAGTCGAAGTCATTCTTACTATAAGTGGCTCACGATAAATTGAGCACTCCTGGAATCAACCAATGAAAAACATCACTACACGTAACCGCATTTATTTTAACGTAAGCAACGACCACAATTTTCACGGAATGTTGGCAGTGAATTACAGGAATTAGCTCCTGTTTTAACGTTTTACTAAAAATATATATTATAAATTGTCACCTGCAATTCAGATGCTTTTTGTTAAATGCAAATAAAAATAAACTTATCTTGTTTGTTACATATTTTTCATTCTGATTCTTCAACGTTCAAGTTAACTTGTTCATTGTTCTGTTTTTTTTACGGACGTCGCTCGTGTGTCAACAATATAGCACTACACGACCAACGTGATTGTAAGTGACAGTTTGTATCTTCTGAAGTAAAATAATCAGTAACGTATTAAGTAAATCATTTCTATGCATGTTCTGAGTGAAGTGGATTTGTTTGTTATTGATTTATGCTTTATTTCTACGCATTGCATAGTCCCAAACATTATAGAAACCTCACATAATATGCCATCCTGGAAAATGTGCTACTTCGCTCAATTTAATAATGCATAAATTTTGAACCACGAATACAAATAAAGATAATTCAGAAGTACATTTTGGTATCTTTGCGATACATGTTACAATTCTAAATGCTTAAGTAAATGAGTGTGTTATTTAGCATTTATGTGTTTCCCAGTTTACGACTCAATACCTTGGTCCGCATGTCACTNTTAAGTAAATGAGTGTGTTATTTAGCATTTATGTGTTTCCCAGTTTACGACTCAATACCTTGGTCCGCATGTCACTCGCTTTAAAACAAAATTGCAATGAAATAAATTATACTGCATGTAAAAAATTTCTTGAGTATTAGGAATACGTAAAATAAGTATTATAACGTTTGCCCAAACGGTTCAATTTGTATGGCCCGATATATCAATCAAGAAGTTCTGGTTTCCACGATTTGTGTTCAGAATAATAAATTCAGGGAAAAACTATATTCTGCATGAAATGTGTGGGTGCAGTTTNGGTTTCCACGATTTGTGTTCAGAATAATAAATTCAGGGAAAAACTATATTCTGCATGAAATGTGTGGGTGCAGTTTCACGAAACACATCCTCATCAGCTTGGTATTGCATTTTCCGTAATCTGGTGAAGTTACGCACATATCAGTTCTGACATTAAAATTTTATAAGCGAGCAGCAGGCCTTAGCACATGTTAGTATTATGCGCTTTAAAAACTGCGTAGATTGGCTAATTTTCACGAAACTTTCTCCGTGTGACAAGTACACTCTGGTAACATGCTGTAAAATTTTGGATAAATTCTTTTTTGACAACTGAGTTTCCCTACAATTGTTTTCGTTACTTGTAATGTAATAGAAACTGCCGCCGTTTGCTTGTGCGAAGTTATGTATCCAATACTGATATCAGAGGTATTTATGTGTTGTAATTCTACTAGTACATGTTGTTAAATACAATTATTTGGTCATTTAACAATTGTTTAAATCACGTTGTCTTCTAAATGAAAAAGTAAACACACTGTTGTAACTAAAAGCATTCCTTTCTTATGACACTCACGTACATATGACGGGCGAACGCTTTGGCGTTGATTTTATTACAGGAAGTGGAATACTCTTTGTTTCTTCCCCTGTTCTGTTCACTATTTAAACAAATCATATTATCTTAATATATAGGAAGCGTTGACAGCATTTAAAAACAATGATTTATATTTACACAGAAAAATAATTGAACAACAATAAATATATTGGAGAGAAGGGTGTTAAGGAATAGTCGGTAAATAAGGAATACCGAGGTTTCGGCCCTGTTTGGTGCTGCTATCACGTGGGAATACCATGAACTACTCAATAAAGACTCCCATGATGCAGTGCAGAGAGAGTTGACCGCTTGTTGTTGTCGTACCGCTTGCTACAGAACGAAGTGTGGTTAGTGTTTTTCATGAGTTTTTGCAGGTAGGTTTACAAACATTTTAACCTATAAGTACACACGTGACTTTAACATTGATGTTAAGCATTATGTACAGTAAAAGAATTGTAGTTTGGTATACTGTGATCTTTTTTTAGCTGACAATGTTTTGTCCATCAGTTTAAAGGTTAATTTTCCAAGAAGGCCTGTCGGGTATTGTGGAATACTAGTTATTTAATAATACCCGACGTAAAAGTATATTATTCCAAATACACGCCAACAAAATATACCGAATAAAAATAATGTTAAAAATGAGTTTTGAGTATAATATTGATAGCAAAACAATAATTATTAATTAAATAAATTGTGATATAGCCCATTTTAAAACCAAAGTACATTGTTTTAAAAGCTAAATTCATTTGAAAGGAATCAAAATAAAATTTTTCCTTTATTTTAAAATTAGTGTATAGTCTAGACGTACAAATAATTTGTTTTCAGATGTGTTTTGTCTATTTAAACCAAACGCACCCCCCCTCCTTCTCTTTTTATGAGGTAGTAAGAATATTAAAGTGACTGTGTTTTTTTTCAGATATGACTAAAAAGAAGGAAGATGAGGGAAAGAAGCGAAAGCTTTGGTATCAGACGCAGATGGATGAGGCTATAGAAGCTGTTCGTGAAAATAAAATGGGGTACTGTAAGGCGTCCAAGGAATTCCAGATTCCCAGACCGTCTCTCTTCCGCCTTGTCAACAGTAAGGAGAAAAATACAAAGGTAGCAGCCTCAACTACTCTTGGCCGTAAGAGAGTTTTTCCTAAAGATCTAGAAGACGAGTTACAAAATATTTAGTTGAGTTGGAGGATATATTCTATCGGCTCACAAAAAGGGAGGTCTGCAGTCTTGCCTATGAACTTGCGGTTCGCAATAACAAACCCCATCCATTTAAGAACTAAACTGCTGGCAAAGACTGGTTCTACTCTTTTATGACAAGAAACTCGAAACTTTTAGTCCCAAAACCCGTGAGTTTATCTTTTGCCAGAGCCAGGGAATTTAATATAGAAGAAGGAGACAAATTTTTTAACATGATCGATGTTGTTTTCAAAAAACACTACTACCCTCCTAACAGGATATTTAATGTAGACGAAACAGGTTTTTCTGTAGTTCAAAGTGAAGTTCCTCATTTAGTAGGCCTAAAAGGAAATAGACAAATTGGGTCCCTTACTTCAGCTGAAAGAGGTTCTCTCGTTGCCATCATTCCCTGTATGAGTGCAGGAGGTGACTTTGTCCCGCCTCTTGTGATATTCCTGAAGAAGAACAGAATGAACATCTTCTTAGAGGTGCTCCACTAGGGACCATAGCATCGTGCTAACCATCTGGTTGGATACGGACAAACATTTTTACTAAGTGGTTTAAAGATTTCATAGCTTTAACAAAACTCTCAGCCGAGTCACCTGTCCTTCTTCTCCTTGACGGGCACACACCCCACAAGCGAAACATTGACATAACTAATTTAGCAAGGGAAATTCATGTTTCGATTTTATGTCAACCCCCCTCCACCCTTCTGAATTCACATTAAATCCAACCTTTGGATAAAACCTTTATGGCTCCATTAAAGTCTCCCTATAGTGAGGAAGTGAGATCTTTTTTAAGGCATAGCTTAAGGCCCTTGAGTATTTTTAATGTGATGGAAATTTTTGGCAGGGCTTACCTTAAAGAAGAACTTGGTGGCATAGCAGTAAACGGCTTCAAAAAGAATGGTTTTTATCCTGTCAATTAAATTTTTTTTAACAGTGAAGATTTTATTACTTCTACAGTCACTGTTCCTAGGCCTCAGACTATGAGACCTAAAAAATACTCTCTTCCATTTTTGCCTACAAGCTCTGATTCACCTCAACCATGTTCTTCCAAGAGTCCTGATGTGGTTGTCCCTGATACGTCTAAGTCAACAAATTTTATCCTACCCGTAGAGATATCACCACCACCTCCAAAAATTCAGAAGTCAAATAGAGGCAGGAAAGCTGGATCATCTTATATAATAACGTACTACTCATATAACAAAACGTTATAGGATGAACTGAAAGAAAAAGACAAAAGGAAGGAACCAAATGCTTCAAAACAAACAAAGAAATCTAACATTCAAAGACCCCCTGTTAAGAAATTAAACTTTGACCGACCTTCTAGACCTTAACCTACTACAGATGAGATCAGTGTTAGCAGAGTTGAATGGTTCCATTCTGATTTATCATCTGTGATGGGCTTCATGCCATCAACTAAATTACTGGAAAACAAAGACGCTGAATGTATCTTCTGTAACAGAAAATTCTCCGAAGATAAACTGCGGGAAATTTGGTTTCAATGATTCAGCTGTTCTCTGTGGGCTCACCTTGACTGTACCGAAGCAGAGAAAGAAGATTATATATGTGACTTCTGTAAATAGACTTGGATCAGAAATAACTTGCACATGATCTTAAAAGCATGGTTTTTATAGTTTAAAATAACCATGTTTTTTGAAGTCTAATTATTTATTCAATGGTTTAAACCACATATTTCATATTACCTGACTATTTCATATTAACCTCAATTTTTAACTTTTTTTTTAAATCCTTTTTTATAACAGCAAAAAAACAGTATTTTTTTATGTGAGAGTTCATTACAATTAGTGATAGTATGTACTCATGGTAATTTTGGGGATTTGTATTCAAAAACCAGTAAAGTTATATTAAGAAATGTAAATGGTCTTCCATAAAACCCTACTCTCTTCTATTATTTAAAGAAATTATCTTGTCTGTGGTAATAGTGCTTATTAAAATATTTAAGTATTTTCGTTGTTTATTTAATGAGTATACAGAGCACATATGAATCAACTGATGTAATCACCAGTTGGAAGTTTCATGGCAAAGTTTATTTAGATAGGTAAGCTAAAATATACGCAACCAACGTGTTGAAAGTAGAAACTCAGCTTGAGGGCACACTTTGCATTGAAGAGCATTTACCAATACGCACTACACAGTATCAACAAAATGTACGAGAGACAAATCATTAACAGCAAACCACTTTTAAATTTAAATTTTTTGTTTCAAATATACGTTTTCCTTTTTTCAAAACGGAGTTCACATGAAATATTGATTAAAATGTGTATAAAACATGACTTAAAGAAATCTACACATAGGCTAAGTTTAGAGTGACCCTAACCCACTCGAACACAAGTACTCTGTATGGAAAATTAGAGCAAATGTATGTATCATGACAAATTTCATGATAACACAACACTTCTAGAGAACTTATACGAGTAAATGACAAATTAGGCGACTACTACTAGCAATACTTAAGAAAAATAAATAAAATTACCAGGGATTTTTTTGGGCACTTTCCTTTACCAAGGAGAGAAAAGCAGATTTTTTCTAAATAAAGATAACAAAGTAAGTTAATGTTTTAGTTAAAATTAAAATTATTTAATAATATAGATATTGATTTCCATAATACTTACATCAACGGGCGAGAACTCTTATCTTCAACGGTGTGCATCCTGCCATCCAACAAGTATTTTCGAGCCTCTATACTACCTCGCACGAGAAACTTCGGCCAGTTTATCAAGGTAGTGTCAAATGAAAACATCTCCTGGTCTCTGACATCAAGATTGTTAAACATTTTTCGTGTGTTACTAGCACAAAACATTATGTTTCGCTTGGAAAAATAGCCCGTCTGTATAGCATGGTTTTGTATTTTCCGGTATATCTTCAGGAACCTAGAAAAACAAATGTTTCAGAGAACATTTCTGGATGTTTCGAGTAACATTTATGGAATGTAGAGTGTTTCACACACACGCACAGACATTTTACATGGATTATCTGATATATTAACAGTATTTTTCAGAACGTTCTCATACTTTGATTATAGGAAACATGCAAACAATTTTTACAGAATAATAAAATATACAAATGTGGGTGCTATTTTAAGAATCTGCCAAATGTGAATTAAAATTAGCCTCTATTGTATTAAGAAATTTTGGTCGGAAATAATTTCCTACTTTCAGCATATAATATATGCCTAGTCATTATATACCTCCTTCATAACCAGATTGACTGGAACATAACACCTTTATAAATAGTACCTATTTAATAAAATCTGTTAAAGAAAAAAATTCTTGTTTCGGATTCACTTCAGGGCATTATTTAATTAGAAGTCGTGAATAGTACAATTTTGTACAAATAAATATATTTATACTATATAAATTTGAAGCGATCACTTGATTAATCACAATTTTATGTCTTCAGGTAATGTAAATATGAAATTTACACAGTTGTATTCGAAATAAATTCGGGTGCTTGCTATGCAGGCCGTAATGTCGGGAATTGACCTTGAATTCCGTGGAATTAGAAATTTGATGGCGGCGGCTTTGGATCGCATAGCCATTATCTTGACCTCCGGGCAACATTGGGATGAGCTTTAACCGGAAAATACAAAACAAATTTCTAAAACTAAAACTAAATCTCTTTTTAACTATTGAAGATGTAAAAAAAAATCTAAAACACGTATAAAAACTATTTTAAGAAATAAAATATTTCAGAAATATTTTTAATCCAAAATAACACTTAAAAGGACTGAAAGCGACAGAGTATAATTAAGTTCACGGTGGATTGTAAACCTATACATATAGTTTTTGATTTTTAAAAAAATTTTGTATGTAAGGAAATATTTTTCCTTAGTATTAATATATGGGTGAACCTAATGTCTATATAATAATTTTTTCCACTGCTAGGTCAAGAGTTTTAATAATGTGTTAATGCAAAGCATTTAAAAGTAATAAGTATACGTGTTTTGGTTGGGGAAGGTTAAAAAAATTTAATTCACTAAAAATTTTAAATTTTTAAAACGCAAAGATTAATTTTATATTAAATGTATTAATATCTTCACAAAGTATGCATTTTTACTAAATAAGCATTGTGAATGAATCCAATATAATAATTACTTAATCCATGCCAAGGGCATCTTATTACAATTGAGAATAAACTGAAAATACAAAAAAAACTAAAATAGCAAAAGGTGACCTCCTTGCAAAGCTAAATGATTCTATGAACTGGGCTGTGGATGTGAGTCCCGCATCACTTGTTAGTGACGCGCGGAGGATGCATCGTCATCCCTTACGAGATTTAGGGTAAATAAAAGACGGATTTGCCTATTACAATGCGCTTTTAAATAATTCTTATAACTACCGGTTCAATTAAGGCACTATGCTTTAATAGGGGATATCTTTCAGCTTTTAAAATTTTAGTTTAAATAGTGGCTGGGTTTATTTAATTCGTGTGCTCCAATGATAGTAAACGTAATACCGAACAAAAAATGAAAAATATGAATATAAATAGATGGAATACAAAATTTTCTGTTAGCTAATGTTTCATTAATAAAATATTTCTGAATTTTTTCCAAACAACCTGAATACGATTTAATTTGGTATTTAGAGTGGAAGAGAGTGAAGCGAGGTGGAAATGAAGTAGCGCCAGGTTGCAAGGGCGGGGGGAAACGGGAGATCTCCGAGAAAACACGCTGACCTGCGGCATCGTCAGGCACAATTCCCACGTACGCAAACCTGGGAGCGACCCCACCGGGAATCGAACCCAGCTCACCCTGGTGGGAGGAGCACTCCAGTCCCTGCACTAACCTCATCTCCTCTCAGTAATGTAGGTAAATCACTAATTTAAAGGTTGACGAACATGAATTTAGTTCACTGTTAGGTGTGAGTTTTCAGTTTGTGATTTTGCGTCACTAGGAGTTCCAAAAATATCTGGGGCCACAGTGGCTAAGTGGTTAATGTGCTCACCTCCCACTAAGGTGAACCCGGTTTAATCCCCGGCTGGTACACTTCCAGATTTTCAAAAGTGGGAATCGTATCAGACGATGTCGCTGTTTGGCGGGTTTTCTCGGGGATCTCCCATTTCACCCGTCTTTTCAATCCGGCGTTGCTCCGTTCTCACCTCATTTCACACCCATCGTCTCTCAAGACCTCGTTGTCAACAGCAGCTCAAATCTCTCAACTCAACTCAACTCAACTTAAGAATAGCTTGTCTCTGTATAAATAGAAACAACATTCTTACGTAATATTTAACTATAAGAAACACCATACACTTTAAGCCAAATATCCCAAAGCTCACTTACATGGGAGGCCTTTTCCACAGTCGCAGGCCAAGATCTAGCAGACACCCTGGCAAGAAGTGCAGAAAAAATGCGAGGAACAAGTAGATCTTGTAGTTGGTCACTTGTATTATGAATGGGTGCCAGATGCACTCCTTCAAATAGTTATCCATTACGCTTTCAATTAATGGTTGTATAAACTCCTTTAGTGTAAGTGGGTTGTTGTCTGATATGGTAGAATTGTAAATAGTGGTGCCTTCATTGTCACTGCTGTGAAATATAATTAGTGATACAATAATATGTTTTGACAGACATGTTAGTATCAAAATAATTTTAATAAATTTTAATAATGCTGTTTTGCCAGACATGTTAGTATCAAAATAATTTTAATTGATTTTAATAATAGTTGCTAAGACAAAAACCACTATTAAATACTCTGCAAGACAGTAAAATTACTGTACACGGAAGGATGCAACGAGTAGTAATGAAAGTTTATTTTATGTGTTTCAGGGGGAAACGGACATACGTTAAGGGATGACAGTATAGATCATTCTGAAGGGAAAACATCAATAAACATATGCTCTATTCGCAATGGTGTCCGAGATTCGGCTATGTTCCACTCACGATTTATCAAACTTGCTCTGATATATTATTCTTTGAAGGGTTGGTTTAAGACCGAAGTCTGCAGTTAAAGAGCGCGAAGAAGCGAGGAATTGCTTTCTCGCGTGTTAAATTATTGTGCTAACGTTAAAGCAGAATGTGGAATTCAGCTGTGATTGGCAACACAGCATATGACTACACAAGTTGCAAAATACATAGATGTTAGCTGTGTCATTTGTGAACATTTGTTATAAAGAGGCTTTACACAATGAAACACAAAATGTAATGATCTGTTCATTTACTATCACCTGTACAATTCCCAACCCTGTCAGTTTCACATACTTTTATCTGGGACACCTTTAAGAACAGAGCATATGCTCAATATTATTTTCCTTTAAGTATGGTCCTTACCAGCACCTCTTTACATATTATCATTTCCCAGTGAAACACCTGGTATACCTGGCATGAGTAGTACACACGATCACATAAATAGAACAGCATGAGAATAACATATGAACCTGTGGAACGCTGTTCCGCTATTTTAAATAATGAGTCGCACCTCCTCGCAAAACAATACACACTGCAACACGGTCTGGCATGGAGTCCAGCAGACACTGCATGTTGTCCTGCAGCAGATGGGCCTACTATTGTTTCACTGAGTGTTTCAAGTTCCAGATACTGTGGCACGGTGGCAGCTCGCTTTACAACTGGCCCAACAAAGGTTCAAATGGAGAAATGTCTGGAGAGTAAGCAGGCCATGGCATAATCTCATCCACATACTGCTGGGCCGTCATTGTTACATGAAACACGGCTACAGAGGATCGGCTATCGCAGACTATGGCTCGGCAGGCCATAATGCCTGACATGGGGTTAGTGTGCTTCTCGATAACGAGATTGGGATTATGGTGTTCACCAGGAGCGCTCAACTCCTGGGTAAGATTCTCATCAATCCCCATAACGAAGCGGCACTCATCAAAAACCACCACACACATTCATTCTGTGGCGTTCCGCTCTGCTCTAGCCTAGCATGACTGTAGACGGAGCAGCCACTGTAGCAGAGTTAAAGGCAGCACACTTAATGGACGCTGGGATCGCAGATTCTCCTCCACAAGGCGCCGGGAAATGGTTTGTGGGCCCACAGGTGCCCCAGCACTGGCCAGAATTGTGGACTGGGTTGCCAGGTGATCCCTCCGTGCCTGGCGCACAGTTTATCGATCCTCTCGACTGCTAGTCGACCTCGTCCATTCTTTACTGGTCCTACATGTGTGGCTGCCTTCATGTGCCCACTAATCCCTGCTCCCCAAATGCATGGGGTAGAATGTTCTGAATGATCCACTTGATGGGCAATTAGGGCTACGACCACCCTGAAATTTTTCAACTCGATAAGGATTCCTCTCTCAAAGTCCATCACGTGCATAAAACGAAATCATTGCCATCTTTCCAGCTTTCTTATTGTTATCGTGTGTTTTCTCTCGCAGTCATGCGGCTTCATCTATACGCCAGTGTCTAAGACCGCTGGTTGGTGCTCGTAGCGCCACTGCCAGGTGTGGGGTCACATGCAAACTCACCAATATGGGATCATGTGTATACCGGCCCGTACTGTCGCTATTTACATAGTTCCGTGGTTGCCGCGTGGTTTCTATAATTGTGCACTGTCTTATTTGTCTGGCAGTATATTACCATACGAGCTACGTATGCGTAAATGATAGATAAAACCAGCATATAATCTATATATTATGCATTATGTAAAATAAATAACAATAAACTATATTTCAGTATGTTTATTAAGGTATTTAGTAACTACTTTGAGCAACTAATTAGGACTCATTAAAATTAAAATTAGTTGGAAATACGAAGTCTCCAGATTTGTATAGCCGCGACGCTTAACATTCAAATATTTGTTTCCTCAGGTTACATCATTTCTTCACAATGTATATTTGAAAGACTTTCCATAAAGTCCAGGAAATTTGCCAGAAATTACATTGCAGTGTGTTACAGACATGCACGACGTGTTTGTACATGTCCAACAATCAATAAACTGCTGCGTGGTTACATGTTGTGTGTTGCGCATACGGGCCGTACAACTCAGTCTATTCTATATGTGAGTAATTATAAAGTTTATGTTAATAAATTTCAATTAAGAAAATATTGTATAATAATTCACTTGGAATGCGCTGCCCAGCAATGACAAAGAAATAGAACGCACTTCTGTACGTGGACTGGACCCCCACCCAGATATTCACCCTTATGCTGGTAACTACAGACAAACAAAAATTATATACGCCTATCATACATACGCTTGAGAATGAAAAAAATAGTAACATTTCTTAGGTATATATTCACGATGACTGGGCCGTAATCAAACTATGTATCAAATATTTGTCCTGTCTACTTTTTATGGTTTTGTTTGTTCATATATTTGAATATGACGTTCCTCAGTTTTCTCGTGCTGTGAGAAATTGATGTTCCTCAAATGGTTTTTCAATTCGGTTTTCTGTCTGCTATTATAATTTGCTTATATACAGAGTCATCTTACAAGCATTGTGGATGACCAGGCGAATTATTACGTTGAAGCCGGTATAAACACAACTACAAAGGAGTAAGGTGGTTTCTATGGCCAAATAAATAGGAAATTGATGAAAACCTTGTGATATATCGTAAAGAAAAAAGGAGGTGTATGCCCTTGAAAATTTACCTATCTCGCGATTTTATAAGCATAATTTCAGAAACCATATAAGAATGAGTAACAAACTTATATATTATGATATTCTGATGGAAGGCAACAAACATTTAGAGATGAGTAAGTGAAGAGAATTGCGTGGCTCTTAACAGCGAGGTCTTGAGAACCGACGAGGGTGATCGAGGTAAGAATGGATAATTGAGTAGCGCCGGAATAAAAGGGTCGGGGAAATGGGAGATCCCCAAGTAGACCCGCCGACCAGTGGCATCGTCCGTTATGATTCCCACATACGAAAATCCGGGAGAGACCCGGCCGGGGATTTAACCCGGTTCACCTTGGTACGAGCAGGCTAACGGCTCAGCCACTGTGGCCCCAACATCTTAAGTGGTTTTACATCATGTGTTTCCCTTTAATTTATAAAATACAGACTGCGGGATTGTTACTTTATAAACACGTGTAGCGCTGAGCTTATCTCTTGTTCAGTGGTTTATTTATCACAACACAACGTCTAGAAAAAAAAAGATCCTCTTACTGAACCACCTTAGGCCAACCGTTCTTGAAGAAAAGAAACAATTAAATGGAATAACAGCAGCACGACGAAAATAATGCCGGCTCCCGAAATGAAAAAGAAATTACAACAGCCAATTAAAATTAACGAGAGCCCGGAAAAATCTCAGCGATGAAGGAACGACACAAGTACAGAGGAAAAAAATTATCTATGAAGAGTTTACGGTTGTTTGTGGCCTGATGTCTCTTTGAAAAATGTTAGTGGCCCTATCTACGTGTATTTTAACGGTTACATGGCCTGGCATGTTTCTAGTACAGTTGGTGACGATGGAGAGAAAGTAGTTCCAAACATTAAAGTTTAATTAAAACTAATAGTCAATTATTTGTTGATCATTGATATTATTTCTTTATCTTAGTGTCTTCCAGAAGATATTTCTGCTTTGCAATGCTCCTGTTTGATTGCAGAATGTTTAAGACCACGCTATTTTTCTTGTTATTTTTAAAACCAAGTTTCCAAAATAATGGTTGGACAAAAAAACTTGAACCTGTCATCAATACTCTATTGTATTCGTTTTATTGTGGTACTGATACATATTAATTATTTTCAAGAGACTGCAATTTCCTTTAAAAATTACGATTTTTTTTACACTTTATTTATACCTGGCGTTTCTTTTCCTAACTCCATTTAATGCGAGTTTTGAATGAAGTTAAAATTTATTTTCACGCATTTAATTATAAATACTAATATTGAACCTGGCATTCTTTATTCTTATAAGAACACACGTTAATTATCCAAGAACTGAGAGGTATAAAATATGTTAAACAACTGACTTCTGGGTAATATCGACGAAGTCTGCTCTTTCCGCGAGCAAGTGGGACCGTGGTGGCTGAGCGGTTAGACTCATCGCCTCCCACCAAGGCAAACCGGTTTCAGTCCCCGACTTAGGCACTCCAGATTTTCGTATGTGGGAATCGTGCTGTCCGAAGCTGCCGGTTGGCAGGTTTTCTCGGTGATCTCCCGTTTCCGCTGCCCTTGCATTCTGGTGCTTCTCCATTCTCACTCCATTTAACCACCATCGTATATAAAGACCTCGTTGTTAAAAGAGGTTTGAATCTTTCAACTCAACTCAACTCTTTCCTTGAACAGAAATATCGGCGATAGCTGTACTTTTCTATGTGACTCGCTCTGAAGACGAGGGCGGTTTCTGATTGGCTGTTCTAGTTTTCTGCTCTATCTGTTCAGCGTGGTTGGCGTACTTGGGAACCGGGCATTTCTGTTGAGATTTTTTTTGGATACATATGAAAAATGCCGCCATATAGTGTAATAAATGAAAGAAAAACGCAAGTGTTAAAGAAAACAAAAAAAATAAAAATTTGTTCTGTTTAGTGCATTATCGCAAAGCATTACTAAAGAAAGTGAATATGTAAAATGGAAGTAAAGTAATGCATAGTGAGTTTTTTACCACGTGACATATACAAGAGTTGTACTCTGGTGAAATATAAAGAAAAGTGCATTTGTTATGAGTAATATTATTGATTATGTCAATGACATATATTACAATACAGTTTATTTTTACATTTAATAGAAATGTTATACGTAATTCAAATGTAACTACACTGCAGAGGTGAAGTTCATGTAGCAAAAGTGTTTATAATTTTAGTTTGGTTTGTTTACGAAAGATAATATGTTGCACATAATTCATAGTAAAATTTTTATGTTTTGGGTAATGAAATTTTATGTCAAACTTCTTATTGCAGACGAAGGTTGGCAACGTATAAAAACCTGTGTTTAAATATGTGATTAATATATATTTCTAAGTTGGTCAATTAGTGTTAGATATATTTAGGAAGGTATTAATTATTATTAATGGCCTTGCTGTGTCACAAATGTTCGATATTGAAGAAACTGCTGTTGAAGTAGAATGTTCCTCGTTTGTGCCAACTTCTGATACACAAAAGAAAACACATGGGAAATAGGATACAAGGCAAAAGCATCACGATACCAAACGAGGTAAAATAGTTTTCTTGAATCCAGTTTACAAGTACAAGTCGGTATGTATTTAGGGTCACTAATACAGATCACAAAATTAGCACAAATTAAAAATAACATAAGCATTTAAATATCAACAGATATCCTTCTCAGTTTTATGAAAATAAAATTCATATTTTATGTATAGTGTAGTAATAATATGTTTACCTTAAATGAGCCTAAAATAATGTTCATATGCATTGTATGTGTTTTTTTTTTTTTTTCGTTTTCGGATACTGATGATTATTATCTTAAGATAAAAGAAACCCACAATACTATTAAGTCAGAGATATTCAAGAGTTAACGAAAAATAAACAAATGATGCAAATAGAAAATTCGAAATGTTTTAATCAGAAATATCTACTCGAAATAATAAAGTTGAAGAGAGAATTAGCAACAGCTACATTTGTGTTTAGCAAGAATGTGTCTCATTTGTTGGTGTTAGATTACATATAGACAACGGAAATGTGTGTATACATTATGTTTCTGCTATCAATATATGCTTGTTATGTAGTGCAATAATGTATTTATGTACTTCTAAACAAAATAATGTATTAACGCAAACGATTTCGAGAAGCATTCTTCTTAGCCTGAATATTGTATCTTCTTCAAAATCCCTGGAAATTCTGCTTATTACAAACACCAAAAGGCAAGAAATGGACGCAACTAAAAGTTTACATGAGCTTGGTGGAAATTAAGTAAACTTCACAAGCAAACACTTGTAAATTGTTACCTAACATTTCAATGCGGAACAACCTTGCTGTTAATATGTCGAACACTCATTTGTGATGTTATCTTTCAAATGACTTTGCCTTGTAAAGTTATTGCAGAGACGAGATTCGCAAGACATTAGTGAATATTTACAATTTACAAGTTTTGTAAAAATTGTGAAATGGGCCCTTGTTTTCGTCTCGTGATAATAACTTCATATAAGTCAATAAGACGATGTGGTGGCCACAGCATCGGTCCTTCACTGATGAGAGAAATGTTTGGTTAAAACAAATAATGCTTGTTTGACGCAACCAAAGTGATTTTTTGTGTAGGGCCAGTGAAATATTTTGTTGATAATTTTTGATTGAACCAAACATAGATTTCTTTAATACAACTAATTATTGGATTAGATCGACGCACATTAATCATTTTCGGTTAATATGAAAATCTTAACGCCTGAACAAAATTCGGACCTAAATAGTTGGCTCCGAGCAACCTCAGCTAAACTGATGAAATGTAAGTACTTTTAAATACGCAAATTTCAAATAATGGACAACTTGCTTAAAAATAACAAGTTATGTGTTACAGATATACTTTTAGTTTCTTTTCTAACATATTTTATAGGTATATTTTAACCATTCCAAATGATCGAAATTTTTTTTACACAATCTCTTACCATCCTAATAGTAACAGCAAATTACGAACCAACACTCGAGTTGTAGTTTCGAACGAAGGCAATCAATCTAGTGGCCAAACAAATATATACAGTTGATTCACCTAAGTAATTTGTTGACAGTTTAATTTTGTTTCATCACAAAACACATTTTATGTTTATTCAAGCGTGTATTTTGTTAGATAAACAAAATCAATTTGATTGCTTTTCAACATTGGTTTACTCACCGAAATATTTAGTTGCGGCAACTAAATATATGTTTGGCCATATGCAAAAAAAAAGTATGTTGTTGTCTGGAACAAATCTTTATCTTTCAGATTGTATTTTACGTGGCCATCGAGAACCTTGCACTGACTAATTGCTTTAAAAATCCTCATACGATAAAAATATTTTTTGTGTCACATGATGTAATGAATATAACGTCTAAAACTGGAAAAACTCACCGTTTGCTGGACGAATAGGCTGCAGCTATTACACAGTTGGCGACAATGTCTGCTGGCACTATGTCAAATAAATTTTTTTCTTCCGAGTAACCTACACGTAAAATGCCGACGCCAGCTCCAATGACTATTGATATAGGACCGTACATATTTTCCAGCCATCCCGTCACAGGTTCTCTGAATGTTGGGAGCACTGTGAACAAAACAATATATATCTTTCACATTTTTCCGGATTCTATAACTGTAATATAAAACTAACTCTTCTTTAGCGTTGATACTATTTCTTATGTAAGATATAACAAGAAGTTACTGATTTAATTTATGAGTCTACTTTCCTCTACATGTTTTTAATCCCTGGAAATGAAATTCTTAAAAGTTCTTAGTAGGCCTAGATTTCTTGTTGACAGTAATACAATAAGAGATGAGACCAGAAACATATGCAACAGCACAGAAACAATTACTAATACACACATGACTTACCCGGACCTAGAACCCAGAAAACATCGTAAAAATAAGCGAGAGTATAATCAACTGCATCACGGGGGTAGGACTCAGAGCTTAAACTTCGGATGTAATCAGTCTAGTGAATCCTATTATTGAAAATATTTATTTAAATTGTCATGTAACGCCTTTTAAGTAGAAACCTTGCTGACCCCCTTCGCGAGCACCTACCTGTTGACACGTGTCACGAGGCACGTGGACAGCCAGAACGGATCGCAGTTACACGTGTCAACGTTGTGCCAAGTAATAACTGGCATATCGCCGGAGCACCCGGAAAGTGCTACGTAAATACGTAGGAAATCGGGAGAAATTGCAGAGCCAAGCAAGAGCAACTCTAGCTTCACGCCTGAGAAAACGACTGACCAATTGAAAGTGGGGGCCACGAAAACTCCTCACCCCTACCACCCTTATAGCCAAACCACGGAAAAATTAGCTGAGATGGTAAATTCAAGGGGCAGATCACCACTTATCCCGCCCCCGAACCTTCACGAACAATCGCACGTGGCTGAATGGATTTGTACTGAAGGAAATCACCTTCCCTCTTCCCTCACTAAGAGAGACACGTGCAGATACTCAGGGAGGGAGGCTGGAGGGCATATAAGCCAATTTACATGAGAAGAGGGCCCTTAGTTCATTATCACCGCGCCGAGGGAAGAGTTGCATGAAGGAATCGCGAGAGGACTTGAGAACGAGCCCAGAATAGCAGTCCAGGGGAGACGACAACATATGCGGGCCTTTTCCAAGACTGCTCCCACCGCCGGAGCTCATCCACAGCTCACATCATACCAGCAGAGTTAAGTATCAAGTCACCGCCCAGAGAAGACCCCCCCCCCTCCTTTCTGAAGTCGTCCACAGTTAACTCGAGTTAGCCAAAACAGAGTACCACACCTCGGAAGTGTTTCTGTATGTGGTTTTTGTTTAAACTCGAGACAATATAATTATCCAGTTAAGTGAAACGTCAAAAGACTAACTTATTTAAATACCCTCAACCTCCAAGGCACATTAAAGTCTGTGGTTGGAGGAATTAACTACGACCCTATAAACCACCCTATATTCCACAGGTGGGGAATAACGTCAAAATATTTACACGGCCATCATCATGGAGACAGGTTTCTAGGTACTATAAAAAACTTATGTTTACTAATGGCCTTATGAAGCGCAATTTGTGTGAAGAATTTTGCAGAAATAATTTACTTGATCAATGCAATATGGCATCATAGCCATATTTTATTCTTTGGTGTATCTTATAAAATAGCCATAAAAAGATTATCTGCATGAGATGCTACTTATAGATACGGTTATCATAAGAATGGTAATTGATTTGTATAAACTGATAAATAGATATACGCAACTTATGAAAATATTTATATTGTCACCATTGTGAAAATAATGTTTGATCTTAATTCAATCTTGAAACTTTGTATGTCCTTCTGTAGCACTAATGGCATTCACAATTTGGAGGAAATTAGTGGATTAGTTCGTAAAGTATAGCAAAATGTAAATTTTCTCACCTGGGTCTATTTTGCGAAAAGGACAGCAAAAGAGTAGTCTATATCTGTATGCATAATTAATGATTACAAAGAATACTGTTAAAGTACAAAATTTGGTTGAGTTAGTTGAATTGTTTTATAGATAGTGTAAATAATTTAGGTTCAAATACTCAAACACCATTCAAAGAAGGTACGCAACACCTACAACATATTAGGTTACATACTCTACTGTAACACTACTTATGTGAAACATTTGGTGGCAATCAGATTACTGGTCCTCGAAGTATTGCATAATACCTCCAACTTTTCAAATAACGATCTTCTTAAGAAATTGACAAAAATGATAGGTATTAGCACGGTGAAGGGTTGCCACATTTCCCCATGCAACGTTTCAACCAATAAGAATGATCTTCGAAATTTTCCAACCTGGTGATGAAGCGGAACACCCCTCGGAGCAGCGAGGTTCGGCTCTAGCCGCCGAACTTTTTGGTCAAGAACTGATACAAAGGGACAGCATTTGTTGTGGCGATCGCCCCTACCCCTTCTCTTACTTCTCCTACGCCAGATCCAGCAGACGACTTTTGGCCACCAGGAAACGGCGGCGATTTGAACTGACCAATAAGAATAGATCGAAGGTACGTGTGCTTCTAAAATCCACGAATTTAATATTACAGAAATTTCCTGTTTTTTTTTTTTATGGAAGAAAGAGAAATCCTGTTTAGAGGAACATAAATTTAGGTGAATTTTTTCTCCGTTTTAAATGGGTACGGTGGAGGGGGGATATAAGAAGGGGAAAAGTTATATATATTTATATTTTTGTGGTTTAACTGTATTTTAAAGAGGTTTGGAGATTAATGTTAAAACGAATGTTAAATATTTTCTAACAATTTAAATTGACTTGTGGATAATCTCGATGGTTATAGAAAACAGCTTTTGTAGCATCAATTAATTATATGAAATTTTGAAAAACAGATTTTCCTGGGGTTCTTCTTTATACGCTCTACTTACATGGGGTTTGATCACCGCCTCATGACGGTTTTTTCTCTCTGCTTGAAGTAAAAAGTGTAAAGGTGAAATATAAAAAATTATAAATAAACCAAAACATAAAGGGGAGGAAGGATATATTTTGCCTGTCTCATGATTCGGAGGCTATCCGTGGCAGCTTATTTGATGATTGTCGTTTATATTGCCAGAATAGAAAATTAAATTATAATCGCTTCCAAAGTTCCGTTTAAATAGAACGCAAACCAAAAAAATATTCTTATACCCACCATTCTGAAACTTAGAGTATTCCAAACTTAAAATATATAAATTAATATTACCTGCCACAGTACAGCTTCTTCTCAAAATTTGGAAATAATCTGTTTATTGTAATTATCTGTTTATTGTTTCCAGACATATAACACAAAAATTCAATTTTTTCATGCGGGGCTATCTTACCTAATGGAGAGAAATTATGAGTCTGCCTTCCTCTATATAGAGGAAATATAAATTACTACAACACTAATGAGTAATTGCAAATACACACGTTCCTAACCCGGGTAAGAATGCAGAACTCCCTATACTGTTAGCTAGCATGCATACACCTGCATTGTGGCCGTGGGATAACGATTATCATCTTCGTTTGTAATCAGTCTAACGTTTTGGTAGGCACGGTGTAATGACATGAAATATTTCCAGGGCGGTCATTTTGAAAATGAAGTATAAGAGTCACATTAGAAATGTAAGTTTACTTGAACTACTCGTGTGCAAAATTAGGTGGTATATTGTACTAAGCTAAAATGTTTACATGGGAGCAATTTTGAAATTAAGTGCCGCCTCCAGAAAACATTTATTCTGTGATTAAAAAATTTGAAGCAGACTAAGTGCAGATATAAACAGACAAATAGTGATCTCAAAGATGAGTTGCACTCACTTCGTTACATGCCATGTAGTGTAAGAGCCAAACTCGAGCGCCATGACAGTTACGTGAAAACGAAATTAAAGTATGAATGTTATTTTGTCCTGTCAGATTGTATTATTAATGCTGAGAACCACATATCTAAGTATATATTATTCATTGTATTCGTTAATATGCTAAGATTTGTCACTTGTTTGGAAAATTCATACATATAAACGTATTAAGTTATCAACAGATTATAGTCAATGAGAGACTAGTCGCACAGTTGGTTAACACATCACTGGGAAATGACATGCATTCATGAAGTGAAAGAAAACGGGCATATTTTCTCTGAATTTCCAGATAAAGTATTTGTGAATAAATGTCTGATAGGCCAAAAGTCTCACTGATACATAACAAGAGTATGAAAATTGGTAATTATCAAAATAACATTTATTCACAAGTATATATTCTCATAACTTTTCTCCTAAATTATAATGTATGTGTAATAAGACGTTAATGTAAGGCTCACTTCTATCATGCTATAAAATATTAATGTTATTTAAACGTATCACTTACCCATAGAAGGCCGCACGACCGACGCTGGAATACCTTGCGCCTCCATCAGTATCGCGTTTTCTAACATCGCTTTGGAGAATATATACGCATTCGGGCAAGCGCCTATTATCCTAATAGAAAAAATTATACATAACTCAGTAGCTCTCAGCTGTGTTAAATATAGTATATCAACTTATTATAAAATACACATATCAGATATATTAAAACCCTGGTCGCTATTTTGCATCAAATAAATCACATATACGAGTAAAATTTTATGCAGTTAAATAAAAACGCTTAAAATCACATAAACTCTTGGGAAAGCTGTACGACCAATATATTTTACGGGATGTTTTCGAGATAAGCTAACTGTTGATACCTGCCAAATGCTGAAGTTTGGAAGTAGGTATTGATTCTGCTCTGCGGCGTGAGGCGCCAGCACTTGATGCTAGCCCTCAGTGATAGGGCGTATAAACACGTCGACACTGTTGTCTCTAGGTCCAATTTACTTATAAATTACACTTTATTCGTGTGTTCACATAATCGAGTTTTATTTTTGCTTAAACCAGTTAACAGGTACATGAACTCACGAGACAAACTCCCTCCCCTTTCTGTACGTAGATTACATGATACTTGGGGCGGCGATTTTGCTTCGTGGGGGGGGGGGATTCTTCACACTTGGTGTAGAACTACTTATCTGACACTGCAGCGCTGTATTCCCTCGGCTGGCGACCTGGAACTGCTCTCGAACTTGGTGGGCGTCTCGGCGCCTGGCTTCGAAGTTCCTTCTTCCCAGGTCCACGCAGTACTCTGCGCCTGACGACAGCCGGATGCCGTTGACGTCTTCTCGCGGATTCGCTCCGTCCCCTTCCGTTTCCATCGGCCGACTGCCCCGCTTGGTCCTCCTCCTCGTGTTTATGTAGCCCCGATCACCATATTCGACTTGCCCCATCTCTGCACGTGTCTGGGGTGCTTGCCGTCCCACTGGGTCATAAAACACACGGTCGCTGCTCGTGTGGTCCGCAGCCGGTGTTGCGTTGTCCCTTGGTTCTGGCCTGGAAGTTTATTATCCCATTCTGCACGCACATCCGCTACGCTAAAAGCTCTCGTGGTTTATTGCGGTACAAGCCCGGGACAGATGCAGCTGGTGGTGGGATCTCGGTGTCCCTTGGGCAGCTGCAAAATGCAGCTGTGTCTGCGCCCTGGTGCCGTCCGTTGTCTCCGGATGTCGTCTGCACGTGCAGGAACAGTTGCATGTGCAGAAACCTTTGGTAGCGTGCCTTTGCAGCTGCGAGGCTCCTGGCGTCACTCTTCCGGCACGTCCACAAAACCCTTAAACCCTATTGCGGTCGTCCGCCCGCGAGCTTCGCCAGAGCGTGTGTTCTGACGAATAAAATATACGGACGCAGAATGCGTCACTGTGAATATTGTTGGAGAGGGACAAAAGAAGGGAAATGACATTAGGCATTGTGGGTCGAAATTGTGGTAGTCGAAGCTACAGGTGAAAAACGTGACCAAGCGGAATTGGAACATTACGTACATCCCGGAGTGAGATGAGGCAAACGCAAGACTGCCATGTGTTAGGTGGCATGGAGGGAGGTAGGGGCCAGTTAGCTACTTGTTTACTGCTGTGTGTGTTTCGCCAAGCACAGCCCGCCTCAGTCCTGCATGTAACACACTGCTGCGCCAATTATGATAGCATCTGCGCACCATTTTAGGATAGATATTTATATTTATCGATAGTTTAATTAATTAGCAAGTTGTATTTATTTTTATTATACAGCCTGTGATTATGATGAACAGTCCTAAATAGACACCTCAGGGGTGTTTTAGTCTATAATATAAGGTACGGAAAAAAAACTCTCCTTGTGGTCTTAGTTTAAGTAAAACGTTATTTGGGTTATTATTTACTATCTTTTTTAAGTTCAGGCAAATAACCATGTTATCATGGATAAGTAAAAGTCAGTTTGTGTTGGTTCTACTGGCTCTCACTGGCAACTGATTCAATTTTTTCTTAAGTTTTCAGGTTTCACTAGTAAGATTCTCCAATGGAGGGGGGAGAAGCCCCATAGCGCCCCTCCCCACAACTGAGTGATGAGCTACCATTACTCTGTTTAAGGCAGCATCAAATTAAAGAAAGATGTCTTGCCCCCTCTACTAGTATTTTCTCTGCCCCCTAATAATGAGCATGTTTCAACTTATCTGTCACCTGTAGCAATTTCTGTTTATTCATGCTACAATTTTTAATTATTTCCTATCGAAGGGTCTTTTACGGTGTATATGGTGGTTTTTCGCTTTCTCTTCTTAGTATAGTAGTAGTTAGCTATAAGTCCACTTAGGCAGGTTTTCATCGCTTAATCGTAGCCATGGAAGCCTAATCCCTCTCTGCCACAATGCATGTCTCTTTGCATGATATCCTTTCCTTGTATGTGTATGGGACTTGGCCCTGAGAAGCAATAAACTCCCGTCCCTACCACGGGCTCTCACATAACACTTAGTTATAAAGAAGGTCAGAAAAAAAAATCGTGTTTTCGCTAGTAAACAGTGACGGCAGAAATCGGGTACACGGTTTAGAAACTCACAGTTATCGTGTCTGTGCATGGGCAAGCAAATGGAAAGAGCAGGGAAGCCATATGGTTGTATCGGGACACGTATTCACAAAGAAGACATCCGGCGTCTACAATGTATTCGAAGAGTTTTCTGGAGTTCAAGGGAAACGGGGTGACTGAGATCAAAATGCCACGACCGAGAATGAAGACGAACTTCAAGGACACCTGACTGAGAAGAAACAGTGCTTGGTCGCGTGACTGTAGAACCTATAGTGAGCGCCCGGGCAGTGGCACGTGACATGGATGTGGCACACATAATGCACTGCATGAGCAGTTGCTGCATCCCTGCCATCGGAAGGAAGTCCACGCATTGAGCCCAGATGACTTTGCTATTGTGAATGGCTACCGCACTGTTGTGTGAAGGATCCTGTGTTTCTTACCCCTGTTCCTTTCTCCAATGAAACCTGTTTCACTCGAGACGAGATACTGAACACTTGGAATAGTCACGTGTGTGCCTATGGACATCTCTATGCAACAGTCGTAAAGGCCCACCAACAGCGATTTGCAGTGAACATGTAGGAAGGCATAATCCATGACCACCTAATAGGGCTTTAAAGCACCAGTGTACAGGTTGTTTCTGCGGGACATTCTCTCAAAATTATTGGAGGATGTCCCACTCGCTGTCCGTCATCACATGTGGGTGGAAAATTATGCGGCTCCAGCCTAATTTGCAGTTGGTGGTCGTGAAGTCCTTAACGAGATATACCGACGAAGGTGGATAGGAAGAGAAGGTCCTGTTCCATGGGCAGCGTATTCGCCAGATCTCTCCCCGATAGAATGTTCCTGTGGAGTCACGTTAATAATCTTGTCTACGAGACGCCAATGCTTGATGAAGAAGTCCTGCTGGCATGAATCCTTCTCGCCAGTTATGCCACAGCGAATGCGACATAACCTCTTGTGACGGTTTCATGCCTGAATCGAAGCTGGAGGCCGCCACTTCGAACACGCACGGTAATAAGTTTTCATTCTGTAGCGGTATGAATGATTTTGTCACTAAACCAGGTTAAGGATGTTCCTTTTTCGCTTCGACATGTTTTTCGCCTATACTTTTTTACTACGACAAATCCGGCTTACCATTCCCTATCTTATTGCGATTATTTTGTCCTTCATCACCCCCTCAAAGTTAAAATTAACCTCACGAAAACATCCTGTACATGAGGTCTTACTATAATGACATGTTAAGGGGTAAATAGATGAAAATTGTAATTTTAGTGGAATTATAATTCTGCAATGAATCTTACTTTATTATAAAGTTTCAAATTATTTACCTACTTGGGTAAGAGAATGTCACTTTCAGATGGAGTCAGTCTATCCAGGAGAGCAAGTAGGTCTTGCAGTGGAAAAGGCGGATCGTAAAATTCTTCTTTCACCACATCGTGAATGCAGTTGGAATAAGCTGTGGATACGAATACAGCTGCCTGAAACAGATGTTTATACTTACAGCACATAATAAAAAATATGGTTATAGTCAATTGGCGGCTTCTTCACACTCTTTGAAATGAACCTTTGAAAAACATCCCTTTTATGACGTGTTTGGTTGATTTCGAAATATCTAATATCTCAAGCTTTTTACGCTTGTGATATCATAAAATCCACTTTAATGTTTAAATTTAATGGTACATATGATATATCAAATAATGATAAGTCTTTAATTTTTTATTAATAAGTATAAAGACAGTGACAAAAGAAGTGTGTGATAATGCCTAGTAAGATACAGTTTTTTGCAACATATAATTACAATGAGAGTGCCCGAATGCGGTGCGTTGGCCCACAGGTATAATATTCTAAGCATACTGTATATGAGGCGGAGGCATATCCTGAATGTAGAACTTTAGCAAGTCTTCGGAAAAGTTGGAATATTTCTGTGAATGGACTATACGTAGAATTCATTCTGATTTAAGCTCAGTAATATCGACGCCTTTGCATAAAGTTTCGAGCTGGCGCGTTTCGCGTGTTGCCCGCTGTATGTCTAACTTGTGTGGTGTTCATTATTTAATTCCATACTATACTATGAATGAATTTTTGTTAATTCTGAGATCATTTGACTTTGTGCGGTGTATTTGTGATGTCATGTATTGTGAATTATTGTATGAAAATCATTCAGGAATATATAATTAAGAAAAGTACCTGCGAGCTATGTCGTAAATACAAATTAATATTAAACTTCTGGCACCAGTTTTTTTGCTCAGGGGAAACGTGTTTACCGCCATTTGAAATGTTCTATTTTTGCGTTCCAAACTGTAACTATAAATTATAAAAATTAAAAAAAAAAAAACCTTTCCATATTATTTCAGGGCAGTTAAAGCTAAGAGAGCTGTGGAGAATAGCTGTTTCAAGTCATTGCAAAACAGTTGGATCTCTTTGATCACCAGCTTCCAATTCCACGAGTCAGTATTTTACACTTCAGAGTTACTTATTTCAGTATCAGTTCAACTTTATAAAGGATACTGCACACTTTATTATAGTCATTGTTTTCTTATATCCTCAGGGAAAACATATAACATCGAAACGCAGAATAAATCCAAGATCTAGGCCTGAGTTTTCTCCTCCAAACTGAAAGAAAATGTGCGTGAACATACATTGACAATGGGTGGGTTAAATATTTCCTATGAAGCTAAGTAGGGATCCATGTGTCATCTTTGCCGTCAAACAGAAATAAACTCATTGTCGTTAAACGCAATTACAAACATATGAAATAATCTCGCGATAAAAGTCTGTCAATAATTAAGAGAAAAAAATTGGAGGAGAATCGCTAATGATAATAAAAACACTGAACTAGAGGAGATAGTCGAAATAATTAAGAACGATGGCGCAAATGGTTAGTTAAATGCACTTTCCTTGTAAGAACATGCTGATATTAATGAAAAACATCATGTGGTTTATGGTGAAAGGACTCCCATAATGTGTGTACTTTGACACAGGAAAGCAACAGCAGCAGGATACTGTATTGTCGGTTCTGTTAACTGATTGAAACTTCCACATGGGAAAACTCTGAAATGTTACCTTCGTTGTGCCAGTAGTGAAACTGGTATAACTTCCCAGCAATGTACATCATGCAGATGAAACGTCAGCATCTCTCGTAGTCGATGAGATTGAAGTAAAGCAAAAGTAATGTATGGTCGTAACCATGATCATTTTCTTGGTTACATAGAAGCATAAATAGAGGAACTGGGTGTAAGTGACAAAGTCGCTAATATGCTTTTATATTTTTAAGTTTCGTGGTTTCACTACTCCTCTTAGAAATCCTGTAAGATTATATTTCACACAACTATTAAAAGGTCCTCAATTGTATGCATTTACTAAGAAAAATATTGCAGAGGTAGAAAATACAGCTGTCAGGATTCTACGGATTGTCACAGATAACTCGTCTGTGAATGTAATCATAACGAAGTAATTACGTAATGGGCAAATAATCCCTAAATTTAACCGCACACCTTTAAAAAGGAGAGAGTAATGATCTTAAGCTTTGATTCAAGACATATTTTAAAATTTTCGTTCTCAATTTTTTTAGAAGAATTTTTTCCAAAAAGGAAAAATTACATCACGTAAACACCTGAAGAAAATGTACGATACACAAAAGTATGCTGTGGTGACACGTGTTCGCTCTCTGAGCTGAAGGGTTATTTTGTTCTTAAACATAGAAAAAATTAATGTGCAAAGAACCAAAAATAGGTTTCGTTACCTGCCCCAGCTGCACTTAAAATACTACATGCAGTTACCTCTGAATATAGTGCAAGATACTGAAAGCCTTATGTAAGAAATACATTTTTGGAAAACCTCAATATAATACACACGATGTTTGCAATACAAAGCAGGCATATTTATCCAAAAATACTGACCAAAGAGTGTTCATCAGAGGAAATTATAGTTCGCTATCTTGGCGGATAGATGAATTATTGCAATATATGGCAAATACTCAGAAATCAACTAGGAAACACAATAAAATAAGTGATGAATCATATGATCCTTTCTTTTCGTATCTTAGTAAAATGTACAATGAATACAATGTTTAGCCTCAGTTGGCTTTTATTTTATCTTTAGCAGAAAGTTGAACAGTTATGATATCGAACTTCATTTCAGTCATTTTAGAACAAAAAAAGGTTTTAATAACGTGATGAATGTCAGATCATGTATTAAGGCACTTGGCTTGACTTTGAATACTAGTTTAATATTTTCTTTAGATCCATAAAATGGAGAAAGAGAAACCTTCAGGACACTAAAAACAGTGAAGCAAAAAAAATTCAATTTTGATTGAGTCATTAGTGTCATACAAAGAGAAGCTTTTGATATACTCAATTAAATAATATAAGTCAATTTAGTTATGCAGATTATTTAATAATTACTTCTGTACTAAACATTGTGTCCAAAAACTTTCGATATGACATCACTGGTAATGAGTGCTGGATATTTAGTAAGAGTTGCTGAACCATATATTAGTTGCACATTTTGCCCGGACCAAATTTCAGATCCTAATTGCGACAGCCCATTGCTGTAGTTGTTAAAATACAAGGTCAAGGAGATACCCATCAAGTAGATTTGTGTTTTTCCTCAGACAAATATTGAAATATACGTGCATTCTTTTGAAATGTTTGGGGCATGAACATGAAGAGAAGATGCTAAAGGTGTGTCGTGTGACTAAATTCATAGAATGTTTCAAGTGTTGCCAGTGTCATCAAGAAGAACTATTTAATTTTTTAATTATAACTTTCTAAAACCAATTTTGAACAACGAGGTACGATAAGTGGCAGACCTTATTCGCAAGCCGTTAGTAATGTACAAGAAACCATTAAGCCATAAAATACTAAGACTTTACTAACAGAAAATCTACAAATTAATAGTTATAGGTATGTAATAATGACTTTTTTCAAAACCTTTAAACATTTGTTATTGTATATATCACTATTCAATTGAACTGTTTTATCTTATGTGCATATTTTTATGTAATAAATTCACTAGTTATAATTTATTGTATGTTTAGTGTTTATCGCCTAAGTTGCATGTTGTTTTGTATAGCTCGAAAGAAGGCACTCAAGCGGCGATTCCGTAAACTTAAGAATCTAGATACTCAAATGCACTCTGTCCCGGCGTTGAGCTAATACGTAGGGAAGGGAAATATTCATCCTAGCACTATCACAGCAGTAAGGATAAGTTACTTGGAACTGAATCTCAAACGAACTGAACATTGAATGTTGTCCTCGTGTCACCTGAGCAATACAAAAAGTAATAATAAGCAAGGTTTTTAATCAATATATATTTTTCAGAATCATACCATGCATTTTTTTAAATTATGGAATTTTTTATTTTTTTACTATAACTCACTAGATGTAGCCTTTTAGCTATATCGTGGACGGTTAATGTACTTCTCTCAACTTTTTAAAGACCACGAATAGTAAATCGAAAACCCACCTTCTTCCACAGTCTTATTCCTTATTTTTGGGTTATCGTACACTGTTTGTATACGTTATTTCCTGGCTTAGCACAGTATTCCTGATATAATTTAGCCTAGTTTTAGTTAAAATGCATGTTGTGAAACATGTGTAGTTTATGCTGTACAACACATAGCTGGAGTCAGAAGTCCTAGAGATTGGTCTTCATTGTTACAATTGGTTTCAATTGGTTCCTTCAAAGGGCAAAACTTTTTTACGTTTGAGCGTTACATATTGCCGATAACATTCACTGAGATATCTAATTCTGTGGAAAATGTCATTCTTTATAACCAAATGCCAAATATGTGTGTGTTTATAAAAACCTTTATTAAGAATAATAATTTAAACTATTAAAATCACCTCATGCCTACAGATAGTTAGGTCATTCCAAGGCATATTGACAACAGGTGGTCTGGAGATGTATCATTGATCTCCCTGCTTCAAGGGAGAGTACATCAAAGTCCTAGGTTATAAGAATGTAACCTATGTCAAGCTTGCAACCTGTACTGGTATCTGCAATTGCCGTCAATTCAACCATTTACAAAATACCAGCGCTACAAAACACGGTAAAAATACCTAGAGAAAGAGGACATAATTACCATTCCACTTGTAATGACAACTGGCCGACTAACAAGGACTGAAATTGTGGTCAGATATGTGGGACAGTGATTCATAATTATATACATTTCTAGCATTTAAACAATAAAACTGTGCCATAATCTTGAAAATAAAAAAAAAATGTCGTTACTGAATAACAAAATCAATATTCCCACACAACATAGATTGGAAGAGTTTTTGCACCTCTACTGAATATAATAACATGGAATATTATATTTACAGTTTGATCTCTTTTACAAATGGGGAAATGAACTGAAGTATGAAAACATGGATGGGTTATTTTCTTGATAAGTGGCATATATATTATTTTCAATTTTGCTTGATTTCTGAGAGATGAATTTGTTATAGAAGAAGAACGAAATAAAATCATCCTAACGAAGAGCACATATAAAGTAAAATACTCATTATAGGCGGCTTTTGCCTGGACTCTTTGTATACACTGACCGATACTGCAAGTAACACCTAGAAAATCTTCTATGATACAAAACAAATGGACAAACTTTAGTGAAGAGACCATGGCCCGGTTATGAGATGTAAGTTAAAACACATTTTCTGCAACAATTAAGGAAAACTAACTCCTCCATTTAATTCGTCCAGATGGGATAACATAAACAGTGTTCCCAAACAACGGATACATATGAAGTCTTGACTCGCTCAGAGTCTGCCTATAGACTAGTGGTACCCAACCCGTAGAAGTCTGCGGACCACTCAGCCTGAAATAGAACCAGTACGGACCCCCCATGAAATACCCCCCATCAGTTATAAACAAATTCATAGGTGATTAAGTGAAACATCTTTTAAAACACATTATTTATTATGACTATTATTTAGCAAACAATACAACTTAATTGCAAATTATTTAATTAAATAATTACTTTTTTTAACGTACATCGTACTACATACTCGTTATACAAATGGCCTCAATTACAAATTTATTTCTTTGAAAAGGACGTTGAAAAAAGTTTTTACTTCTACGTTTTTCTCAGTGTGACTTTTGTGTAAGAATTTGTTTGACAAGCTGAGGAATTTAATTTTTGCTTAGAGCTACTCTCAAATCACTGCTTGTACCTAGCCAATTTATTTGTTTGTTTTAAATTAACAATAAAGTCGAGAATCCCTGCTCACACAAAAATGTTGTCAAAATAACCATTAGAAACCTCAAAGCTGTTTGCCGAATATTTTGGTAATATATGGCTTTTTTATATGACCATTCTTCTACGTTTACACCAGACACAAACGAGTCCTTGAAGTTATTGTCATATAGAAGTTCAATAACCTCCTCTTGAATATTATCAGGGAGATCCTTAGGCTTGACATTGAAAGGATTTCGAATCATTTTTTTATAGCATGAGTCTCACTGCTACCATATTCTGGGAAATATCGAGTAAATTCACCCTTGAGAGTGCTTAAGTGACTGAGTATGTTATGTCTTTCCTTGTCTCTAACAGCGGCGTAGTCCCCGTCGCCAGCAAGGGTTTTCAAATTCGAGAGAGATTGAATGTTTTTCTCTTCATCTTTGTCAATCCAGATGTATATTTTACACAAAAACGCACGAAGTTTGTCCCCGAATACAAGTATATTACCAACACCTTCAAATGTTTTGTTTCCAGAACCTCGAAGTTGTAAATTCAGCTGATTCAATTGGCCATAAATATCAACTAAATATGCGAGTTGCATCTCAAAAGTTTGTTTACTCAATTGTTCCAATAAATACTGCATATTCGTTTCAATAAAAAATACTTTTAGCACTTCTCACAACTCGTATAAGCGTGCCAACATATTGCCTTTAGAGAGAAAACAAACCTCAGTATGAAAAGTAGTGTCTCGTGCTCAGAGTCTAATGCTGCACATAGTTTTTTGAAAATAAGAGTGTATAACGCACTACTTTAAACAGAGTTCACCATATTTATGGCCAATTTCATTGCATTCGACTAGTCTTCCGGCAATGTTTTTTATGTTTATGTTTGACGGTGAATTATGCATTACATCGTTACTGTAGCGGTGTTTTTCTCTTTCACCAAAGTTGCTAAAACTAGCAACAGGCTGCATTTAGCAACGTCGGTACTTTCATCACACTGCAAACTGAAATATGGAGATCTTTTAATTTCACAATCAAGCTGCTCTCGATGTCATTGTACATTGCATCGATCCGTGGGTTCACTATATTATTATAAATAGAAATATATTGCATTTTATTAGATACCTCAACCCCTTAAACGTGGTCGACTGCTTTCATCAAACACTGATTCACTAGGTTTTGGCCCATATTATGAAGTTTATTTGCCTTCGCGATTAACTGTAAAATTTCAAATAAAGCAGAGAGGGCGTTTTCAGACTATTCATATGTTGTACCGGTTTTCCCTAATTTGATTAGCTTTAGGTTTTCTAATTTTGCAGCGAATAATTGAGGTGGCCGGTTACTTCATTTAGTATGAATTGTCTTTAAATGACGTTCTAGTTTTGCAGGTTTTAAGGCTTTATTGCTGAGGACAGCAGTACAAATCCCGTACTGGGATATAATAACCTTATTTATCTCAATTTCCGAACTTAATATATTCACTGGCATATAAACACTTTGGAGCCATTTTATCTATAAAATGTACAAACAAACACTTACAATTATATCGCGCATTATCAGTAAACACCACAAAAGGAATCGCACTGCTCTGCAAGACTCGCTGCTACAGACTGAGCAATGGAGTTGCCGACTGCCGTNGGAATCGCACTGCTCTGCAAGACTCGCTGCTACAGACTGAGCAATGGAGTTGCCGACTGCCGTCTCTTCACCCAGAACTGACAGTCAGTGAGCAGGTGCTACAGACTGAGCAATGGAGTTGCCGACTGCCGCCTCTTCACCCAGCACCGACAGACAGTGACCAGGTACTACAGACTGAGCAATGGAGTTGCCGACTGCTGTCTCTTCACCCAGCACTGACAGTCAGTGAGCAGGTGCTACAGACTGAGCAATGGAGTTGCCGACTGCCGTCTCTTCACCCAGCACTGACACACATTGACCCGGTGCTACAGACTGAGCAATGGAGTGGCCGACTGCCGTCTCTTCACCCAGCACTGACAGTCAGTGAGCAGGTGCTACAGACTGAGCAATGGAGTTGCCGACTGCCGCCTTTACACTCAGCACTGGCAGTCAGTGAGCAGGTGACTTCGGGCAGACCTAACCACTAAGTGTTCCCGTGATAGAGCTCAGAAAGAGCGCTGTCCCTTAGTGTTTGTTTAATGGCAACTCTTTTATATGTGCTGCCGGACCCTCCCTGAACCACTACCTAGGCTCTCACGGAACACATGTGGTACGTGGACCTCCGGTTGGGAACTACTGTGCTGGACCATAGATTCTTTTTGTATTCAACTCAATGCCGAGGGTATTTTGCAGGAGCTTGATTGGCACCCTACGTACACACATTGTGCAAACTCGAGTAAATAATAAAATGCAGCAAATAAGGTGAAATCACCATTCGTACAGACATTAAATATCTACCATATTATCAACACGACTGTACAAGTTTTTCCTACATATAATAACTTCAACATGACTCTGTAAACGTGACACGAGACAAATATGTGGCGCCGGAGAACCTGGAACAAAGAGGAGCTGACAGGTGCGTATTATCAATATATCATTAGCGCATTAGGATGCAACGGTTGAAAGAATCATATAATCATTGCTGCAAAGAAATAATCATCGAGCTATTGGAGCCAGGGCAAACTCAAATGTTTGTGGGACAGACAGGACTTTGGACGCAGTGGGTTTTTTCAAGGATCCTGGCGGAGGTTTGTACAGTATGGGAGTGGCAGTCGATTATTTAGCAATGGACGTTGAAGGATGACACTGCAAGATGACTGCCTGAAAACTGAGGACATCGCAGATTTGGAGTGGTCGGTCAGTAAACCTCATACTAAATATATTGATCTGCTTGGAACGATACCCGGTGTAATTTTGTGAAGCATCCATACCTACACCAAGAACATAGGAGATTTAAATGATTTTGATTTAGGCATGGAACTCGTAACACGAAGACCTGTTAGAAAAACCTTTCTCAGCATTGGACTCGTTGTATTACAGGAATTGGTATTTGGGATGATCAAAGGTTTATCTCACTCGTTATCGCGTATCCCCATGCTGGCGATGTATCATTAGCCGTGTTAATATTAATGAGGTCTGTTATTACATGGATTTTTCACAGTGAGATATGTAAAAATGTTACTAATCTCTTCTGTTGTGCTGTACAACTAAGATGATATTGCTTATCCCTATGGAGAAAGATCGAATTTAATTTTTATAATGTTTTGCACAACGGATTATTCGAAGAATAAATTTAATGGACGAAGGCTTCGTAAGTATTAATAGTTGAAGAAAACTTATTCCAATGTAAATATAGTCCAAAAACGAAAAAAGTATATGTGCTTGTTGTAGCGCTTAGTTCCCTCATTATGTAATCGTGCATTACACGAAAGTAACACTCTCAAGACCTCGATGTTAAGAGCCGCCCAAATTTCTTCACTCTTCACTCATGAAAGCCACGGTCGTCCGAAAAGAAGACGGCTGACTATTTACAAAACTTTTCTTAAACATAGTCCCAGACATGGTGTAATACCAAACAATTTACACAATCTGCTAAGTATGATTAAATGTCTGTCTGTGGCTGACTGTTCAAAGTTTCTCAAGACTATCAGCAATTTGAATCCAAACTCCACTCACAAAACACATTCGAACCAATCAACTTAAAGTAGTGAAATGGCACAAGGAGTAGGGTGTGAAGTGTGGACAGGACTGCGAACTAGTAGAATTTCGCATTTGGCAGGCTACCAGTATACCGGACATCACCTCGCTCGCTGTTTGGCTTGTGGCCGCCGTAAGTGTTTGGGTAATATCACTTTCCTCATTATCAACCTTGGGCTACTTCCCTTATTTCCCTTCACTTCTCAAGATCACCTTTATCAGAAGCCTTCTATTTTGATTAGTACCCATCGGACCTACAGGTTGTAATAAACGGGTAAGGCAACCTGTTATTCGCGAAAATATTCCAGGATTACTTGTGCTTCAAAATACAAGAACTCAGATCCACTTTCGTGACTGGATGGTTTTTAACAATCACGCATTATACGAGTATAACGGCGAATGACGGTCACTCATTGTCGGTGTTACCTAATTCTGATTAGCACAGTCAGGTAAGGAATTGTGAAACTGCACGTAGGACATAGGACATTGGAGTCGATCCTTCACTTGAATATTTTCGTGAAAAACAGGTGTCCCTATAAATAACTCAAAGGAGATAAACTAAAACTATGTAAATTCACTTTGAATGATCAAGTTATCTTTTTTTTTCACCTTTACTTAAAAAAATTTCTCCATATATTATCACTGTCTTAATTAACGTACTTAAATATACAAGTGTTTTTAAACCACTCAAGAAATTTAATTATATAGTCTGCGGCAGAAATATTTCGTAGACTGCAGACCATATAACATTTTACATTTTATTCAAAAGAAGGGAATGTTTCCTAAATTTATTACAGTTTAGTAGTTTCAGTTAAGAGAATGGAACATCTGTAACGAATGTAACGTTTGTCATCTTTAACTTGTTGTGTACCTTTAGAGAGATGCAGTCCCGACACAACTTAATGGCCTCCTGAGTGCCCTTCGTGTTGATGGTTACCGCCGCCTTCAAGTTCTCATCGAACCTGACATTGGCGGCGAGGTGCAGCACGATGTTGACATGTTGCGCCAGGTCATGGTAGTCTGAGTCGCTTAGGCCCAGGCGAGGTACTGAGCAGTCTCCAGAGACAATCACGATCTTATCCACCGAGTCCGGCTGCTCACGCTTCATTCGCTCAAATACCTGCAACAATTCATGCCGCCATTTTAACACAGACAAAGAGGCTCAGAGAAGAAGAAAATTCGTGATATTCCCAGTGAATTGTGTACTGTGTAGGTTCTCATTTTGGATTAAATACTCCATCATGGTTTCCTGGGAAAATCATTCTTAAATCTTTGTAATTAACTCCATAAACACAGATATATTATTTTACTACGCCATGGGTGTATAACAAGGACTGTGGTCTCAAAGCGAAGTTGGTGAGATTTGCATCCATTAATGCATAACTCAAAATACATGAGTTATAGCCCATTTTTTACTACAACGCTATTTAATCAGAAGCTCCGATTGTCATTTGTCTTTCTATTCCTACTAAGTAGCATTTCACCTAAGGAAAACGAAAAATTATTAAAGAAGCTTAAGGTACGGTGTTTTGAGAACAACTAACTTAATAAGTTAAAATATTTTAACGAAGCGATATTGGTAGACTACCTCTGTTTGATCAATTCAAACTTTTTTTAAGCAGTAAATATTATTTTATTGTTATTACGCCAGAAATAAAATAGTTCGTGTGCTTTAACGTTAATTTTATAACAAATTGAAATAAAATATTTTTAATTATGGAAAATATGTATTTACTTATAAAATTTTGGTTATTGGTTAACAAGAATTATCTTGTTGTGAAAATATAACATTTGCTATTTATTATAAAATATATTATATTTTCATGACAAACGAACTGTTTTGTCAACGTTACAAAATAATTTTGTGTTCTCCATAAAGAAACTTGGCAGGACAGTGCAAGGTGTTTCTTGCAATATAAATAGATTCAGAGTAAACTGGAGACGATTTTAGTAATAGCGGAAGGTATTCAAACACACTGACTGTGAAATATACATATTACTTAACAGACGAGAATATAATTATATTTTCAGATATATCGTGAAATGGGGGTATAAAATAGATAATTACAAGTACCAGACACCATCCCAAGCTTATTTAACAGAATGAATGGTTATTCGGGATATAAATTGTAAAATTCCGTAAATAGTTTGTGTTGCCAGAACGGTTACACAACATATAATTTGGAGCAATTTCAAACCATTACATTTTTTTGACCTAGCCTGCACATGTTTTAAGGTAACTCACCACATTGTCCAATAAGGCCTTCTTCCTTTCGTCCACCGACAATCCCTTCTTGGAGCGTATGAGTACATAGACTCTCCTTACTCCAGGACAACTACGCAGGATTTTCTCTATGGTCAGTTTGCCCAAGGATCCAGTTCCTCCCGTCACAAACACTCCGCAACCATTGTAGAAGTCCTGGATCTCCGTGTTCTGGCTGGCAGCCATGTTGCTCTAGACGATGGTCTACTGTTCCCTCGAAAGCAGCTAAGGTAACTCGTTGCCGGCAGTCCACAGTACTTAATACATATTACTGCTTTGGCTCACGTGAACGACCGTACAATGACGAGTTGTTTGGTTTTCGTTTCGGCCTTTATTCACCTCTGAATTGAATTGAATATCATTACAAGGGAACAATTGACCGGATGTCTTACGTTAATTCACTCACCTCTAGCTGCTCTCTTTTCCGTCACTTGTCTTGACAAATGTAGACTCGGAGAAATAAAGATTTCGAGATTACAAATAAGTTTACTTAGAAATAAATCATTAAAAATATTTTAACGAACCGAAACTTCTCTCGTTTTTCCAACACATACATCACATTACTATTTCAAAAGTATTTTAAAGTAATAGGTTTGGTTGCCGTTAGCATTATAAATATCAAGTAAGACAAACATTGATATTTTCTTTGGAGTGAATAAACAACAGGTTAGCTGAAACACTTGGATATGTTTATTGTTACCAAATTTGTGACAGCAATAAAGTCAGCTTGATCCAGTATTGGGATTTAATTGATTGACTGTGGGCTTGTCGGGACATTTTATTGCTTTCGTTTAAAAAGAAAGCTCGTCAATTTGTCTTTAATTATTAAGGCAATGAGGATGATAAAAGTGTTCGCTAGTACAGTCATTGATGCTTAATAATGATGTAAACTATCACAATAAGACATGTTGAACAGGATACCAAATAGATAAACTGTAAATCTTGAAAAAAATTTCATATACGTACCCGTTCTACATTTTATAGTTTATATTTAACAAAATTTACCTTTCGTAAGTAACCATTTAAGTCGAGATGTGGATGTTCCAGGATTGAAAACCAATCGTTTTTGCAGTAAATTTATGAATACAAATAGCACCAACCAAATTATGCATAGACGGGCGACTAAATAAATACAACAAAGTTATTTGGTTTCAGCAACATCATATTTAATTGTACTTAAAAAACAATTATGTTGGTTGCTCAAACAAACTTTGTTTTATTCAACAAAACCATTTTCTCAGTGTAGGCTTCTGTGCCTACAAGGAAGCTGTGCTAACGTTCGTGTGATAATTCATGCATATTTACTTCCTTTTATTACCCATTATTGAGAATAACTCAATTCCATTTTAAGATATTATTTTTCTCTCAACCCTAGAGTACGAATTTTTAGTAATCAATTTTACTGTCACACAGGTCAAAGGATGTTGCTCGGTATATTCTAGCGCCTATAACAGTTAAAGTAAAAAAGTTTAAAAATAGTTTTGTCTCTCCGAGTAGTGTTTTATTTTTGTTTGCCATTTTTGGTTACCATAACGCTTACATTAGGTTTATAAACGCTTCCGAAAAAGTTTGGAATAATCATACTCTAAAAACAGTAAATGTTAATACAGAATATAGGCGTTCTATGTGAATAGCATCCACACTAAACAATGTTCCGTGTCTTAGTTTAATTATGTTTACCTTTTCCTATTTTTCTGAGTTCCTCCAATTTAACATATACATTATATAACGAGTTGTAACAAATATTTAAACAATGTAACGATAACCTAACCGACCTGCTTCTTTATATCTCTGATAACTGCGCATCGGGTAAATAATTGAACGTAAATTCTAAAATAAACATAACATTTTAACAACACAGAATGTAAAATCCTGAGATTTATACATGAAAGATAGCTTAGAAATTAGAAGGTACCCACTGTACTGATACAAAATGTATACTTCCAAGTGTTTGTAACCACCAAACAGGTTACATTTTCACATACAAATAAACGCGAAAGAACAACCAAATGCAATTAAAGGTGTATCTGACTATGAAGGGTTTCTATCTCCCCACTGCAGCTTAGTACCGTGTGTGGCCTCCATATGCATTGTACAGGTGGCTGACACGCCGTGGAAGGCTTGTACTCAGTGTGTTGTCAACTTCTGGACGTAGATGCCGTTCCATCTGGGCAGCTCTAATGAGATCAGGAAGTGTTTCTGGAGGTTGAGATGGATTTTAAACTGCAGTCTTAAGCTATTCGCAGGCATGTTCAAACCGCTAGTGTACTCTCGGTTGTTCACAAAGGAACTACATAACTCCTACTACCCATCTGTCATATCTTACTATATTCCAAACTTCTGGTGAGGTTTTTCAAGTAATACATAATTTGACGCGTTGAGGGTTAAAGTTTTGTGTGCAAGGGAAACTGCGTGCGAACCGTGTAACGAAATACGACAGTGAACAATGTGGTGGTAATACCCAACTACGAAAATATTGTCAACATAACCCTGGTCACGCCAGCGAAGTACAACTTCTAACTCGTGTACATAAGTACACGCAACCAATTTTTTTATATTTAAACTGCAGTCGCGATGCCAATAAACATCAAACATATATTGGTTAATATAGCTGAGAGTCTGAAGAAGACGCAATGGTGCAAAATCACATTCTGTCCATCATCATTCTGTCACCATCTGCTACAACTACTGTGTCTGCAGAAGCCACCCCTTCATCACTACAGGTCCTGCACCATCGGGCGGGTTTTCCGGTCTTTGGTCATACCATCTCCATTACTGTCGCCAGAATATTGGTACTGCTATTTCCAGAAGGACGTTCTAGTCAAGCTCATTGAATAACATTTATTTCATATTAAAATATATTAATATAATATTACTAATAGTTATATAACTTGCAATAACTTTAAAATGTTGATATAAATTGTATATATCATAATACATGCTTATTTGATAGTAGTAAGACAGAAAGACATGATTTCATATTTAAATGGCGAAAATAAGAAAAAACAGTTAGTGATCTGCGTGGACATGCTTTGCAAGGAAAAATATAAAAATTTAAGTGTTTGTTCATGATTTATATAGAATACTAAAAAAAAATTCTCAGATATGATTTGCTTTATTTTGTTTTTAACTATGTTTATTTTAGGGGGTTGGTGGAGTTCATATATATATATATATATATATATATATATATATATATATGTATGTGTGTGTAAACTGTACACACAATACAAATCGTACATTAAAATAAAAACAACAAAATGTGATACCAAAAATAGAAACAAATCATACTTTACATATGATTTCACCATTAAATATTTGGGAAAATAATTATTTTTTATAATATAATTTTTCCATACTAGAATTATAAAAAAGAGGGGCGGAAAGAAGCTTAATTAATAAGTCGGTGGAGGATAAGAGCGCAACCACACATGAGGCGTTGTTGAAGGTGTTGGTGTGGAGAGGGTTGCCAAAGAGAAGAAACCTAAGAGTGAATTCAAGAAAGGGCGAGGGATAAGGGTGAGCGATAGAAAGGAAATATGGTTGGAGCATGATAGTGATGATGTATAAAGGCCGGAGTGCACCCAACTATACGCTGTTCATGATAACCTCAGAACATTTTAAGCCTTGCTTAAAGCCCTTCTTGTATGCATATTGTGTGTTCTTTCACCATATGTAAAATACACATTGCCATAGGGGTTATCACTTTATTCATGCGTGAGCCATGTGAATATTTAAAATTAATATAAAAATTATTATTTTTCAAAGTTTGCAAAATCTCACACTAATATACGTTACAAAAAAGACTCAAAGTAAAACTTATAATTTCTGAATTCACAGGTATTTACTTATTACTTTTAAACGTGAAGACATGGAGCTAATTTCCTTCCTTCGTTGCCAACTTTACTGGGTACATGAGAGTCAGTGCGCCCGTTAAAATACATGCTGATATGGGCAGTGACATTTCTCAAACATTAATTTAAAAAGTACTATATAAACCACGACAGCCTATAATGTCGAGCATGAGCGTAAAAACTGCGAACATGCAGTGTCAGGAGACGCTTGCTGTGTACGGGATCTGTCTGTCTGTGGACCCTCGCCGATATGAAGACATCAAGATGTAGCTTGGCGTGCCGCTCGTCGCCTTCCTACTCACACTCAGCCTCCGGCTACTGTATCATTCAGGTTTGTTATATACTGTAATTGATAGGACCTCCCTCACCCGTAACTAATATTTACTGTAACTCCTAGAGACTGTATTAAATATATGTTCTGTCTTCATAATTAACTTTACTTTATCCCTCATGACAGCATACATCCTAGTCCCTGGTAAAAAAATATTAAAAACACAATAGTGCATTCATTGGTGCCTAATAATAGTATACAATTCCTAATAATTCGAGTTAAAAAAGAAACTAGGAAGAAAAAGCTGTTAGACTGAAAGAAATGTTTCTTTGCATACATTTTCCTGTACATCAAATTGATATTGAGGTACTTAAAAATATTCCAACTTCTCATTTAGTTACATTAGCTAAGGTTGCTAATACGGAGTGCTCAGGCGAAGAAGACGTTAGTTCTCATCTCGTTTAGGTTTACAATTTATTTTTATATTAACTGAAACTGCTTAATATACATAGAGCCAATCTTATCAATGTTTTAGATAAACCAAATCTCTGTTTGGGGCAACCGAATAAGTACAAACAAAACTTTTGTTACATCAAAAACATATTTCATGTCCCGTGTACCAGAGTATAAGTAAAAATATGAACGCTATTTTGATGCGTGTTTTTTTTCTTTTTTCGACTTGTTTAATACATATGGCACGATCCATTTCCTGCGCTCTCGTATGTCCATGTCAGACATTTGTTATTCCTTGCTGAAAGGTAAAATAAAACATAAGGGCTATACAGTATTAATTATTTTGCTCTCTTTTTAAACACTTCTTGTTTATCCTCCTCTCTTAAAACATATATAGAATTTCCCCATGAATTTGTATAAATGTAGAGTTTTTTTATAAATAATGTTCATCTACACTTCTCTGCACACACTAAAAGAATTTATTGTATTATTCTAAAGCGGCAATGGAAGTCTTTAACCTTTACAGTATATTGAAATAATAGTATTTATCGAGCTGAATATATGGGGATGTTTAGCATTGATACTATACAAAGTTGGGAACTTCCATACTCATTTGACTGTTTCCTGAACAGCTGTAGGAACGTTACCATGCATGTATGGGAAAATATTGTACCATTCCCCATTTATCACTCTACGTATGCACTGACATGGTACATTTACAAATAAAGTGTGTATTTCCGCGCTTTTTGTGTCGAGGATCGAGCCAAACTCATGGACAGAACCTTTCACGTACCTCGAAGTCACATATATATATATGAACCTACACAGTTGACAACAAAAAACAACCTCACACACCCTCACTTGCAAACCAATGGACTTTATTGGAAACATCAGAGATAGCACAATGAAACAAACAAAGAGATTCACATCTCACACAAATGTCAAAATTCGTAGTGATACCAATTTTTCGGTTCAGAGAAAAATATACCTACCCAGTAGTGCTGCATTCTATTTTCCTGTTAACAATAGTAATGATTGTTGAGATGTTTCGTGATTTTATACCATTCAGGATCAGCAATTCTCTTTTATAAAAACAGACGAGAAAAAATTTGTATTAAGTACAAGGTATGCATAAATGGGAAAACAACAATTAAATAAGTATTAAAAAAGGCAAATTATTTTCTTTGTTTCTTACAGATATTTAAACATGGATTATTTATATAATTTAATTTTATGAAATATGTGATCCACTGTAAACGTACAAATAAGATGTCCACAATACATAATATTAATTAATAAATCATAAAAATTTTAAATTTTTAAAAATACTTTGATGCTTTGGGTTTTCTGACGCGAAAGGTTCAAGGTTATCTAAAGAACTTTGAGAGAAACCCTTACTTCGGAAAACCAGTGTTCATAATAGGCTTACAGCAAAGACGGGGATCTTGCATAGGCGAGAAGAATAAAAGTTACAAAAACTAGCAATGTTTGCCTCACCAGTTGCTGAAGCATCTACATATAATATTTACAGTTTTTTAAAATACATTAAAAAAATATTAATAATTTTAAAGAATTTAAAAAATGTAATGATAATTTTTTTAAAAACAGTTTTGGGCAATTTATTTGATTTTTTAAATTTTAGGGGTCGAAGGTCAAGGTCAAGCTCACACGGATCCAAGATGGCCGCCAGCCGACCTGAATGACAGAGACCGAACAGTTTCATATTTACGCCTTTAACTATCTTTGGCAATTAAATTTCAAGACAAAATGCGGGCAACAAATTTTTCCTTCCAAAAATTTTATTAAATAGTCTTGAATGTGTTAAAAAATGCATCACACTGTAAATTTTTTTATTGACAAAATCTTATTTGAATTATTGGTTAAAAAATATTTTCATACTGAGACATTGCTTTTTATTTTACATGCAGTTTATTACAGGAAGGAATGTAAGGAATGGTGTAATTTATTTCGCTTCTTTACCAAATAAAAATTTTATTTATCAGAGATGTTTCCTGCAAAATGAAATTTGACGTCTTTTTAGTTCGTAATATTTTGTGCAATATTCACTTACAATAATATTCATCCCAAGACAGCTTCTGCATACATTAATTATCTGACTAACCCACTTCGTTTCCAGCAATTGTTAGTTATTTTAAAATCTCTTGGTGTCCATTTTGGTCGTGCACGAATGTGATTGGTTGAAACTGTCAAACATCAAAGAACTGTTAGAACTGGTCCAGTCTCCAAATAATCTATGGCAACTAAAGCTCTCAAATTTTCTCGTATAAATATGGCAGCGTTTAAAACGTTTCTATGACATCATGACTTTCCAACTTTATTTGACCAAACTTATTGGAAGCAGTCTGATGTAAAAAATTTACAATGGGACAGGGAATTTATAGTTGTAATTAACTTCTGTTATGGTTTGCTGGTTTCTGTGTATAACAAAGATTGCCAAAGTTTTCTTAGGTGATTTGCAACTTCCTTGTATATTTTCATTTGTTATGTTGACATACAGAGATTGTCATGAATTTTAATGTATTTATGGATTTGTTTTTTATTGCACCTTGTTAGGTTTTTGTTATATTCAAATAATTCCTGTTAGTTGGATATATGTTGCTGGTTTTTGGAATACCTTACTGATTTTTTTTGTATATATTTTTTTGTAGTACATTTGAACACTGTATATAATTTTTGTTGTAATTTAATATACAATGCAATATTAAAAGTTTTTATATTCTTAAGATGGCAATACTTTAAACAAAATATTAGCTATCAAGCTACTTTTGTTGTGTCATGGCACTATGTGCCTTGTTGAAATTATATTGTTCTTTCTTAAAACTAATAAATAGTTTATTCAATTGATCCGGAGTATTTCTTAATGAAACCTACAGGTTATGGGCCCGACACCTAATCTTGTAGGGTTGAAGTAAAATAGTGCACATAAATACTGCAACAACAGTTGTTTAATATCGTCGACGTAAGAAGTGGCGTTTGAGGTTAGTACGACCAAGCGGCGGCGTGGCGTGAAGGAAAACTTGTTCAGAACGGACAAGGAAGGAAGGTTTTTTGCAGGAAGGAAGTAAGAGCAAGATGGATGGCATGGCACATCAAAGAACAGTTATTAAACTGGAAGGCGCCAATAACTGGAACAACTGGAAATTCCAAACGTCAGTTTTACTGCGAGGTCAAGATTTATATGATGTGGTCGAAGGTCGCACCTTGACGCCAGAGGTTGTTACGGAGAGACCAGCCTGGGAAAGTATGGATGCGAAGGCTCAAACCTTACTGGTCACGATAATGTCAGAAGACGTGATGCTGCATATTATCACATAAACTACTGCTGCGGAGATGTGGCGAAATTTACTAAGTGTATATGAACAGAGAGGTGAAACGAATATTCACATAATACAACAGCGATTCTTTCAATATAAGTATGAAGAAGGAACAAAAATGTCTGTTTTCCTGTCGAAAATTCAAGAAATGCAGAATCAGTTAAAACAAATGGGTGAAGAAATCTCGGATAAATTGGTCATTACAAAAGTGTTTATGTCACTGCCCGACGGCTATAAACATTTTGTATCAGCTTGGGAGTTGGCACCGGATGATAAACAAACTTATGAAAACCTGGTTGCTAGATTATTAGTCGAGGAAGAAAGATTACATGGGAAAGGAGGAGCAGCGCAGTCTTCAGCTTTCGTCGCTAAAAAAACGGACAAGAGAAATATTAAATGTTTCAAGTGCAATAAGTTTGGACATTATGCAAGTGAATGCAGAAGTAATAATAATTCAATGGAAAATCGAGACATTCGTAATAACAGGTCGGACAATAAATGTTTTTATTGTAATAAATAAGGCCATAACAAGAATCAGTGCCGCTTTAAGATAAATAAGGAGAGTAACGCGTTTGTGGTGTCAAACTCGTTCAAAAAACAATATCAAGAAACAGAGTGGTTAATTGATTGCGGCGCAAGTGAACATATGTGTTGCAAACGTGAGTTGTTTACCTGATTCACGAGTCTATCAAATAAATTCGTAATCTTGGGTGACGGAACGCAAATTAGTGCACAAGGGCGCGGAAAGATGGCGGTACAAGTCTAAAATGGCAAATAATGGATTAACACAACCATAGACGTGTTGTACGTGCCTGATTTAAAAACAAATTTATTCTCTGTGCATTGCGTCACTGCAAGAGGTTATGTCATGATGACAGATGAAAACTTATTCAAATTTTACAAGAAAAATAAGTTGTTGGCAATTGCGGAACGAGCTGGAAATATGTATTACCTGAACTTTCGCTATAAATGCGGGGTAGCAAGTACTGTACATGTCTAGTCGGACATAAATGAGTGGCATGAATAACTTGTTCATCCAATCATGATGTACATGAAAAGTGTTCTGAAAAACAATGATGTTAACGTAAACGATAGCTGTCTTGGGAAATGCGAAAGTTGTTTAGAAAGGAAAATTCATCGTTTACCTTTTTCTAACAACGATAGTAATACAACGAGGACGTGTGAGTTGATTCATGCCGATACCTGTGGCCCCATGGAGGAAACATCTGTGGGAGATTCGAGGTATTTTGTGGTGCTTAAAGACGACTATTCAAAATATAGAAGTGTTTACTTCGTCAAAGGAAAACATGAAGTGAAAAAATGAATCGAGACATTTATAGACAGAGCGGAAAATGAAACTGGAAATAAAGTGAAGTATTTCAGAAGCGAAAATGGACTCGAGTTTGTAAACAAGGAGGTGGAAGGATTTTTTCTCAACCGGGGAATAATACATCAACGCACAGTCCCTTACACACCTGAAAAAAACGGCAAGGCAGAGAGAGAAAATAGAACGCTTATTGAATCTGGCAGAACCATGCTATGCACTAAAAGTCTTAATAAGTCATTGCGGGTAGAGGCAATTAACACTGCAGCGTATGGGTTAAATAGAACTGGTAAATAAACAGAAACTGACGTCACCATCTCCTCAGAAGCTGACGATGCACTACAAAATAAACCAGATACTCACCAAGATCAGCGGAGAAGCAAACGAGCGAGAAACCATACGTCGTTCAACAAGTGTAACAATATTTATTCTATGGATGAGGAACGAAAGACGTACGAAGAGGCAATGAGAAGAGAAGATGCAATTAAGTGGAAAGAAGCTGTAAGTAGGGAATTACAGACTCTAAATGAAAACAATACATGGTCGGTGTGCGATACTTCTGTAAATGAAAAGACCGTAAGCACTTATTGGGTTTTTAATATAAAGAAAACTGGTAATGATATACAGTATAAAGCTCGGTTGGTAGCTAGGGGTTTTGATCAAAATTATGACTTGATTTTAAATGAGATTTATGCACCTGTGGCTAAATTGTCAACTTTATGATTATTCACAGCCATAGCAACCGAGCGTAACTTACCTATTTACCAAATGGATGTAACTGGTGCGTTCTGATACGGGGAAATTGATGAAGACATTTTTATTCATTTACCAGATGGGGCATATTTTGATGATAAAAATATTGTCAAGTTAAACCAATCTTTGTATGGTCTAAAAAAATCACCCAAATATTGGAATGAAAAGTTCAACTCAGTTTTAACTAGAGGAGGCTTTGTGAGGTCACAGTGTGACTCATGTCTTTATTCAAAGTGCAATGATAAAGATCAAATGTATATTCTAATATACGTTGACGATTTGTTAATTTTAGGCACAAATGAAAACCAAATTTCTGATGTCAAAGTAATGTTATAGAAGGAATTTAAAATTAAAGATTTGGGTTAAGTATTTGATTTTCTGGGAATAAATGTCAAACAAAACTTAGATAGTGGTGTAACCAAATTAAGCCAGAAAAGCTATTTAGAAAATGTATTGAGGAAGTTCAAAATGGAAAACTGTAAGCCAATGTCAACTCCCATGGACCCGAATTTTAATGCTAAAATTTTTGAAAATAAGGAGTGCCAAACAGATCAAAATATTGAAAATGAATGTAGACAAATGATAGGATGCTTAATGTATGCTGTCTCAGGCACAAGACCAGATCAGTGTGTAGCTGTTTCTATATTAAGCCGATACCAAAACAATGCAAACGATGTACTGTTAAAGGCTTTAAAAAGGGTATTAAGATATGTAAAACATACTATTGATTATAAATTGGTTTATAAATGTAATGATAAATCGCTAGTGGGTTACTGCGATGCTGATTGGGCAGGAGATCTCAGAGATAGAAAATCTACCACTGGCTATTGTTTCATGTATTCAAATTGTTTGATTTCATGGTGTTCNTTGATTTTATGGTGTTCAAAGAAGCAATGTTCTGTAAGTCTCTCATCAACTGAGACTGAATACATCGCAATTAGTATGGCAGCTAGTAAAGCATGTTGGTTACAAAATTTGTTAAATGATTTTAGTGTAAAAATTGTCGACCCGACTACAATTTTTTGTGACAACCAGTCCGCAATATCGGTTGCAAATACAAGTAGTGTTAAGCGGTTAAAACATATCGATATTAGATTTCACTATATTAATGAATTAATAATAAAAGGTAGAATCTGTCTGAAATATGTAAAAACTGAAGAACAGTTAGCTGATATGTTTACAAAAGCCCTAAACAAAGAGTTAATTTTTAAATTCACTAATCAGTGTGGAGTAACCATGTAAATTTATTTGTGTAAAATTTAGGTAAATATTGCATTGAGGGCGGGTGTTGTAATATAATATAAAATGCAATAGTAAAATTTTTTATATTCTTAAGATGGCAATACTGTAAACAAATTATTAGCTATCAAGCTACCGTTGTTGTGTCATGGCACTATGTGCCTTGTTGAAATTATATTGTTCTTTCTTAAAACTAATAAATATTTTATTCCAGTGATCCTGAGTATTCCTTTATAAAACCTACCATTTTAATTATGTTCTTAGTGTAATGAAATATTGTGGCTTATGTTGTATTGTTGGTTTCACTGTAAGATTCTGCTCTGATTCGGTGGGTTCCACATTAAAAATCTGGTTATTTTCGTACAATTTAATGGATGTAAATAAATTCAGTTATTTTCGTAATAGTTCTGCCGTATTTTGTTGGATTATTGTCTATTTTATGGTGGTTTTCGCTTTATTATAGACATTTGCATTTAATGCTGTTGCAAATTTCTTGGTACACATCAGATTATTGCATTTTATTAAATTCTTTTTTATATACGAAATCCCGATTTCATGAAAGTTTTTCTGAGCGGTTGTGTTATGATTTTGTATTTTTATTATAGTAATTAATTATTTATGTTATACCGTGTGTAATAACGCAGTATGCTTAATTTTTCGGGACACGGGTGTAAAATTCTTTCGTGTGTATTTAGCTTTGGAAAGCTTCGTAATATTTTGTCAGGTTTCAAGTTAAAGCCGCGGTGGTTCGTTTCCCGTGTTTGTTTGTCGAGCAGACGTGTCCTTTTGAAGGTTATCGTGTGCTTTTGAAGGTTATCGAATGGACATCTGCTGTTTACGTTGTAACAGGAGTCCGTTTACCGTCTAGTTTCGAAAGTTGTTGTTTTGGTAATGCGGCCGTTGCGGCTACAATAACATGTTGTGAGCGCGGGACACAGCGTAGTTTTGGATGACGCTACTGGCAGATGCCGGAGGCCATGCGCTTATCTTAGGAGAAGGGGGAGATAGGCCTGCCTAATATATACTGGTGGTGCCTATCGCCTAGAGAGAAAGTCACCAACCGTCGAAGAAGACGCATCGGGCGTGAAAAGACGCATCAGGCGTGAAGAATTTCACCCACACCGGCAAGCACCCATGACCGTAAGATATTTTTCCACATTTCTTTTTCAGTTTAACGTCGCTTAAATTCTATCAAATTATTTCTGCCGGTGTGGGGGGTCGTTAGGGTGCCAGGAAGGAACGAACATCCCTCCTGCCTTCGTAAACTTAGTCTTGCGAGGCAAATTTGAGACATTAATAAACTGTAAACTACTGTGGCGCTGTTTTCTGCACTGGTATAACTAATTATGAAATTTCGTACTTTGCAAGTTGGAAAGTCGTCTGTGCATTGTGAAACTTCAATGATAAATACAGTATAAAGCAAACTGATCAGGAACTTCTTCTTTTTAATTAATCGGCGTCACCTGGTACTGAGTCTCGTATTTTACCTATGAGCAAGCCGTGGCAACGTAAACATTCGGCAGGGTAATACTTCCGCAACATTACAAGATGGCGCCCAACTGTGCGGCTGCATTATTATAAATACGGTAGACAATACTTCGGAACGTTACAACATGGCGCCCAACGTGGGGCACGATTATACCACGTGATACATGAAGACGAACAACAAGAAACACAGTAGCACGACGCCGACGTTTTCAAGGACGAGGCATCATTCAATTCATCAACAACAGTAATGGTAAGAACTCATCGGATCAACAGTGAAGCCATCAAAATTATGTTTATTTATCTAGGTTAAGAATTGTATTATTTTAAAAAACAAAGGTTAAAGATCATGTCACATAGTTTGATAAGAGGTCGTAGCAAGTCGGATACGGAATTATATATAGAATCTGTAAACAACCAATCGGAAATAGACATGGCGCATTATTCAGACAGCGAAGTAGACCTACACAAAGAAATGGCAGATAGCAAAATAATAAGAGAGGAAATAGATACGGGAAATGCCCCAGCTAAGTCATAGGGAACTGATAGTCAGACGGAACTGTTTAAGATCCAGTTGTCCTTACAGGAGTATAGCCAGAAACCACAGGAATTTAACCAGAATTAACAGGAATTTAACCAGAATTAACAGGAATTTAACCAGGAGATTAAACAGTGACAACAGGAGCTGAAACAGGAATAAGGTCACGAAATTAGGTGACAAGCAGAAAAGAGTGAGAACAAATTCACAGAATTGAATAACAGGCTCGAAAACTGGGGGGTAGAAATGACAATACAGAGTGAAAATAGAATACAGGAAACTAAAGAACAGGTAGAACAATTGCGCATTAAGACTTTTGAAACAACACAAGCATTAGAGGTTAAATTAACAGAAAATAAACAGTCGGTCGTAGTTCTGCAAACGCAAGTAAATTAAATTGGTAGCCTAATTACAGTATTGCAGTTTCAAATTTAACTATAGTGAGTGCAACAGGAGTCAGAAATAAAAATGTGAAAAGACAAGTAATGATAGAAATAACCTTTTGACAACAGTGTTTTTGGATAAGTTTTTTGGTGGTAAAGGGATTGAGTATAGAGGCAGTAATAGGGTCTGATTGGTTGAGACAATATCAAGCTATTATTAACTATGCAAATAAAACAATACAACTAATGGGGGGTGAAACAGTAATTCCATTTTGTGAAGAACAGGGGGGTAGAAAACCATTACAGTTAAGGATAATTGAAGGAAAATATGGGCAAGGAAATAATCAAAATTCAATTGACTGTCGTACGTTAATGACAGAAAAGGCAAAAAGAGATAACTTTCTTAACAGTAATAAGTTTCAGTATATTAAAACCGGTAGGGGAATTACTTCAGACATGGCAAATACAATCAATAATGTTATAGAATCAGAAAGAAAGGTCTTTTCAAATTTTCCAGGATTAAACAAAAGGTATGAATGTGCGTTGAAAATAAAAGAACACAAACCTTTTGCAATTAAGCCATACCCAGTACCATATGCAGTTTGACTTGCAGTGAATAAAGAAATTCAGAGAATGGTAAAGTGTCAAATAATCGAAAGACATCCTTCAGAGTATTCGAACCCGTTAGTTGTAGTCAGGAAAAAATATGGGAATGTAAGGCTTTGCTTAGATGCAAGAACATTTAATACTATTATAGTACCAGACAGGGAGGCATCTGCACCCATGGATGAATTATTACAAAAATTTGAAGGCTGTCAATATTTTTTCTAAATAGATCTGGTTGCTTCCTATTGGCAAATTCCCTTGAAGGAAGAGAGTAGGAAGTATACTGCCTTCAAAGTACAAGGAACATCATATTGTTTTACATGTCTACCATTTGGATTAAATGTTTCCGTAAGTCACTTCATTCGAGGATTAGAACATGTATCAGGACCTGAAGTATTAGAATTTGCAACTGTCTATGTAGATGATATACTGATTGCTTCTAGGGAGTTTAATGAACATTGTTTACAGTTACAATTGGTTCTTAAGAAACTAAATGAAGGGAGATTAACAGTTAATTTGGATAAGTCAGAATTTCTAAAGGAATAAATTCATTTTTTAGGAAATGTGGTAACTCCACAGGGAATAAAAGTTGACCCACAAAAAATTAAGGCTATTTTAAATTGCCCAATAGCTTCAAATAGGAAACAACTTGAGCGATTAATAGGATTTTTTAACTTTTTCAGAAGGTACATAGCAAACTTTAGTGAAATTTGTTCACCATTACGAGAATTAATGCAGAAAGGAAAAACATGGGTTTGGGGAATAGAGCAACAGCAAGCTTTAGAGAAATTGAAAGAAAAGTTAGTATCATCAGTTATTTAACATCACCCTAGGTTAAACCAGAAATTTTACATTGCTTGTGATGCTTCAGATAAGGCGGAAGGAGCAGTACTTTTCCATTACGAGGATAATGAACAGAAACCAATTGTTTTTGCTAGTAGAGCTCTCAACACTGCTGAGTTAAACTAAACGGTAACTGAAAAGGAATTGCTTAGTTTGGTGTTTGCGACACAAAAATTTAGAACATATATTTTTGGTAAACCGACTGAAGTCCAAACTGACCATAAGGCATTGTGCCATATCGGGTCATGGAAATTGTTGCATGGAAGGATAACTAGGTGGATTTTGGCCTTACAGGAATATGATCTGAAGATACAGTATGTACCAGGAAAAACACAAATTGTAGCAGATGCATTATCCAGGTGCCAGGGGGAGGATAGATCTTTGGAGAAAGAGTTTTTTCTTAGGGCATCTAAAAAACAAGTAGCATTGTACCAGGGATAGGTAAGTAAATTGAACCAGGAAATAGGTAGAGATGCAAAGTATACGAAAGTGTTGGAGGAAATAAAGTCAGGAAATTGTAGGGATGTTATATTGGACTTATTTGTTATTCAAAATGGAATCCTATTTAGGAGAAAAGAAATAGGGGAAGAGCAATGGGTTTTGTGTATTCCTGATCATTTGGCAGATGAGATATGTGTAAAGGCACATGTAGAATGTGGCCATTTTGGCATTGCTAAAACAGTTAAATTAATTCAAGAGTTTTGTTGGGTAAGAAATATTTATCGTCGGGTAGCTAAGAGTATCAAAGGATGTCTCTTGTGTGCTCAAACAAAGATACCAAACCTTAAGAGTTATGCGACTATGCCACATGTCTTTCCTAATGAACCGTTTAAGGTAGTGACAGTAGACTTGTTTGGACCAATGCCAGCTGGGCACCAGGGTATGAAATATTTACTGGTAGTGTTAGATTTTTTTTCAAAATTTGTAAAATTGTACCCATTAAGGCCGGCATCTGCTAAGGCAGTTACCCAAAGAATTACTGATAAGTATGTACTAGAGGTAGGAATGCCCAAGAAGGTAATTACTGATAATGGAACACAGTTTAGGAGTAGAAAATGGATAGTAGCACTTGAGAATCTGTTAGGAATACAGGTAGGATATACCTCGGTGTACCATCCTTCAGCAAACCCCACCGAGAGAGTAATGAGGGAATTGGGGAGGCTGTTTAGAGTTTTCTGCCACGAGAACCATAGCTCATGGGTAGGAAAGGTAGCAGAAATTGAGCACCTTTTGAATAACTTGCACCACGACAGCACAGGGTATACACCTATAGAGTTAATTAAAGCGCAGCAGCCAGAATCACAGCTAACTAAATTGGTGAAGTTTCCACAGCAAATTCCCACAGATCTAGCAGTCAAGTTTCAAAGAGTAAACAAAAGGTTAGTATTAAAGGGCGGCAAGGAGAAAAGAAAGGAATGATAGGAAGCATAACCCCATTGTGTTAAAAAAAAAGGGGGATAAGGAATTAATACAAAATAAAACTCTCTCATCTTCAGAGCGGAAAGAATTTCACAAATTCTTCGTACTGTATGAAGGACCATATGTGATAGAAGAGAAAGAAGGCCATGATGTATACCCGACTCATGGAATTAATTATCACATTTCCCTTCTCCGGCCTTGGGAGAGGCAATAGAGAATAAAGGATTAGGTTGTAGTGGATTGGAACAGAGTTCAGATTGCTGACTTGTGCATGGTTATTTGGTAAGGATTAATAATTGTGAGAAAGTGTGTTACTGTCAATAAGTTTTAAAAAGGAATTGTACAATAAATTTATGTGTAATATTGGTTAAAACTAGTATTTTATAATTTTTATGCCAGAGAGAAGCAAATGTGTGTTAAGGAACTAATAGGCAAATATATAACAAGCAAGATTTTAACCATCATTACATTGTGTATGGGTAAGTGTAGTAAATGAACAAAACTAAGCACTGTACAAAAGGACACCATGTGAAGTGCATACAGTGTCGTGGGAATTGTGAATGTTAGGTATGACTGATGCGCTCTTTGAAGACAATTTTTGTGCTACTGATTGAGGTTATGTTACTATGTAGTGGATTGTCATTGTCATAATATTTTGTAAGTGTAATTAGCAATACAGGCGGAGAATAGTGTTTTATTTTGCATTACTTTATTGTAATTCAGTTTGTTCAGTATGTTTTGTCTTCAAAAAGTAATTGTTCAGTTTTTTTTAAATGATTATGAAATTACTTATTGAGGAAAAACACAAAACACTTATGAGTATTTTATTTGATGAGCATTGTATTTGATATTGTGATTTTTTGTTAATTATTAAAGTTTGCATTGCCATAGGTGAGACTTATAATTTAACAATATATCTTGTACTGTGCATATACATATAAGGTTTAAATTATGAACAAACTTTGTGAATTTTCTTTAAATATGGGTAGTTTTTTATTTCAAAATATGTACTACAATAAATTTTATAAAATTTTGTACCCTGTTTTCTAATTTAATTACTTTCACTTTCAATTGAAGAAAAGGCAATTGGGAAGTCCTTAAGAAAAGCATTTGTAGAAATTGTTAATAAATGTAATGAAAATGTTTTAATATTATAATTACTGGAAAGTGTATCAGTGAAGGTTTTGTGAATTTAAATATACTTTTGCAATTATGTAGTGGAAGCTCAAGCTGGTATGGGCAATTGTGAAAATTTAACTGAGTTATTAATGCAGAGTACCGAACCGAAAGTGCTTCATGAAGGTTTGTAAATTTTATTTTCAAGTGAAAACTGTGTTAATGTAAAGAAACATATAATTAATGTGAGTTTGGAAATCATAGTTGACCATAGGAATTATTAAGAGTATTAATTAAGGATGCAGCAAATGGTACTTAAATTTCCAAAGGTTGAAGTGGTTGAGATGTTTTATAGTATTGAGCCTTAAGTATCTGAGGAAGTAGTTAGGAGATGTTGCTGCATGTTAAGGTGTCCTGGGATCAGTTGCACAAAGTGGAAGTGTGTTTGGATCGGGACAGGTCTGGGGCCCGTGTTTTTTTTTTGTCAGCACTGACCTGTGGGAGGCAGTCGCATTGGCTTGTAATATGGTTTGTCAGCACTGGCCTAGTGAGAGGCAGTCGCAGTGACTTTTTTATAGTTTTGGGAAGACCTGGGTCCCCTTTTGGAAGGGTGTGTGCTTATCCCAGCGAGAGACCAAAGGGCAGCAACCCAAAATGAAGAATCGATGGCACAGGTGGAAATACACCCTCAACCACACAAATTGTAACAACCAGTAAATAATTGAAACCAGAAAGGTGTAATTTTCTTGCAGCATCCTCGTCAATATCTGATTACTCTTACAAGGGAGGTAAATAATTGTATAATGAGTTTAGTAAAGTAAAGAATTTTTATTTGTCATTAGTCAAGTAAGTGAATATTTTTGTTATCAGTAATTACCATGTTATATGTCAAGTGTTTACAATGAACAGAGGCACAGTGGTTTACAGAACCGCATCATTCAAGATAGGTTTCGATTTGGGAAATATTTCTTCAAAATCCATCCCAAACCAAGGGGGGTAATGTAATGACGCAGTATGCTTAATTTTTTGGGACACGGGTGTAAAATTATTTTGTGTGTATTTAGCTTTGGAAAGCTTCGTAACAATTTGTCAGGTTTCAAGTTAAAGCTGCGGTGGTTCGTTTCACGTGTTTGTTTGTCGAGCAGACGTGTGCTTTTGAAGGTTATCGTGTGCTTTTGAAGGTTATCGAATGGACATCTGCTGTTTACGTTGTAACAGGAGTCCGTTTACCGTCTAGTTTCGAAAGTTGTTGTTTTGGTAATGCGGCCGTTGCGGCTACAATAACATGTTGTGAGCGCGGGACACAGCGTAGTTTTGGATGACGCTACTGGCAGATGCCGAGGCCATGCGCTTATCTTAGGAGAAGGGGGAGATAGGCCTGCCTAATATATACTGGTGGTGCCTATCGCCTTGAGAGAAAGTCACCAACCGTCGAAGAAGACGCATCGGGCGTGAAAAGACGCATCAGGCGTGAAGAATTTCACCCACACCGGCAAGCACCCATGACCGTAAGATATTTTTCCACATTTCTTTTTCAGTTTAACGTCACTTAAATTCTATCAAATTATTTCCGCCGGTGTGGGGGGTCGTTAGGGTGCCAGGAGGGAACAAACATCCCTCCTGCCTTCGGAACTTAAGTCTTGCGATGCAAGTTAAGACATTAACAAACTGTAAACTACTGTGGCGCTGNACTTAAATTCTATCAACTTATTTCCGCCGGTGTGGGGGGTCGTTAGAGTGCCAGGAGGGAACGAACATCCCTCCTGCCTTCGTAACCTAGTCTTGCGAGGCAAGTTTGAGACATTAATAAACTGTAAACTACTGTGGCGCTGTTTTCTGCACTGGTATAACTAATTATGAAAGTTCGTACTCTGCAAACTGGAAAGTCGTCTGTGCATTGTGAAACTTCAATGATAAATACAGTATAAAGCAAACTGATCAGGAACTTCTTCTTTTTAATTAATCGGCGTCACCTGGTACTGAGTCTCGTATTTTACCTATGAGCAAGCCGTGGCAACGTAAACATTCGGCAGGGTAATACTTCCGCAACATTACAAGATGGCGCCCAACTGTGCGGCTGCATTATTATAAATATGGTAGTAAATACTTCGGTACGTTACACGTGTTTGTTTTTTACACCTAATTGCTTTTGTATTCATATCGTCTCGCGTATTTTAGTTACATTTTATATTGCAGACAGGAGAAGAGAAACATTTCTTTCTAAAATTATAAATCTGGATCCAAAAAGATGTATCTCAGAAGAAAACAGTAACAGTAGAAACCACTCGAATAAAACAGGAACCAATGGAAGGAACTGCGAAAGAAAGCAAGGATAATCACTGGAATACAATGTTATACCAAATATCGCTAAGTACAAGTATAAACAAATGGACTTGCGTTTAAATTTCCATTTTTTGGGTTCTTATATAGATAATTAATAATTGTTTTTAAATGTTGTTTATTATATTTTATCATAAACTATTTAATTAAATATGCATTTTTTATTTCTGAATTATGTTGTATAACATACATTTCAGAAACATAAGTTCTCACAAACACACTTAATGGGGGTCGTAAAGGGCTCATAGTAAAAACGTTTTGATGCGGAACACCTGCTGAGATATGGACCGTTTAGGCTCTGCATGGATTACACGAATTATGAATTTACATTTCCCGCCTCCCCTAAGTCGACTATCTCTTACGAGCATGCACTACAAGAGCTGCTAGATGTGGTGACCATGATGTTCGTTGAAGATATTATTTTGTAAAGTATGTTTCCATACACATGCTTAATAATACTTTGTTTGTGCTGAATTCCTTCTGCTGCAGACACAACTCACGTAAGCAGATCTTCCTTCGACGGCACATGGTTTTCGTAAATCTCTCTTCATGTGGCCCCAACGAAAAAAGTGGAGAGAAGTTAAATCCAACTGTTATGTGTCCAAGAAATCGGTTTATCCCAACCTATCCACATTTCCCCGAGTGTTGACTATATATTGTCAAATGCGACCTGAAAAATGTGCTGGTGCACAATCATTTGCTTACAAATTTTCAGGAGTATATATTTTTAAGAACTCCACCAGTACTTCTTACAGGAATGTCAACAACGTGGGATATGTTAGGCGGTACAAAATAATGTATGGTCCATTCGCACGAACATCGATTATAATTGCCAATACATTGTTGCCGAACCGTTGTCGAATCCGTGGGAATGTGTGGCACGAAGATTTTCTTCATTCCAAATATGCCTGTTTATACAGCTGAAAACAGCTTACCTGGTGAAATTAATTTTATTAGTGAAAATAATGCGCCGTGAAACTCAGACACATCTACACAATGGCGTAGGAAGCACATAGAAGTGTGCGTGTGGTGCGTGATCGGTACTACAGATTGCGTGTACACTCTGGAGCTGGTAAGAGTGTAGTTTATGTTCCTGCAGAACATGCCCGACACTACTATGAGACACATTCATGGCACAAGCACTTGGTAATGGGTTAGCTTCAACTTGATGAAGTACTTACCATTCGAAGTAGAAAGTACGGATTCAGCATGGGGCATCACAGTAGTCCTGTTTCCTTCGAAGTCGTCTGTTCCCACACGCGTTGGTCTAATCGGGCAAAAATGGCATTTAATAGGGTCACGAGATGCGGAAAACGTTCCTGATACAGGTATCGAGCAAATCTACCATTAACCTTAATTTCTCCGTAAATTGACAAAATGGCTTTGTTCTCGGCAAACGTGTATTCGGCCATCTTGTACTGTGCCGCATCCATCAACGACTAAATAGCAAGAGGAGTGATAGTTGAAGCAGCAAGTCATATTGTAAACAGACGACACGTGGCATCAGGTGACGTCAGATGTCGCGGGTTTGATTTCATTGTTCATTAGTATGTTCATTGATTTTTGTTATTGGATACGGTAACTCATGTAGGGGCTCATCTCTGGATCCTCACTATTTAACATGTTGTGCACCTAAATGGATTCTGTCATTGTGGCATGGAGTCAGTAGGATGTATTGGCGGTAATTCGTTTCTTATAATAGCTACAAAAATATATATATTTCTAGTTAGATATTTTGGCTGTTCTGTGGAATTCTGTTACTTATGTTCTCAGTATGCCGTTTTCACAGAACATGTTGGTTTGTATGCGACTGCAGCACAACTTTATAACTTCAAAATTACAGTTTCTAAATTATTATAATGGTAGTAATTATGTTCTTATGTACCAATAATTCGTACTGCATTATTTTGAATGTGTTGTTTTTGTTAAATTTTGAAGTTTACTATTGTTGAAGCTATCTGTGAACTGGTGAACGTCAGTCTTATTAATATTTTCTACTGGCACTTGATGTGCATTACGAATTTTCTCTTGATGCTCCCTAAACTAAAGCATGTTGGATTTGTAGTAGGGTGGGAGATTCGAAAAAGGTCATAGAGGGAACTGAGTTACCAATGGTTCTTTAGCTGAGGTAATAAAAACGAATGAGGGTGAAGTGATACGGAAATAGATAAGGCGGAAGGCGAAGGTGGTGGAAATGGGAGTACTCCAAGAAAAACCACTGGCAATCGGCAACGACCGCCATATTTATTAAATTCTAAAGCTGCAAGTAAATTCGCTGAGAATAGAACTCAGATATATTCTGTAAGCTAACCACTCGGATAACCGATTCCCTATTACAAGAGCTTGCTGATTCGTGAACCAGAAGTAATTCTTCAAAAATGAACAATATGATGCAAATAGTAGTAGGCCAATAATGTAAGAGAAACCATTAGAAACCACTAGTTACACAACGTTATCCAATATGTCGTATAACACTGAAAACTAACTGAATACTACAATAGTCATTGCATGTAAAACAAGATGTAATTTTGCAGAGACCAATGGATACTGCTGTACAACTAAAGAAAGATCCTACTGAAAAAAAAAAATATTCGCAACAAAGAACAACGGAAGCCTTTAGATTCCAACAGAATTTAGCAAAACATAAATCACAACATTAAAACAGAGAAGTAATCAAATGAATAATATGCCGCAGAAATGAAACTTAATTGAAGTACACAATAAATCGCAACACATACGTACAAAAAGAGGTACTTTAAAATATACTATACCCAGTGGAGAAGGTGGCCAAATGAATAAGGAAAGAGTTAAAGGACAGCTCGTGTTCATAACATTGTAAGGTTGTAGTGTATTGCTACCCCATGACCAAATTATAATATATGACAATATGTAAGAAGAGAAGATCGTGGATAGTGGTGAAGGAGGTGGAAGATATGATAATCACACATGGGCAATGGGCAAGTGGGCTGTGCCCAGTTGAGCTGCAGACTAACAGTGTAAGGAAAGTGTCAAGTATGAGTACAGAACCCTACAATATCACCCAAGTAGAGCTAAGCATCTTATTATATTTATCACTGTTATTATAATTAGCGGTCTTTGTTTATCAGTCGTCCACTAGCGACTCGCTGAGCCAAATTCTGACAGTATTTGGTACTTAAAATTTAAATGTTTCGTGGATAAATTCCTTGTGTTAAAATAGTCATCAACTCTGGATAGCAAAGTTCCCTGAAATTATTAACAGCTCTCCAATAAATTTCTTAGTTATTATATGCTATTTTGTCACACAGAAGTTGACGAAGTCGTATAATAAAAATTTGGGGTAAAAATGATTTTTATCTAATGCTAGGCCAATGCAACAAAGCGAAACTTGATAAATAACACCAAATAGTATTTTATCATGCAAAGAAAACGATCAACAGCACAATTTGAAGTGTGTACCTTGTTCCTTCATTAGCAGCAATTTTGTCTTTCGGTATGTTTCCCGCAAAGGAACGTTTACACAGTTTAAAAGTGAATGATGTGGAGCAGGCTTAACAGCTTAGGTTTCCAGCTCTTATGGAAGTAAAATGAGGTGGAGTTCTGGCAAAAGATAAAATTCAAATGTTGCCTCATCATGAGCGATGGCAACCAGAAGCGATAATACAGCCAGTGATTGCGACCCAAACAAAATAGATAAACCCCGGAGATCACTTCGCAATAACACATCCAGGAATCAACTACTGCCCAGAAAATCGTTGTGGTTGGCTGACGTGGAAGTACTGTAGCTAAGGCCATGTCATCACGTTATTAAATGCCTTCTTTATTAATCAACAGATAACGAAACAACAACCGTGCCCCTACTTCGCCGTTGGTCAAAAAAATAAAAAAAATATGCAGACACTACAGCTTGTAATGAACTATGCACCAGTTAACCCTACTTTGCACACTTAAATATTTTAATGTCCTTGAATACGTGTCGTAGCTTAACCATAATGAAAACCCCACACATTTATGTTATAGACACACGCCAACACGAACTAATGGCACCGTTTAAGAGCTTTTCAACTATTTTACTTAACTTGCGAAAAATTCCCGTCAGCAGCTCGCTCCAACATGACATCAGTACACGAAGAATTTGTGCTCCAGACCACCTGCAGTTGAATGTACACAGATGCACTTCTGAACAGGTAACGGAACAACTTCTGTGCACATTTTGCACATTGCAGAGGTAACGAGATACTTCCTGAACGTCAACACTTGTCAACCGTATCCCAGCCCAGAACCTCTGAGAGCACACATGGGAAGGAAAGATGACAGGCGGGAGTGGACAGGGACGTGAAGTGAAATGAGGACTTTGAACTACAAAGAAGGGTGCAGTATTTTACGAGATTCGACGGTGGTCGGCCATCTGCCCCCAGCGATCTCCAGTAATCAACTACAATTCTTGGATTTGAGAGCTAATCCAAGTTTTCCTTCTTATCAAGACTCACCAGATCTTGGAAGATTGCATGTTGTAGAACAGTGGTTCCTAACCTTTGTGAGACCATGGCCTGCTAAATTGTTTTTTATAAGAACACGTCACAATCACAACAAATTTGCTCGTCATTATCTGGCCAGTTTAATTTTAATTCATTAATTACGTTATCTTGTAGTACGCTGAAAAGCCAAAAAAACTAGCAAAGGCGTGCGTATGCAAATAACAGAGGTATCGAACCAATCAGAGTAACGCGATGCGGTCGGCAGGTAGATCGGTTACTACTGCTGCAATGGCAGGTTATCAAGCTTTAAGTGAGTTTGAACGTGGTGCTATAGTCGGCGCAAGAAAGATGGGACACAGCACCTGCGAGGTTGCGATAACATTTGGATGTTCGCGTACGTTCATTTCACGAGTGTACTGTGAATATCGGGAATCCGGTAAAACATCACATCTTCGACATCGCTGCGGCCTGAAAAAGATCGTGAAAGAACGGGACAAACTACGACTGACGTGCAACCCTTTCTCAAATTGTCCAAGATTTGATTTGTGGACTGCCCTGCAGGATTCATGGTACGAATTGCCTCCTTCATACCTTCAGACATAAGTCGAGTCCATGCCACGTCGTCTTGCGGCACTTCTACGTGCTCGGGAGCCCTACACGATATTAGGCAGGTTTACCAGTTTTTTGGCTCTTCAGTGTACATCATCCGTAGAAGGAAAATGGGAAGTTCAGCGCGATGATAGGGGGCGGTAAGGCAATGTTCATGCTTTGTCGTTCCAGTCAGTCGACGACCATCTTGTCCGCTATTTTGCTGACAAAACTACTTCTTTGACGCCAACTAACCCTTTTTCAATAAAAATTTCCATATAATGGAAAAATTTCCTGATCGAGACCTCAAATCAGCAAAGGGATTCAGGGCTTTTAGAGGAATGAGCAATTCAATCCCCTAATCAGCAAAGCGGATTGGAGACTCCGAGTCAGGTCAAGTGGATCAGCGGACCTAGTCGCTCTCTCCCACCGCTATCCAAATCAGTGTCCTTGACCCCGTGCTCATAAACTTAATTGTCTTTAAACTCCCAAGAATAGCAAAATTAAAAAACATTAATGATAATTTTTTTTTCGAAACAGTATAGTAATTATTAAATATATCATAAAAAGTTATGTATAAAATTTATCCAAAAAGTTACATTTTCGTAGATTTTCCAGCACCCTGTTTAGCAATCGACTGACCCACCTTCAATCAGTCACATTGAATTAACCTACTTAACAGTGTGAGAGTTTTAAACTCTTTAGACTAGATAATTGAGGTACAAAAGTCCGCTCACTCCCGTGATGATGGCATCGCAAAAATTGGTTTTTAGATCTTTTTTTACTAAATTTAAATAACGAATTTTAGAATTTTATTTTAAATGCCGATAGTATATGTTATAAGACATACCACTTATGTTAATGGTAAACTTTTCACTTTTATTTCTTGTCCCACCGGTGACTAAAATATCACGGAAGAGGCCAGCAAACTGGAAACTACTCATCACCACCTTATTTATCGCTGTGAAACGCTAATGCTTCCGTATGGTGTTTCCTCCCATTTACTTATTGTAACCCCAGGGTATCGTCACCTGCAACCCATTCGTGAAAGTGCCGACACCCTGGCCGACCCAAGTCCAATATCCACCGACAACTCAGCAGTTGGCAAAGAAGGAAAAAAATTGTTAATTTAAATTCTTTCTGTTATACAGGTCAAAATATCACATCCATTAAAAATGTAAATAATTTAACGGCATAGGAGAAAATCTGGGATACTTTGCCACATGAACCCTTTACACAGCCAGTAAAACAAGAAAATATGGTTTATTTCATTATATATAGTAAAACATTTCTAATGTACAACCTTTAGAAATATTGCCGGTACAATTTTATTTCAAACCATTTTTTTTCCTATATATATTTAGGGCCTTAATTTATACAAAAAACAGCGGTATAAATAGTCGTATACAAATGGTGCCCTAATGTGATAATATAAAAGCATCATTAAAAGTAGCTCACACGAGCATACAAACCTTACGATGATTATATTATTTACGAGTCTCCTTGCTTATTCCATACATATTTATTGCAGATTGATAACATTAAATTTTACAAGAAAATGCACTTAAACCGGCAAACATATGTATAAAATACGGAGCGCCAAATGCCAATATTAGCTTTGACCATAATAGTCACTTTAAACCATATTTATCTGAAATGCATGATGACGCAAATGGGAGCCGAATGCCTCGATACGGCCCCAGCCTGGCCATTTAATATATCAGAATTTTACACCCCTTCTGTTACGGGGAAGAAATATCGCAACATTGCGATTCACATTTTCAGTTTGCTTATAGTTTAAAAGCCAATCTATATTCTGTATTTAAATAGACTCATACGCATGGAACCAAAAACAGTCTTTTACGTTTTTCTTTTCTTCGTTATTGTGCGCCTTGCAACTCCGCCGATTCTTGGGGAAAGGGACGAATCAAGGCACAGTGACGTCATGAGTCACGTGACCACCTGCCGGCTGCGCTAGGGGTGACACTAGTTGCCCCTGGCAGTAGGAATGTCGACGTGCACGAAGACAGCCGGCTGCCGGGCTGCGGTCCCTGCTGGACGTCAGGCTCATTGGTCGGCGTTTGGTGGTCGGTTCTTCCGCAAGGATGGCGAGTTACTCAAGCCAGCACACGAAACCACCAACTTCATTTAAAGGTAAAGGAACACCATAATCTCCCTTTTAAGGCTGCATGTAATTATTTCCACCGGGATGCGGACATTTTCGATTGTAGCTCATGAGGTGCTAAGGGAGACGCCCAGGTGTCTCATGTTGTAGTCCTAATAAACTGAGTTAGTTATGATTAGTGAAATTTTTATATTACTATTCACCTCAAAGTTAATAAAAACTATTCCATGTGAGAGACTTTTACATAAATTACTTATTATAAACAACAATTAAAGTTTAAATAATGTATTATATTACCTAAATTTTCAATGATATTATTGTATGGGTGGTACAGCACAATTTTTTTTTTCCAGGAATAGGTAAAGGATGTTGATACATTGGCTGAAGTTGATAGAATATCATAATCTTCATACAAATAACCATTTATAAAAAGGAATTACAGAACGTGTGCACATAACCTGAAGACAGCATAAATAAAACCATCAAAGTTTAAAGCATCATGGTGATGCAAGGAAGACGAAATAATAAGGAAACACATTAATGTATAAATAAGATAAACTGAAAAGTATTAATAATGAAACAACAGATCAGGATTCTTATTCAAGTGTGCAATTTCCTGGTAAAGCAGAATGAAACAAAGTGAAACAGAAAACATTTTTATACAGAATACAAACGACTATCTCAACAGCACGCTCCTCGGTAAAATTGTCAACATCTCGCATGCTACCCTTGCAGATAAGCCTTTAGAAGACAACAGTAACATACTAGATGCACAATGGATATCTGTAATTGCAATTGAAGGGCTACAGTCACTGCACTTTTTGCAGAGCCATCAAAAAGAATATTCAATATTTGATTTTTGTTATGCCAAAATTCAATTAAGTCTTCAGAATAGAAGTCTCCGAAGTTCTCACTGTTTCTGAACCTGACAGTCCAGAAGAAAGTACGCAGTTGAAAGAAATTAAAGCAAAGTTACATTCAGTTTCTGATACAACAGTTGGGACACGTTTATTTGCAAGTTTACAACCTCTTCAAGGAAGACACTTGAATCAACAGTAGACATATGCCGGGAGAGCAGAGTTCCATCAAAAATTACAGATCGGTAAAAGTTAATTTTTTAAAGATGGTTGGTGATACAGAGATACCGTTTTAAATAAATTAAAACTATTTCGCTTTTTTTTCCCATAATATTATTTCAGTATTGTCTACAATAATACTGGAAAAATTAGATTTTTTTTTTATTTCCTGTTTTTTTTATGCAAAGGAGCGACGTGTGTATTAGGACAGCTAAACACTCTTTAGATAGGAACAAAAGTTTTAGTAAGCTAGCAAGGATAATCATATTGTTGCAAATACAAATTTTTCTAAAATAAATTAAACGTGTGTAAAATAGTACATATTATGTTGCCTGGGTCCCACCTGTGACACAACACTGTCCCACCCGTTACATAATAATGTTAAATATTTTGGAAAATTTAAAACAGTATTCTAGTCTCTTTTTTCAGCTATCTATGTCAGAATGTTTTACTTTCCAGAGTGTAAAATTTTAATTATATGACCATTCCATATTCACAGTGTTTACGGAAAAACAATTTGACGTTTAGGAACGCATATATTTTACCTGTCGCGCCTGGGACACAAGTTTGATTACGCGGCAACTCCATACATGAAGATTGAAATTGAAGTTACACTCAGGTACATTGTATTACATGTTTACGGTTTTAGGCTACACCGTCACAATGATAACATTCTTCACACATTGATAGCTTTAAACTCTTTAGATTAGAAGATTGTAGTGCAAGTGTCCCATCCGTAATGGTGGAATGACCCTAAATTTTTTTCGGATTATTCTTTACTAATTTTGATAAGGAGTCTCTTCTTAATTTTATTTTAAATACAGATAGTGTCGGTTAGAAGCTGACTATTTAGTAGTGGTAAGTTGGTAGTTATATAATTTCTTGTTTCCGACCGCATATTGCTATAATCACCTTCACACCTTCGGTTGTACTTTCGTCTTCTTAGCCCAGTCATATTAGGTGAAAAAAGGGGTCAACCTCGGAATGAAAGATAATAAGCTGTAAATTGGTATAAGCCTTTGTTTTGTCGTTCTTAATGTTTTCTCAAAAGACACCAATGTTATCGTGTCCGCGTCTTAAGATATTAAAGGTCAAAGGTCATAAAAATCTGTTTTTCGCGAATATCTCGCTTTTTATTGCTTAAGTAAGATTTGCACTTATTATAAAAGTTGTAGAATATACAATTTTCTACAACTTCTGTTTGAACTTTTTTTTCATACGATCAACCGTTTCTGCGGTAGACCGCAAAGAGTGCGCCGCGCACAGTCATATATGGTCTAATGCAAGGTCAAGCGTGAGTTACGGTTATCAGTACGTTGGATAAAGTTAATTATTTACTAAAAAANAAGGGAAGGACTTAGAACTTCAAGAATGGGGCTGGATGCTTGAAAATGAAATCCTGGAGCCCATAAGAACGTTATTGCCTCCAGCACCAGCCGAAATACTAAATATAATATTTTGCAATTGCAAAAACGGTTGTGGTTCCCGCTGTGGATGCAGAAAATCAGGGCTACTATGTTCTTTAGCTTGTGGCCAATGCAATGGACAAGCTTGCCTCAACGCTTCACTATATCCAAGTAATCCCGATGAAGAAAGCGCATACGATCCTGAAATTCTGGAAGGTTTGGAGATGACTATGACCGATAATGAGGATGATGACAATGAATTAAACATTTTCCAGCGACAACAAGAAGACGATGACGAAGAATAAGAAGATAACTAGCTTCCATTTACAATTTTATTATAATTAAAATCAACAAATATTCTTTTAATATTTGAACTCACATTTCAATAAATGTATAATAAGCTATATTTAATGATAAATAAATATATGTATAAAATATATTCCCTTACTGGCTTTTTAAATTAAAATATAACTAAAATATACATTCCAGAATTATTAATATACTATAGTTAAATATAAATAATTAAGTCACTTATTTTAATTAAATATAAATAATTTATAATTAGTACATAAATAATGGGCATTGTTTAATAATTATACTTTTTTAGTAAATAATTAACTTTATCCAACGTACTGATAACCGTAACTCACGCTTGACCTTGCATTAGACCATATATGACTGTGCGCGGCGCACTCTTTGCGGTCTACCGCAGAAACGGTTGATCGTATGAAAAAAAAGTTCAAACAGAAGTTGTAGAGAATTTTATATTCTACAACTTTTATAATAAGTGCAAATCTTATTTAAGCAATAAAAAGCGAGATATTCGCGAAAAACCGATTTTTATGACCTTTGACCTTCAATATCTTAAGACGCGGACACGATAACATTGGTGACTTTTGAGACAACATTAAGAACGACAAAACAAAGGCTTATACCAATTTACAGCTTATTATCTTTCATTCCGAGGTGAAACCCCTAATATGAATGGGCTATCTGTTGAGTTTGGCCACAACGGCGGTGTGAGGAAGAATTCCATAGACGGGTACGAAATTAAGCACGAATATAAGAGGAAATAATGTTAGTAGCCTAATGAGTAGAACCTATTCACTATTGCTGTAACTTTCCAAGTTTTTGTGTACAAATTTTTGTAGCGATCTGAAGACCTATGCTTACAAACAAAATATAAATATTTAGTAAAAAAAAGCACTCGTTCTTAAGAATTTTAAATAGTAAAATATAATTTTATATATTTAATATTTGTGCAGCCACATTTGCTATAAATGGTATCAAATAATTCATTTAAAAGAGGCGAGAGGAGAGAGTGTAATGATAGAGATAGAGAGGAGGGAAGAGAGAAGCAAGATAGAGAGAGTAGCGAGATAGAGAGAGGAGAGAAATGAGACTGGAGAGATAGAGGAAAATATGTGTGACTGGAGACAGAGTGATATATGAGAGTACATGGGGAGGTAGAAAGACAGATATAGAGGTGATTGTGTGGATTGGTAATGGGATAGAGAGAGAAGATTGTATGAAGAAATGGAGGGGGAGAGTTAGAGAAAAGTGTGCGGTGAAACAGAAGGAGAGAGTTAGAGAAGAGTGCATGGAGACACAGAAGGAGAGAGGTAGATGAGAGTGCATGGAGATATTAAGAGCGAGGGAGAGAGGTAGATAGGTAGAGGATAGTGCCTGGAGGGAAAGAGAGAGGGATGTAGAGGAGAGAGCACAGATAGGTAGAAAGAGATAGAGGAGAGGGCATGAATAGATGGAGAGAGTGATAGAGGGGAGTGCATGACGATTTGGAGAGATATAGAGGAGTGTGTGTGTGGAGATATGGAGAGAATGTCTAGTCAGCGGAGGAAGAGTGCGTGGACAGGTGAGACAGCAGAGCGAGAGGGGTAGGAGTGTAGAGGGGGGAGAAAGAATGCAGAGAACAGAGCGAGAGTGCATAGAGCGACATACAGAGAGTGATGAGTGCGATATAAAGAGTGCACAGAAATCAGTATAGAGAGTGTATCGAGTGTGACAAAGAAAGACAGTGTGCATTGGAAAGAAAGACATTGAGAGTACATGTTTGTGTGTGTGTTGAGAGTGGCATAGAGACAGAGGGAGACAGACACACACATATACACACGAATAAGCACCTGCCTAGCAGCATTTAGTACCCTTCTTTTCACCCTGTTGATGGCGTTGCTACGGCATGGCATAGACTAAATAGAGCATCGAATGTGTTCAGGAGCTGTACTGATACATGACAGTTTCACAGCCTCTCACAATGCACGGAGATCAATCAAGGTGGTAGGATCCAAGACGGGCAAAACCCTCTCGACAGAATCCTAGATGTGTTCGATAGAATAGAGGTCGGTTGATCTCGGAGACCAGGCAAGCAACTTCAAGTTCGCGGAGTGTTCTTCATACCACACGATCTCAATTCGGGGCAGTGTACCTGTTCATTGTCTTAATGTACGTAAAGGTCTCCTGCATAGTATGTAGTCTCACAAATGTATCTACATGATCTGCCAGCAGGTCCCTGTACATCTCACTGGTAAGGGACGATGGTACATGTTGCGGGGCACCCATTTCATCCCACAAAAACAATCTCCATATGAGGATAATACCACCAACTGCCTGCAGAATACTTACTCTGCTGAAACGAAGGAACCGTCCCTTCATGTATTTGGTGATATACTCGTACCCTGCCATCGGTGTGTACCATCCTGTACCTCAACCCATCCACCCAGGTAACCTTTTTCCATGCCTTGAGGGTCCAATGGCTGTGCCCCAGTCTCTACATTAATCACTCTGTCTCGTTATGTGCGGTGAGTAGAGGTACCCTGGTGGAGCGGCAGCTTATGTGCCCACTGGTGAGGAGATGGTTCTGAATGGTATGGATGTTCATATGTTGTTTTGGTGCAGCATTGAATTTGAAAGATATATGCTGTATTCTGGACGGTCTATCAGCTGTTTCCAACTGAACCAGCCAACGGCGACCCTTGTAATCGATACGTTCTATGTCACGGAAGTTGTCCCTGGCGTTGGTGGTTTTACCAGACTCCATTAACTCACTGTTTTACCAGAATCCTTGAACTTCCGGCACACTCTCGCCCATGGTAGCCTGTGGAACTCCCAGTGCTTGTATAACTTCGCAGACTGTATTGCCCCATATGTTCGGCCCCAACGACCTGGCCTTGATCAAAATGCGCTGAGATAATATGTCTCTCCATTCTGCAATCGGCTGTTACTGAGGAGGCCAGTATAAGTTCTGACGACTTCTCAGTAACGCGAATCTGGGCACTATTCTATGCGACGGGGCGAAAACAGGGGCATTTCGCCACCGTGACAGGTATGTCTCATTGAATTGCTCTGGATTGTATACTGTATGTTTATGAATATAATAATATAACAAGGGATTAAGAAATTATTTTTTCACTCCTGAAGCTATTATTCTGGGAATTAAAGGATGCTACTAGCCATATAAAAGTATTTTTATTTCACGCGAGACTTGCATGAGTCACAGTATCACCGGACTTTTACTGTCTTCGGCACTTCTTGAGTACCTCCAGAAAGTGAAAAAGATCCACGTCGTGGGCACAAAGCATCAGCACTTCTAAGCTGCGTTTGAAAATAATAATTGTACCTATCATGAGGTGTTGTGATTCGCAATCTTGAGGGATATTAATTGCATGGTAAAAAACTTTTACTTTAGAAATTAAATTAGTAACCAGAAAATATCAAAGAAAAAATTATTTTCTATGAAAAATGACGTTTTTGTTACGAGGTCACACATTCCTATAACCATTGATAAGAGCTGACACTGGCATGATTTGTTTTTTGTAGGATATAATAGTCGTGCTATATTTGTTTGCTGCAGAGTTTCTATTAACTACCCTTTATTTGCTAAAATATGTTTTTTGCAATATTTTTTATTTATTAATTATTAGCAGGGTATCATGATGTTAACTATAGTTTGTATTTAGTTTTTTTATGGTTTTATAGTTCTTAAATTTGTGTACAGAACCATTATGTTTATCGAGGATACTATGTGTTATGTGTTATTATGACTAAAACTATTCTCTGTAATTTACTGTATAATGATGGCTGATAACTGAGGGTGACTGGAGATGAATTGATTACGTGGATGAGAAGTGAATAATGAGGCCGAGGATGCTGTGGGTGAAATTGATTGTAAAGAAGATTCTTTTCTTTAATGGTTCTGGTATAACTTGGATTTTGGCGTGGATCAAGATGATACGAATGAGAATGATCTGTGGGAAGACGACAGAGTGGATGAATGTGTAAATAAGATTGGTTATTGATGTGAAGATGCCTGATTGGTTGTTAATAATGGTATGTGTGAGGTTGATTGTATGGATAAAGAGTTTTAATGAAATGGATGAGGCAGATGATGTAGATAAGGCCAATTGTTTCAATGAAGTTGATAGTGTGGACGAGGTTAATAATATGGATAAGGGCAATGGTGAGGATGAGGTTCATTATGTAGATTATAATGCTTGTTTAGGCGAGAAATAATATGTGGGTGAGGACTATTTGAATGAAAATTATGATTTGAATGCGGATAATGGTGTGGGTGAGGACTATTTGAATGAAAATTATGATTTGAATGCGGATAATGGTGTGGGCGAGGATAGTTCGAGGTAGAATGATAAGGTGGATGTCGATGGTAACGATGATTTACCACTCATTCCTGAGCAGCGTAACACTCAGCCACTCTGCAGTAACGCAAATTGTGGCAACTCAAGATACTCTTGGTAGAATAATCCTTTTTCGGATGTATCACGAAGCTGTAAGGGTAACCAATCTCTTAATCTTTGGATAGTGGATAAAATATTTCCATGTCTGAGATAACCTTAACCTTTATGGTAAGCATCGTCACTAGTGAGCCTGACTTTAAAACAAAAGCATACAGCACACTTGTAAGTTTCTTTGGTAAATTCTGCAGTACTGGGAATCACATATTCGCTGCTGGTAAAAATACGTGTTTGCGTTAAATAACCTAAAAGTGTATTCACGTTACGACTGTAGTGAAACGCCCACGGCTGAGGTCCTTGGTCCTATTCCAGGCCTAGGTGCGTGGAAATGTTTCGACGGACAATGCCATGCTGTGAGTTCGGTGGATATTGCCTTGGTGTGAAGGTTTTCTTGCGGTTTTTCCGTTTATCTCCCGTTATCCATTCTCCGCTCTGGCTAGAATGGCAGCTACGTCCACTTTGCCGACCACGCCTGAGTGCGGCGGTATCTTAAAAATAGAAATAAAGATATTATTGTATCCAAGAACTTTGTGTTTATTGCCTTTCAAGCGTCGATAATAACAAATAAATCAGAAATTTAGTTATCCATGTAAAAGGGGTACATATTCACCGCTACCTTATAGCTTACAACACACATTATTTGCTAATATTAATCTCACCCCTCACTTCTTAAGGGAATGGGTATTTTTCTGCATGTGATATACTGTAGAACTTTTAAACAGCTTCGTTTAACTACACTTGCAGCAAAAACCTAGTGATTTTCCTCTCAACACTAATTTCTTGCAGGAAATACACAAATTTTTTAGGGCGATTACCAACACATTTAATTTAAAAAAAAATATCATATATCGTTATTCCGTAATGCACACTCGAGAGGATATATGTAGTCACTGGCGATTCTTATAGTACTTATAAAGGAGGTTTAACACTTTTGAAGTAATCTGCTTCGATTTTTAGTTTTCTTGCAGTTTTTACTGCGTAATTTTTGGACATTCTTGAAACATAATTTCCCTTTTCTGCATACTGCACACTTCTCTGCAATTTGAAATCTACGTTTTCTTGTTCCATTCAACTATCAGAACCAATCACACGTGTAAAGTCTCAACACACGCCACACTATCCAGAGAAGCAATCCGTTGAAGAAATACTTCACAGTTAAGTGGACAATGTACAGCCTGAAACAAAAACAAAAATAAAGGCTAATACGTTAATGGTAGTCACAGGTTTACAAGAGCTCTTCAATGGTGAATTCCTCAAGTGTATGAATCTTAGAGTCATTGTGGGGTAGCTCTATTTCGCTGGCTCCGCAGAACCATTCTCTATGTCCCGGCACTGAAATACTTTGCTGCCAGCACAACTGTCATAAACGACTTTTTTACATTAACAGTGCTCTAACCTCGAGTCCTATACAAGTGCTTTGAGATGTTTATGCAGTATACATTATCTGACAAAATTTTAATGCAGTTAAATTTAAAGTCAATTTGGCAAAAGTATTTTTTTCATATGGAAGTGCCTGTCTTTTGAAAATTACGATATAAACGAACACATTCATCAGTGCTGACCATGTGACTTTGACATTTGTGTTGGTTTGACGTAGGTCAGTGTTAGATACTTGCGCAGAAGATGAAGAATCTGTCTTCTTGAACTTTACTCTATGGTATGAAGTGTATAACCCACAGTAAAAAAAAAAATTATGTTCTTCTCTGTAAGGTTGCTACGCACTTCCGTACGAAATTTACTCCATTGAAGTATTTTGAAGGTCATTCTTGCAAAGGTGTATTCCTGAATTACTGCATTGGTATTAATTATTAAAATAAATATAATTTGCGTGGTGTTCATAAGCTCTAATTATTTTGTAATAGCTGTCACGAATTATCACACTGTCTAGTGTATTCTTTCGTGAAGGCACCTATAAACTTAACAGAAAGCAAGTAGAGAAAACACTTTCAGCAATTCACGTACCTACAAATACTGCTCAGAAATCATGATGTCGAAAATGTTATATTTACCATTTGTTTTTGCCTGAGCATACCCCCTAGGATGATACAACATTAGACATTTGGTAAATAACAAATGTAAAGTGTGCCGCGTGAACACAGTGGCTAGGCAGCTGGCCTCCCTCCAACCCTACCAGGTTCGATACCCAATGAGGCTGCTCCCAGATTTTCGTGCGTTGGGAACGTGTCGAACGATGCCTCTAGTAGGTGGGTTTTCTCGTTGATCTCCCGTTTCCCCCACCTTTGCATTCCGGCGCTGCACAACACTCTCGTTCCATCACCCTCATCGGATCTGAAGACCCCTATGTCAAGAGCCATCCATCCCCTTGTAGTCCACTCCACGTTACATTAAAACACAACACACTATAGTACAAGCACGAGAGGAAAGTAGCTGGCCACAATTTGTGTTCACAACACTAGTGGACTGCTACTTTGGCTATAAGGCTTGTATATGAGTGTGTTACAAACTGTCATATGTTGTATCGCACGTGGTACTTTACAATGGTTGGTTTACTGCATTCATCATAGCACTAATGTGTGGCTGGTGTGGTGACACACAAGAGATTCATGGGACCCTGAGACCTAACGTCTGGCTATAATATAAAATTACTTAGTTTATGTTCTTCGCAGTTTCACCTTCTCTATGCCACCTGGAATTTACAATCTGCTTCTTTACATTTTGTATACCGTCGAATGTAACCACCTTGAAGGTACACGTCACGTTTAGACAGTTTATTTTCTCAATTTGATTTATCAGAGTACTTTTATTTTTATTGAGAGGTGACTGTATGTTATTAATGAGAATATAAGTAACGTTAAAAATAAATTATAGCGTGAAAAGAGAATTATGGTTTTTCTATAAATCACAACGATAACAAGCAACTCTGTTGGGAATTGAGTCGTAAAGTTTCTCTAATTGGATAACTCGTTGAATACGCCAGTTACACTTTGTGGCTCCAGCGTATATAAAGTTATTTCAACGAAATAATATAGTTTTATCGCACCGTCACTATCTCTCAAAATTGAACTTGCACATTTGTCGGCAGAACGAAATCACTACTGTTACATACTTATTTCTGTTTGGTCAAACTACATATCAAATATGAATTTGTTAGTCGCCTTTAAACCGGTATTTTTCTCTTTATCAATTACGATTTTATTGCTTAAAGCGCCATTGTCTTCATTATCTCTGTAGTATATGAAAAACATACATTATTAATTACGTAGACTTTGTAAAAAAAATGAATTTGGAAATGGTGAGTTTTATGATATTTTCAGCTATGAAGCTTAAATTAATTTTTGTGATAATTTGAAATATGCCAGCATGTAGATTTAATAGAATTATGAAAATGTTGTTAATTTGCAATAATGGAATGTAATCTGTACACAGCTTATGTAAATACGTGGCCGGTTATTATTGATGCCACAGAAACGGGTATATGACGTCATCTTACTGTGTCTTTATCTCACTGTGACTTTATCTCTATGTGATTTTATCTCATTGTGCTTTTAGCAAACTGCGTATTTTCAAAACTGCCTCTTTACCCTACTGCGTCTTGACCATACTGCATCTTCAGCGTATTGTGTCTTTATCGAACTGTGTCTTGATCGTATTTGGTCTTTACTAACCGTGCCTTTATCTTTCTGTGTCTTTATCTTTCTGTGTCTTTGTCGTACAGTCTCTTTATCTTGCTGTGTCTTTATCTTGCTGTGTCTTTACCTTTCTGTGTCTTTATCTTGCTGTGTCTTTATCTTTCAGTGTCTTTAACCCGAACGGTTTTAATTGTATAACCCAATATATCAAACGGGAAGTACTGGTTTCCACGACTTTCGATCAGAATAATACGATTGGGACAAATTAGATTCTGCATTAAATGTGGGAGTACAGTTTCACAAAATACATCCTCATCGGCCAGGTGTGGTTTTTCGTAATCTAGCAAAGTTACGTTCACATCAGTTACAAATTCAAATTTTATAATCGAAAAGTGATTTTTTTTTCGTAATCAAAGCAGTAGGCCTTAGCACATGTTAGTATTATGCGCTTTAAAAATTATGTGGCTTGACGAATTTTCACGAAACTATCACCGTGAAGTAAATATTACTGAGGTAACATGCTGTCAAATTTTGGATTAATTTTCTTTTTCTCCACTGAGTTTCCTTACAATTGTTTTCGTTACTTGTAATGTAACAGCAATTGTCGCCATTCGCTTGTGCATAGTTATGTATGCAATAGTTATATCGGATGTATTTATGTATGTAATTATACTAGTACATGTTGTTAAATACAATTATTTTGTAATTTAACGATTGTTTGATCATGTAGTCTTCTACATGAAGAAGTAAACACACCGTGGAACTCAAAGCATGCCTTTATTATGACACGCACGTACATATGACGGTCGAACGCTTCAGCTTTTCACATTTGTTAAAGGTGAACTCTTAAAACCTATTGGCATTATTTTTATTACGGGAAGGGAAATACTGTTTTTTTCTTCTGCTGTTGTGTTGACCATCTAAACCAAACATATAATCTTAATATATAGGAAGTGTTGACCACAGTTAAAAGCCATGATTTATATTCAAACAAATAAAGAATTTAACAACAATATATATATTATTCAATGACATTATCGTGTATGTTGTATTAGAACCAATTATAATATTTAATAATTTTCGTTGTTTATTTAATAAGTATGCAGAGGACATATGAATTATCTTATGTAATCATCAGTTGGAAGAAACATGGAATTGTTTATTTAGATAGGTAAGCTAAAATATACGTAACCAACGGGTTGAAAGCAGAAATATCGCATGAGTGCACTCTTTAAAATGAACAGCTTTAACCAATACGCACTACACAGTACCAACAGAATGTACGTGAGACAAAAACATTATCAGCGACAAACTTTAAAATATGCATTTTTTCTAGAGAATACCTATACATTTAATCATAATAGCAATCACGTAAAATATTAATTAATATATGTATAAAATATTACTAAAAATAAATCTACACATATGCTAAGCTCAGAGTGCACATAACCCAATCAAACACAAGTCCTCTGTCTGGAAAATTATGGATAATTTATATATCATGACAAATCCCATGATTACACAACACTTAAGGGCAAATTATCAATGACAAATTAGGCTACTGCTGCTAGGAATACTTAAGTAAATTGAACAAAATTCGCAGGGATTTTTTGGGCACTTGCCTATGCCAAGGAGCAAAAAGGTAAAATTTACTCAATGTAGAGGAGAAGGTAAGTTGATGCTTTAGCTAAAATGCCAATTAATTATATATATTGAACTTTTAATTTCTATAATACTTACTTCAATTGGCGAGAACTCTTATCTTCAACGGTGTGCAGCCTGCCACCCAACACGTATTTTCGGGCCTCTACACAACTGCGCAAGATAAACTTAGGCCAGTTTATCAATGAAGTGTCAAATGAAAAAATCTCCCTGTCTTTGACATCAAGTTCGTTTAACATTTTTCGTGTGTTATCGGTGCAAAACATTATGTTCCTCTTGGTAAAATAGCCCGTCTGTAGAACATGGTTTTGTATTTTCCTGTATATCTTCAGGAACCTGGAAAAATAAATTTGTTTCTGTGCTCATTTCTACCAGCTGTCATGTAACATTTATTGAAGTTAGTGTGTCTTACAGAAACACTTTAACTTTGAAAACCTTATATATTTACAGTATTTTGTCAGAAAGTTCTCATTTACTTTAAGTTATAGGAAACTTTCAAACACTTATTACAGAATAATAAAATTTACAAAGGTGGGTGGGATTTTAAGAATCTGCAAGTGTGAATCAAAATTAGCCTGTATTTTATTACGAAATTTTGTTCGGGAATAATTCCTTAATTGCAGCATCCAATATATGCCTAATAATTATATACGCCTTCGAAAACCAGATTGATTGGAACATAACACTTTTATAAATGATACCTATTTAATAAACAACTTTAGAGAAGTAATTGTTCTTTCTGATTCACTTTAGGGGATTATTTAATTTGAAGTCGTGAATGGTACCACATTGTACAATCAAAAATATTTATACTATATACATTTGAAGCGATCACTCGACAAATAATAATTATTTATCGTCAGGTAATGTAAAAAGGAAATTTGCACACATTTGTATATGAAAAGGAATTCGGGTGCATGATGTGCGGGTTGTAATGTCGGGAACTGAACCTCGAATTGCGTGGAATTTGAAATTTCATGGTGGCCACTTTGGGTCGCATGGCCAATATCTTTATCTCAGGGCAACATTAGGATGTGCTTAAATCCGAAAAAACAAAACAAATGTCTAAAACTAACAAAAATCTATATTATTTAAATATATAATACCTAAAAACATCTAAAAACCTGTATAAAAAGTGTTTTAAAAAATAAAACAATTCAGTAATATTTTTGAAAAAGACAAAATTCTTAAAATATTTGTAATGCAAAAAAAAATTTAAAAGGAATGAAAGCGTCAGAGTATACCTAAGTGTATGGTGTATTGCATACATAAAGTTCTTGGTATTTAAAAATGTTTTGTATGTAAGAAAATATTTTTCGTAGTATTGATATTTGGGTGAACTTAATGCCTGTACAATAATTTTTTCCATTGCTAGGTCAAGAGTTGTAATATTATGTAAATTAAAAGAATTAAAACGTAATAAAAATACGAGTTTTGGTTGGCGTAAAATTATAAAAATTTTAATTTATTCAGAATTTTAAATTCTTAAAACGCAAAGGTCAACTTTTTATTAATGCATTAATAATTTCACAATTTACACATTTTTACTTCATAAACGTTGTGTGTGAATTCAATATAATAATTACTTAATCCATGCCACGGGCAACTTATCACAATTGAGAAAAAACTAAAAAAAAAATCTAGAATAGCAAATGGTGACCTCCTTGCAGAGCTAAATGATTATATGAACTGGGCTGTGGATGCAAGTCCCGCATCACTTGTTAGTGACGCGCGGAGGATGCATCGTCATCCCTTACGAGAATTAGGATAAAAAAGATGGCGTTGTCTATTACAATGCGCTTTTAAATAATCCCCATAACTACCGGTTCTATTAAGGCTCTATGCATAAATGAGGATTTCTTTCAGCTTTTATAATTTCATTTTAAATAATGGTTAGCTTATGTCATTCGTGTGCTTCAATAATAGTGTACTTAATACTGAACTGGAAATGAAAAAAATTAATATGAATTTATGGAGTCCAAAATGTTCAATTAGCTAAAATTTCATTAATTAAATATATCTGTTTTTTTTTTCCAGCAACCTGGATACCATTTAATTTGGTCTTTAGAGCCGAAGAGAGTGAAGCGAGGTGGTTATGTAGCAGCGCAGGGTTACAAGGGCGGGGGGAAAAGGGAGATATCCAGCAAAACCCGGTGACCAGAGGCATAGTCCAGAAAGATTCACACGTGCGCAAACCTGGAAGCGACCCCACCGGGAATCGAACCCGACTCGCTCTGGTGGGAGGAGCGCTCCAGTCCTTGCACTAACCTCAGCCCCTCTCAGTGATATAGAAAATAACTTATTTAAATGTTGGGCAACATTAATTTAGTTGACGGTGCGGTGTGAGTTTTCAATTTGTTATTTTCAGTCACTAGAAGCTGGAAGAATATCTGGGGCCACGGTGGCTGAGCGGTTAGTGTGCTCATCTCCCATTAAGGTGATCCGGGTTTAATCCCCGGCTCGTACACTCCCAGAATTTTACAAGTGGGACACGCACAAGACGATACCGCTGTTTGGCGGGTATTCTCGGGAAACCTTTCATTTCCCCCACATTTGTATTCCAGCGCTACTCCATTCTCACCTCATTTCACTCTCATCAGCACTCAAGACCTTATTGTTAACAGCAGCCCAAATCTCTCAACTCGAGTCGACGCGACTTGACTCGACTCCACAACAGTTTCTTAACTTAAGGTATAGGGCTTTGCCTAAATGTACACAATTATTTTAAGTATATATTTACAAGAAAACTGTTCGCTTTTGTTTGTCTACAATGATTGGTTTCATATGCGGCTATAAAATTACCATTTTTGTATAAATAGAAACAATGTTCTTATATAATATTTAACTATAAGAAACACCATACACTTTAAGCTAAATATTCCAAAGCTCACTTACATTGGAGGCTTTTTCGTCAGTCGCAAGCCGAGATCTAGCAGACACCCTGGCAGGAAGTGCAGAAAAAATGCGAGGAACAGGTAGATCTTGTAGTTGGTCACTTGTATTATGAATGGGTGCCAGATGCACTCCTTCAAATAGTTATCCATTACACTTTCACTTAAGGGCTGTATAAACTCCTTTTGTGTAAGTGGGTTGTTGTCTGATATTGTAGAATTGTAAATAGTGATGCTTTCATTGTCACTGCTGTGAAATAAAATTAGCGTTATATAATGTTTTGCCAGATATGCTTCTACAGGGGATGGACAATATAATATAAACACCTGACACATACACAATATTTATTTATTAAAAAGGTGTTGGGTTACCATTTGCTTTCAGAACAGCTGTAATTATTCGCGAAATAGATTCGTAGTGTCTGAATAGTTTCCAACTGAATGTTGCCACATTCTTGTACCAAAACATCCACCAATTGCTTCAGTGATGTTGGAGATGGAAATCTGCTACTCACTCATTGCTCTGAAACTCCCCAAAACGGTTCAATTATGTTGATGTTTGACCAGGGAAGATGTTTGATGATATTCTGATGCTCCTCAAACGAAGACTGAAATTTTTTTGCTGTGTGTATGGGCGCATTATCATCTTGGAATATGGCAGTGTTTGGCAGCAATATGCTAGTCATAGTAACAACAGCATAATTGAAGATGTCGAGATATTCATTTCCAGTAATCCGGCCAGTGATGTGAATGAGAGCACCAGCTGAACACCACGATAGAGCCGCCCAAATGATAACGGAACCTCCCCCATGGTTGACTGTAGGAAGCAGGTAGGCCAGATAGTGGGCTTCTTTTTTGGTTCTCCATACACAAACCCGGCCGTTTGTAGAAAACAATGTAAACGATGATTCATATGACCATACCACATTCTTCCAATCATCATGTGTCCAGGTTTTATGATCGTGGCACCGCTTCTTTCGCCGCTTATAATTGGCTTCCGTTATAATGGTATCGCAATTGCAGCCCTTCCACGAATGTCAGCTTTGTGGAGCTCCCATCGTACTGTTTTTGTCAAAACAGTATTACTCAGTTGAGTGTTGAGTTCTGCTCTCACTTTGGCACGTTAGTTTTATGACGTGTGGCAACAATTATTTTTAATGTTCATTGGTCTCTGTCAGTTAACTTTGGGATAAGCCTACTATTCCTCTTCGCCGATGATGTTTTACCATGTTTTGTGTATCTGTCATTATCGTGGATACTGTCGCTCGTGAAACGTTAAACAATTCAGCTGTTTTCGTTACAGAAGCTCCGGCTAACCGAGCACCAACGATTTGCCCTCTTTCGTAGTCTGAGAGATCACATATTTCTCCGATCACGTGGTTTAACCGTCACGGAACAAAGCGTATAATACACTGAAATATAACCTACAAGACTTGTCACGTAATCTGTGCAATACATACGCGTCGCATTATTTATACGGAAGCAGTGTTGCCAACATGCAACAAAACGTACTAAATTGCATGGTGTTCACATTATTTTGTTCATCCCCTGTACATGTCAGACTCAAAATATTACTTTACTTAAAATTCACGAATGAAATAAATAGCAAATGCCGACTGAAATATATTATCTTAATACATTTAAAAAACACATCCTCTAACAATTTTATTTTTTCAATTATGTTGCTAGCACAAATACACAATAAGCATATGCGAGTAAAGTGAATAACGAAGGGAAGCCAACGTCATGTGCCGTACCCAACGAAGTACTGAGCACGTCCAATCTTGTGTAGCTGCGGTGATTGGACGACAACTGGCATGGCATGGTATAAACATTGGGAACATTCTGTTTAAAAATCAATAACAGTACATGCTGATTTGAACGACGTAGTCGTGACCTCATACTCCCATAGCTGACCTGTACTTGCCCAGTAAGTACTGTTCGACATGTACGTCTTGTGTCGGTAAACAGTGTGTAGCACTAGTACCTGGGTGATCTCGGTAGCATCACTATGTAATGCTGCTCATGGAGAGAAATGCGAGACATGCACTGCGTGTACGGTGCGACTAAAGACAATAGTCGGAGAGCGCAGAGAATGAGCCGCAAACGATTTCCTGGACGAAGATGTCCTCATTACCACACATTCACTGCAATCCATGATCGACTGGGAGACACCAGGACGTAGATGGTAAGCAGATCTAATGCAGATCTACCTCAAATTATACGTACACCTCACTTTGAGGAATAAGTGTAGTTACGTATTGAAAATAATACTGCAAGAAGTACAAGGGCAATTTCCACGGAGCTCGGTTCTCACCATAATTTGGTATGGACGCTGTTGCATGAACAGCTGCTTCATCCATTCCATCCCATTCGCGTACTCCTCATGCATGGTTACAGATGACTACCCACATCGTTAGGTGTTTGTACGCTGGTTTCTGCAACAGGCAAATTAAGACCAACAATTCACAAAGCTCCCATATATGGGCGGACGAATATCCACGTCGTACAATTATGCGGAGCCACCAGAGACGTTTCGCAGTGAATGCTTGGGCCAATATCGGGGGTGATTTTATGATTGGAACTAACCTGTTCCTTTCTCGCCTCACCTGAATCATGTAGTAAGAGTTCCAGCACGTTAACGTCCCGACGTTATTGCGGAGGTACTTCTACTTTTTAAATACAATCTGGTATCAGCATGATGAAGCCTTTAGCCCACTTTGCAGAACCAGTTTATAAAGTAATCACCAACACTTTCAGTTATAGGTGAATTGGCCAGGAGAACATTTAAATTGGCCTGTAAAATCCCCAGACCTCACCCTATTGAACTTATTACTATTGGGATACATGGATGACTTAGTGTATCTGACTCCTGTTGACTCGGAGATTGAACTTGCTTCAAGAATTTATGCAGTAACTGCAATCATACAGGAAACACCCCATTTTTAGAATGACAGTGGGACACAAATATAAATCCAGTAGCGTCATTATAAAGTTAATGGTGATCACTTTGTGCTTTTGCTGTAACATTACTTAGTCTCATAAAGTAAACCCCAACATTTATCATTGTTTTATTCTCAATCACACCCATTAGCTTCCTCGACCCTCGTACTTTACTGGAGCCGCGATGACACAGCGTTAATCCCGCTCACCTTCCACCATGGTAATCCAGGATAAATCCCAGGCCGGATCACTCCCGGATTTTCGCATGTGGGAGTCCTGCCGGATGATGCCGCTGATCGGCAGGTTTTCTTGGGGATCTCCGGTTTCCCCCGCTTCTCAATTCCGGCGCTGCTCCATCCTCATCTCAATCTTTCTCATCGGCTATCAAGGCCTCGTTCTTAAGAGCCGTCCAAATCTCTTCCCTCAGTCACACGTAGCTTATATGCGTATAATCAGTATACACTCAGTAAGCGTTTCCGCCATCGTCTCTCGAAGTTTGGTGATGGGATTTTGGAACAGCCGGCATGTATCTCATGTATCGGTGCAGACGGAGGTGAACTGAGCGCTGCTCAACGTTTGTACAACTATCTATACCACGACAGAAGCCAGTCACAAAACGCGAAGCTTGCATCTGTGCACCGCTGATTATGGGAAAATGCTCTCGTGCAATAGAATAGGCTGAAGGCTGGGCGGGAACGCTGTTTTTCTAAAGCCAAGCTTTTAAGAAAAAATGGTGAACTCATTGCAGACGACTCAGTTTGCGAATTAATTCCTTAACTGATGATGGTGTTTAGGCGTGGGGTCGGGAAAGTTGGAAAGGAGAGAGGGCAGTGAAGGGTGGAGGGTTCCGGGAATTCCACATCATAAAAATATTTCCCCAGCTCATGTAAGAAAAATTATTTTCGGAAAGTGATTTAACCTTTATGAAGTGTAACAAAAGCACAATGACATTGAATAGTAGGGTTCCTATAAATTGTTTTATCCTGAATAAAAATGCGTGCTTTTTTCAAATTTGGATTCCCTTATATTGTCTACTTTAATATGTTCATTCATTATATTATTATCGGTTTCGATTATTTTAATCTGACATATTCACATGGAGCAGCGCCGGAATAAAAGAGTGTGGGAAATGGGAGATCCCCGAGAAGACCAGCCGACCAGTGGCATCGTCCGTTACGATTCTTACATGTGAAAATCCGGGAGTGACCCAGCCGGGGATTGAACCCGGTTCACCTTCGTACGAGCAGGCTAACGGCTCTGCCACTGGGGCCCCAACATCTTAAGGTGTTATAGATCATGTGCTTCCCTTTAATTTATAAAATACAGACTGCAGGATCATTACTTTATAAAGGGCTTATCTCTTGTTCAGTGGATTATTTATCACAAGGTCTAGAAAAAAAAGATCATCTTACAGAACCGCCTTAGGCCAACCGTTCTTCAAGGAAACGAACAATTAAATGGTATCACAGCAGCACGACGAAAATAATGACCGCCCCCTACACGAAAGAAAATTTACAATTCCCCGGAAAAATCTCAGCGAAGACGGAACAACGCAAGTACATGAGTAAAAATAATTCCTTATGGACAGTTTACGGTTATTTGAGTTCTGATGAATATTTGAAATATTTCAGTGCCCCTATCTACGTGTATTTAAAATGTTTCACTGCCTGGCATGTTCTTAGTACAGTTGGTAAGGATGGAGAGAAAGTTGTTCCAAGCATTTACGATAAATTAAAATTGTAGGCAAATATTTGTTGATGATTGAAATTATTTGTTTTGCTTACTGTCTTCCAGAAGACATATCTGCTTTGCCATTTTGCTGTTTGTATGCAGAATGTTTCAGACCACGCAATTTTTTTCGTTATTTGAAACCAAGTTACCGAAATAATTGATGGACAAAATACTAGAATCTTTCTTCTACTCTCTATGTATAAGTTTCATTGTGGTACGGATTTATTTTAATCATTTCCAAAAGATAGTTATATGGTTTAAAAATCACGAAATTTTTTTACGCTTTAGTAATACCTAGCGAATCCTTTCCAAACTACATTTAATGCGAGTGTTATATGAAGTAAACATNTTTTTTTACGCTTTAGTAATACCTAGCGAATCCTTTCCAAACTACATTTAATGCGAGTGTTATATGAAGTAAACATTTATTTTCACGCATTTAATTATAAATACTAATATAGAACTAGGCATTCTTTACTCTTGTAAGAGTACACGTTAATTATCCAAGAACTTAGAGGTATAAAATATGTTAAACAACTGGCTTCTGGGTAATATCGACGAAGTCTGTTCTTTTCGCGAGCAAGTGGGGTCGTGGTGGCTGAGCGGTTAGACTCGTCGCCTCCCACCGAGGCAAGCCGGGTTCAATCCCCGACCGGTTTACTAGGGATTTTTGTATGTGGGAGTCGTGGCGGACGATGCCGCTGAACGGCAGGTTTTCTCGGGGTTCTCCCGTTTCCGCTGCCCTTGCATTGTGCTACTGCTCCTTTCTTACCCCATTTCACCATCATCGCATCTAAAGACCTCGTTGTTAAAAGTGGGTCAAATCTCTCAACCCAACTCAACTCAACTCATTGCTAGAGTAGAAATATCGGCGACAGCTGTACTTTTCTATGTGACTCGCTCTGAAGGCGAGGGCGTTTTCAGATTGGCTGTTCTAGTTTTCTGCCCTTTCTGTTCGGCGTGGTTGGCGTACGTGGGAACCTTGCATTTCTGTTAAGAGTATTTTTGGTTGCGTATAAAATTGCTNTCTGTTCGGCGTGGTTGGCGTACGTGGGAACCTTGCATTTCTGTTAAGAGTATTTTTGGTTGCGTATAAAATTGCTGCCACATAGTGTAATAAATTAAATAAAAACAGCAGTGTTAATAAAAACAAAAAAAAAATATTTTCTGTTAAGTGCATTATTGCCAAGTATTACTAAAGAAAATGAATATGTAAAATGAAAGTAAAGTACTACACAGTCAACTTGTTACCCCGTGACATATACAAGAGATGTAGCCTGGTGAAATATAAAGAAAAGTTCATTTATGAGCATCAATTATTAATTATTCAATGACATATATTACAATACGGTTTATTTTTTATATTCAACAGAAATATTATACCTATTACGAATTTAATCATACAGCAGAGGTGAAGTCCATGTAGCAAAAGTGTTTTTAATTTTATAATGGTTTGTTTATAAAACCCATTATAGTGCAGCTAATTCATAGATAAATTTGTAATGTTTTGGGTAGTGAAATTTGAAGTCAAACTTCTTATTGCAGACGAAGGTAGACAACGCAAAAAAAAATGTGTTTAAAAGATGTGATAAATATAAAATTATAAAGTTGGCCAATTGGTTTAAGACATATTTAGGAAGGTATTACTCATTATTAATGGCCTAGCTGTGTCAGAAATGTTCTATATTGAAGAAACTGCTGTTGAAGTAGAATGTGCCTCGTTTGTGCCAACTTTTATTAACAAAACAAAAACAAAAAGATAGGTTTCACGACAAATGCATCATGATACCAAACGAGGTAAAATGGTTTTCTTGAATCCAGATTACAAGTACAAGTCTTTATGTATTTTGGGTCAGTAATACAGAAGACAAAATTAGCACATATAAAAAAAATATTATGAGCAGTAAAACATCAACAGATAACCTTATCAGTTCTAGGAAAATAAAATACAGGTTTTATGTATAATTTAATAATATTATTTTTACCTTAAATGAGCCTTAAATAATGTTCATATGAATTGTCTGTGGTTATTTTCGTTTTCGGATACTGATGATTACCTTAATATAAAAGAAACCCTTAATACTATTAAGTCAGAGATATTCAAGACTAAATTTATATAAACCAAAGTTGCAAATAGAATATTTCAAACGATGAAATGATAAATAACTACTAGAAATAATAAAATTGAAGAGAGAATTAGCAACAGCTACATTTGTGGTTGGCAAGGATGTGTATCATTTGATGGTGTAATATGGCGTGTAGACAGTGGCAATGAGTATATACATTATGTTTGTGCTATCAATAGATGCTTGTTATATAGTAAAATAGTTAATTTACGTACTTCTAAACTAAATAATGTACTAACGCAAACGATCTCAAGAAGCATTATTCTTGGCCTGAATATTGTATCATCTTCAGATTCCTTGGGAATAATGCTTATTACGCACACCATAAACGAGAAATGGAAGCAACTGAAAGTTTACCTGAGCTTGGTGGAAATTAAGTAAACTTCACAGGCAAACACTTGTTAATTGTTACCTTACATTTTCATTGCGGAACAACCTTCTTGTAAATATGTCGAAAACTTACTTGTGATATTTACTTTTAAATATCTGTGTCTTGTAATGTTATTGCAGAGCCGAGGTTCATAAGATATTCGTGAATCTTTATAATTGACAAGTTTTGTAAACATTGTGAGACGGGCCCATGCTTGCGACTCGTGAGAATAGCTTCATTTAAGACAATGGGACGATGTGGTGGCCATAGCATGGGGCCTCTACTGATGAGAGAAAGGTTCTGTTCAACAAAACGACGTTTGTTTGGCGTAACCAAATTGATTGTTTGTATAGGGCCAGTGAAATATTTCGTTTGGCTTTTCTCTTTTAACCAAACTATGATTTGTTTAATACAACTAAATATTGGTTTAGATCTACGTACATTATCAGTTACAGTTAATAGGAAATGATTAGGCTTGAACAGGATTCAAACTTAGATAGTTAGCCCTGAGCAACCACAGGTAAACTGATCAATTGCGAGTGCTTTTAAATATGTACATTTTGAATATTTGACAACTTGCGTAACAAACCTTATATGTTTTACATATTTATTTTTAGTTATCCTTTATGACTTGTTTTATTGGGATTTTTATACAATTCCAGAGCACAGTATATTTTATTACACAAACTGTTACTATCCTAATTGTCACCAAAATTACAAACAAACACTCGAGCTGTAGTTGAGAATGAGGGCAATCAAACTAGTGGCCAAACAAATATATACAGTTGAGAAATGTGTTGGTGGTTTAATATTTATTTTTTTTGCGCAACACATATGTTTTGTTTATTCAAGCGTGTATTTGGTAGATGAATAACATCCATTCGGTTGCTTTTCAAGTTTTGTTTGGTAAACAAAATATTTCGTTGGGGCAACTTAACATGTGTTTCGCCCTACGTAGAAAAAGTATATTGTTTCCTGGAAGTAATCTTTCTATTTCTGATTGCATGATGCGTGACCATCGAGAACCTTGGACTAACTAAAGGCTTAGAAGATCGTAGTACGATATAAATTAATTCTGTGTCACCTGATGTAATGAATATGACGTCTAAAACTGTAAACTCACCGTTTACTGGAGGAATAGGCTGCAGCTACTACACAGTTGGCGACAATGTCGGCTGGCACTATGTCAATTAATTTTTTTTCTTCCGAGTAAATTACACGTAATATTCCGACGCCAACTCCGTAGATTATTGATATTGGACCGTAGATGTTTTCCAGCCATCCCATGACAGGTTCTCTGATTGTTGGGAAAACTGTGAACATAAAATAAATATTTTTAACACTTTCCGAAATCCTATACATCTAAAATTAAATTAACTCTTCTTTGGCGTCTTTAAAATTTCTGACGTAAGATATAACAGTAGGTTACTGATAATTTATGAGTCTACTTTCCTCTACATGGGTTAAAATCTGTTTAAATGAAATATTTAAATTTTCTAAGTAGGCCTAGATTTCTCTTTGACAGCAATACCAATTACAATTACACAAATGACTTACCTGGATCTAGAACACAAACAAAAAATAGTAAAAATAAGCTGAGTGTAATTAACTGCATCACGAGGGTAGGATTAAGAGCATAGACTTCAGGTGTGATAAGTCTAATGTTCCCAATGATAAGATACACTAATCTTGGACATTATCTTAAAAATATGTGTCTGAGATACTCGAGAAACGTTCGTTTAATAATAGCTTAATTCAGCGCAACTTGTGTGAAGAATTGGTTGGAAATCGATTGATTGATCCACGAAAATTGGGATAGGAGTCATATTTTCTTAATCGGTGCTATCTTACAAAATTTCCTAAAAAAGAGGCTCTGTATAAGATACTTCTAATAGATACTGACAGCATAGAATTGTAATTGGGTTTTTTTTAACTGTTAAATAGATATACGAAACTTATCAAAATATTGATATTGCCACCATTTTGAAAATTATATTTAATCTTAATTAAAACTTGTAGCTTAACATGGCCTTTTGTAGCACTAAAAGTGTGGACAATTTGGAGGATAAGTGCATTTGTTCCAAATATGGCAAAATGTTAAATATATGCTGGCAATATTTTCCAAAAAGGCCAGCAAATAGTTGTCTATATCTGTAGGCACAATTAATGATTACAATGAATACTGTAACTGTACAAATTTCGATTGAATTTAGTTGAATTGTTTTGCAGATAAAATATTTTAACCTAAATTATGTATATTAACACAATTAAAAGAATGTCTGAAACACCTACAATATGTAAGGTGACATACTCTACTGTAACACTACTTATGCGAAACATTTGGTGGCAATCAGGTGATTAGTCGTCGAGATATGGCATAATACCTCCAACTTTTAAAATGACAATGTTCTTAGATATAGGACCCAAATTTTAGGCATTGGCACTGTGACGGGTTGTGTCACCTGTCTCCTTACAAAGTATCAATCGTCCAGAATGATCGCCGTATTTTACCATACCTGGTGATGAAACGAGGCCCTCCTAGGAGCAGCGAGGGTGGCGTCTAGCCACCGAGCTTGTTGGACAAGAACTGATACGAGGGGACAGCATTTGTTGTGGCGATCGCCCCTACCCCTTCTCTTACCTCTCCTACGCCAGATCTAGCAGACGACTTTGGGCCACCAGGGCACGGAGGCGATTTGAACTGACCAATAAGAATAGACCGCCGAAAAAACAAGTGCTTCTAAAATCCAGGAATTCAGTATCAAAGTAATTTTCGTCTTTTTTTGGAAGACAGAGATAACCTGATTTTAGGGACAGACATTTGTGGTGATTTTTTCTCCGTTTTAAATAGGTTTGGAGGGGTGACGTAAGAAGGAAAAAGTTATATATATTTATATGTGTGTGGTTTAACTGTATTTTAAAGGGGTTTTAAAATTAATCTTAAAACTAATGTTAAATATTTTCTAAATATTTAAAGAGGCGTGTGATAACCTCGTTGCTTATAGATAACAGTTTTTGTAGCATCAATTACTTATATCAAATTTGAAAAACAAATTTTCTAAAGGTTTTCTTTTATCCACCACACTAACATAGGGTTTGTTCACCGCCTCCTGACAGTTTTTTTCTCTCTGCTTGAAGTAAAAATTTTGAAGTTTAAATTAAAAAAAGAAAATAAAACAAAACCTGAAGAGGAGGAAGAACGTATTTAACCTGTCTCATGCTTCGGAGGCTATCTGTTGCAGCACATTCGATGATTGTAGTAGATATTGCCACTAGAGAAAGTTAAACTATAATAGTTTCACAGTTTCGTTGATATAGAACACTAAGGAAGAATNTCACAGTTTCGTTGATATAGTACACTAAGGAAGAATTATTTTTATAACCGCCATTCTGAAAATAAGAGTACTGAAAAAATTAAAATATGTAAATTAATATGGCCTGCCACAGTACAGCTACTTCGCCAAATTTGGAAATAAACTGTTTATTGTTTCCAGACATGTAACAAAAAAACATAATTTTTTTATGCGAGGCTATCTTACCAATGGAGAGAAATAATGAGTTTACGTCTCTATATAGATGAAATAGAAGAACATGCAACACTTATGAGTAATTACAAAACACACATACGTTCCTTACCAGGGAAAAGAACACAGAACTCCTTATAGTGTTAGCTAGCATGCATGCATACAACTGCATTATGGCTGTGGGATTACGATTATCATCTTTGTTTGTAACCAGTCTAACGTTTTGGTAGGCAGGGTGTATTACCAAGAAATATTTCCAGTCCGGTTATTTTGAAAATCAAGTATATGAATCACTTCAGACATGTGAGTTTACATGAATTACTAGTGAGCAGAATTTGGTGGAAATCGGTTGACTGATCCCCGAGATATGACATAAAAACTTTATTTTTCCATATGGCACTATTTTACCAAATGGAGCAGAAAAAGGGATTTTGCAAAGACAAATTTTATGTTTTTAATTTAAACTGCGAGTATACCAATTTAATCTCAAATTTTATTCATGGCTTAGTAGATATAGTGTACTAAGCTAAAATATTTACATGCGAACAATTTTGAAATAAAGTGCCGCATCCACTATAAAATTATCACTTTACATAGCTTTCTGTAGTAATATCTGTTGGCCAAATTTAATTGGAATCGGTATGTTCTAATTACAGAGAAGCACTATAGAGTACCAAGTTTAGTAAACTTAGGTTCAAGATTCAAAAGTTTGATGTGTGTCGGGAGCAGATACACTGAGACAGAAAAGTGATCTCAAAGATGAGTTGCGCTCACTTCTTTACATTTCATTTAGTGTAAGAGCCAAACCCGAGCGCTATGATAGTTACGTAAGAACGAAATTAACGTATGATTGTTTTTTTATCATGTTAGATTGTATTATTAAAGGCGAGAACCACATATTAAAGTATAGTTTATTAATTTTATTCGTTAATATGCTAGGATTGGTTATTTGTTTTAAATATTTTTACTTATAAACGTATTAGTTATGAACATATTATAGTCAATGAGAGACTAGTAAGACAGTTGGTTAACACAATACTGGTAAATGTCATGCATTCATGAAGTGAAGGAAAACGGGCCTATTCTCACAAAATTTCCAGATAAAGTAGTTGTGAATAAATGTCTGAGAGGTCAAAAATCCTAAACTTATCGATAAATAAATTTTGTCACTGATTCATATTAACAGTATGAAAAGCGGTAATTGACAAAAAATATTTATTCACAAGCAGAGATACTGATAACCTTCGGCATAAAATAATATTGATGGCATTAAGACGTTAAACGGAGGCTCACTATTACCATTATATAAAATATTAATCTTATTAAAAAATATCACTTACCTACAGAAGGCCGTACCACTGACGCTGGAATACCTTGCGCCTCCATCAATATCGCGTTTTCCGACATCGCTTTAGAGAATATATACGTATTCGGGCAAGCGCCTATTATCCTAATAGAAAAAAAACGTGAGTGTACTTATGAACGCTCTTTAGAAGTTATACTTATTTGGGGCGACTGAAAACCAATTTCACTACGTATGTTACCATTTCAGGATTATATTAACTCAGATATTGTCCCATATCATAACAGAATTCAAACTATATAAATGAAATGTTTTTCAATATGCTAACTACATGAACTGATTTTCTCTTGGTTTTAAATAAACCACGTGCTATGTTGTGACCTTGCGTTTGTATATAGCTAGACGATACGCGTATGCGCGTTCGGTCATATCCCTACCACGTTCACTGTCGATTTTCGTTACACTGTGCGCGCGCTAATTCCGTTGCACTCTAAACTTTTATCCTCAATGCGCCAAAATAAGTATAACTTCAAAAACTACTTAGGTCAGTAGCTCTCAGCTGTGTTAAATATAGTAAATAAACTTATTATAAGATCAATTATCAGATATAATAAAATCCAGGTAACTTTTTTGCATCAAATAAATTACTTTTGCTAGCAACCTTTTATGCAGTTAAGTACAAACATTTAAAATCACACAATTTCTTGGTAATGCTGTAATGTTGGCAATGCAGGAGGTTCTCGAGACGATAAGTAACACGGTGAGGTATGATGGAGAACGACAAAATAAGGGAAACGAGATAAGGAATTCTGGGTAGGAAATGTCGAAGTCAAAAGTAATATGTGGAAGACGTGACGAAGCGAAATTGTAACATTATGTACATAACGGGGTGAGATCAGGCGAACGCAAAACTGGCGATAGTAAGATGGCGTGGATGAAGCCAGGGGACTGTTAACTACTAACATACTGCTGTGTGTGTTTCGCCCATGAACAGTGGCGACACAAATCGAGTACACGGTTGAGAAACTCACCGATATCGTGTATGTGCACGGGCAAGCAAATGTAAATAGAAGGGAAGCCGTATGGTTGTATCGGGACACGTGTCCACAAAGAAGACATCCGGCGTCTATAACGTTTTCGCAGAGTTTTTCAGAGTTTAAAGGAAACGGGGCGACTGAGATCAAAATGCCACTACCGAGACGGAAGACGAACTGCAAGGACACCTGACTGTGAAGAAGCAGTGCTTGGTCGCATGACAGTATATCCGACAGTGAGCCCCCGGGCAGTGGCACGTGAAATGGATGTGGCCCACAAAATGTACTGAAGGAGCAGTTGCTGCATCCCCAAAAACCGGAAGAAAGTCCACGCATTGAGCCCAGATGACTTTGCTCTACGCGTCGAATTATGTGAATAGCTTCCGCAGTGTTGTGAGATGGATACTGTGCTTCATACCACTGTTCTTTTCTCAGATTTAGTCTGTTTCACTCAATATGGAATACTGAACACTCCATTGAATACTGAACACTCCGAATAGCCACGTTTGGGCGATGAAGATCCCCACGCAACAGTCGTAAAGGCCTACCTACAGCGGTTAGCAGTGAACATGTAGGCAGGTATAATCCACAACCATCTAATAAGGCCACATCTTCCACGGCGCCTTGCAGCACCAGTGTACAGGATGTTCCTGCGAGATATTCTCCTCTTATTATTGGAGGATGTCTCACTTGCTGTCCTTCAACACATGTGGGTGCAACATGATGCAGCCTTTAGCCCACTTTCCAGCTGGTGGTCGTGAGTCCTTAACGAGATATACCCGTGAAGGTGGATAGGGAAGAGAAGGTCCTGTTCCGTGGAAAGGGTATTCGCCAGATATCTCCACAAAATATTGTTCCTGTGGGGTCATGTTAATAATCTTGTCTACATGACACCAATACTTGATGAAGAAGACATTCTGGAGGGAATCCTTGCCGCCTGTGATGTCTTCAGAACATCGCCTGTATTGCTACTACGAATGCGACAGAACCTCTTGTGACGCTGTCATGCCTCCATTGAAGCTGGGTGAAGCCATTTCGAACACATCCTATAATACGTATTCATTTTGTCGTGGTATATAAATCTTGACAATAAACCAGTACAGGGATGTTCGATTTTCGCTTTAATACACTACAAAGTTAAAATTATCATCATGAAAATAACCTGTATATGAGGTATCACTATGATGAAATATCAAGTCTGATACAAATATATGGAGATAGTAATTTAGTGGAATTTCAACCTTATAAATAATGTAGCTTCATTATAATGTCTCTAAATATTTACTTACTTGGGCAAGAGAATGTCACTTTCAGATGGAGTCAGTCTATCCAGGAGAACCAGTAGGTCTTGCAGTGGAAATGGTGGATCGTAAAACTCTTCTTTTACCACATCGTGAATGCAGTTGGAATAAGCTGTGGATACGAATACAGCAGCCTGAAACAGTTTTCGTGGTTTAACTAGCAAACGTAAAACGTAGAACAGTTTGAGCTTAACAGTTTGAGCTTGGTATACACTTAATTTTATAGGCTTCTTCAATAAAGGAGTACAAGGTACCAATATGTATAAACTTACAGCATATAAATCAAAATATTGTAATATTCTATTCGCAGTTTCTTCACAATTTTTGAATCGCAAATTTGTAAAACATCGCATGTATGTCATGTTTGGCTGTGTTCTAAATATTAAATATCACAAGCGTTTTTTAATTGCGTTATCATAAAATTACCTTTCATGGTAAAATGAAAATTTATTGATGATATATAAAATAATTACAAATCATAATTTAATAATAAATACGAATAAAGACAGAGACAAAAGGGATATATTAGTAACGCGTAGTAATAAATAGTTTTTATGCAAAATGTTATCACACTGAATTCACACGAATGCGGTGCGTTGGCCTTCTGGTATCATTTTCTAAGATTACTTTATATGAGGCGGAGGCATATCCTGAAATTAGCACATAAGCAGGTCTTCTGAAAAGCTTGAATTAACAGTGAATGGACAATTAGTAGGATTCCTTCCAATTAATATCAGTAATATCGTTGCCTGCGCATTAAATTGGAGCCGGTGCTTTTCGTCTGTTGCAAGCTCTATGTCTCTCTCGTGTGGTGTTCATTCTTATATGTCACATTATGCAATATATGCTTTTAAGTCAATCCTGCGATAATTTGGCTTTGAGTGGTGTATTTGATACGTCATTTATTGTGTATTATTAAATGAAAATCATTCAGGAATATGTACGTCACAAAAGTATTTACGAGATATTTTTTAATACAAATTAATGTTAAATTTTTGGTGCCCGTTTTTTTCCCAAGAAAAACCTGTTTACTGCCATTTGAAATTGCCTACTGTTCCGTTCCAAACTGTATCTATAAATTATAAAACAAATAATAATAATAATAATAAACTTTTTATATCATTCCAGCGAAGTTAGAGCTAAAAGCTCTGTGTAGAATAGCAGTTTTAACGCATGGCAAAACAGTTGGATCTCTTTGGTCCCCTAATAACAGCTAACAAGTCAGCATTTTACATTTCAGAGTAACTGATTTAAGTGTACGATCACGCAGAAGAAACATCAGCATCTCTGATAGTCGATGGGATATCAATGAAGCAAAAGTAATGTATTGTCGTAACCGTGATCATTTTCTTGGCTACATAGTATCAGAAATAGAGGAACTGAGTGTAAGTGACAAAGTCGTTAAAAGACTTTAATGTTTTCAGTTACCATGTTTTCTCTTCTCGTCTCCGGAATTCTTGTAATATTATATTTCACACACCAATTAAAAGATCCTCAATTGTATGCATTTACCAAGAATCTTATTGCAGTGGTAGATGATACATGTTTCAGAATTCTACGGATTGTCACAGATAACTCGTCTTGGAATGTAAACATGACGAAGGAATTACGTCATTCGTAAATAATACCTGAAATACGCGCGCCCTTCTTACAAGGACGGAGTAATGATCTTAAGCTTCGAATCAAGACATCTGATAAAAATTTCGTTCCCAATTTCTCGAGAAGGATTTTTCCCAAAAAGTTAAAATTTCATCAAATTAACACCCGAAGAAACTGTACGATGCACAAAAGCATTCTGTGATTAAACCTTTTCGCTCTCTGAACAGAAAGGTTATTTTTTTTCTTCATACATAGAAAAAATGAATTTGCAACGAAACAATTATGTGTTTTTGTTACTGGTCACAGCTGCTCTAAAAATGCTACCTACAGTTGCCTCTGAATTAGTCCAAGATAATGAAAGCCTTGTCGTTAGAAGTGAAGTTTTGGAAAACATCGAGAAATGGCATGATGCACATGATGTTTGTAATACGAACAGGCATATTTGTCCTGAAGTACTGATCAAAGAGAGTTCATTATAGCAAATGATAATCGCCTATCTTGGGAAATATATGAATGTTTTCTTTATCTGGCAAATACTCAGAAATCACCTAAGAAACACAATAAAATAAGTGATGAATCATATGATGCTCTAGTTGACGTAACTCAGTCAGATGTAAAGTGTAAACTATGTTTAATATCAGTTGGTTTTCATTATATCTTGAGCAGAAAACTGAATGGTAATTATATCGAATTTATTTTCAGTCACATTAGAACAAAAGTTGGTTTCAATGACTGTATGGAGCCAGATCATGTTTATAGTCACTTGACTCGACTTTGAAAACTGGGTTAGTGTTTCCTTTAAATTCATATAATGTAAAAAGACAAATCTTCAGGACACTAAAAACAGTTACGCAAAAAATAAGAAATGCGATGTTGATCGAGGCATTAGTGTCATTCCAAGAGATACTTTTGCAATATTAAATTGAATAATATAAGTCAATAAAATTTTTGGTTTACTGAAGATTTTTATTTGCAAAGGAATTGTGCAGAGTATTTAATAATTACTTTTTTACTTCACAGAGTTTCCAAAAACTTTGGAGACCACATCACTGGTAATGACTGCTGGATATTTAGTAAGAGTTGCGGAATAATATACTTGTTGCACATTTTGTCCGCACCAAATGCCAGCTCCTAAGTGCGACAACCCATTGCTGAAGTTATTAAAAATAGAAGGTTGAGGAGATACCTATCAAGAAGATTTGTGTTTTTCCTGAGACAAATATTGAAATCTTCATGCATTATTTTCAAATGTGTAGGGAACGAATAGGTAGTGAAGATGCTAAAGTTTTGTCTTGTGCCTAAATTCATGGAATGTTTTTAGTGTTGCCAGTGTGATCAAGACAAACTAATTAAAGTGTTCATGTATAACTATATAAAACCTATTTTGAACGAGTGATGAGTACTGGCAGACGTAATTGACAAGCCGTTAAGAATATGCACAAAACCATTAATCCGTAAAAATCGGACATTTTACTATAAGGAAATATAAAAATTGCTTGTTTCAGATATGTGACTGTGACTTGCTTCAAAGCTTATAATCGTTTGTTATTGTATATATCAGCATATTTTTTATATATTTGGTCATAATTCACATTTTTATGTAATTAATTTACTAGCAATAATTTCACGTCTTTTTAATGTATATCACCTAAGTTGCATGTTGTTATGTACAGCACAAAAGAGAACACTCTAGTGGCGACTCCTTCTACTCAAGAGCCCAGAAACTCAAATGCTCTCTAGCACTATCACAGCACTAAGGATAAGTTAATTGCCACTGAATATCAAAAGGACTGAACATTGAATGTTGTCCTCGTGTCATCTGATCAATATAGAAAGTATTCATTTGCAGGTTTCAAATAAACATACATTTTTGCAGGATTACTTCATGTACTTATTTACAATTATGTTTTAGAAATTATGGCACACATTTTTTTTTTCATAATGTAACATACAAGATGTTGCCTGTGAGCTTTATCTTGGACAGTGAATTTGATTCTCTCTCGGCTTCTTAAAGACCAAGAATAGTGAATGAAAAATCCCATCTTCTTCCACAGTCGATTTCTTTGTTTCTGTATCACTGTACACAGCTGGTATATGTGGTTGGGTCCTGGCTGAGCACATAATTTCTTATATAATCTAGCCCAGTTTTAGTTTAAATGCAAGACAGTGTGTTTTTTATGCTGTACAACTCATAGCTACAGTCAGAAGGTCTAAAGATTGGTCTTCATAGTTACAATGGGTTACAAACCACTTGTAAGTCATTGTTCATTAAACGAGTTACGTCAAGGGGTAAACCTTCTTTACGTTTGAGCGTAACATTCTACCTATAACATTTACTTATGTCCCTAATTCTGTGCAAAGTGGCATTCATGGTAATCAAATGTGAAATAAGGATGTGTTTATAAAAACATTTATTAATAATGATAAGCACCATTATCAAACATAACCTCATGCCTACAGATAGTTAGGTCATTCCAAGGACTATTAACAACACGTTATCTTAAGATTTAGCATTGTTCTCCCTGCTTCATGGTAGAGTACATCAAAGTCCTAGGTTATAAGAATGTAACCTATGTCGAGCTTGTCACCTGTACTGGAATCTGCAATTACCGTCACTTCAACCATTAACAAAATACCAGTGCTACAAAACACTCGAAATATCCTTACAGAAAGAGGGCATAGTTACCATTCCGCTTGTAATTACAACTGGCCGACGAACAAGGACTGAAATAGTGGTCAGATATGCTGGCCAGCTATTAATAATTATTTGATATTTATAGCATTTAAACAATAGAACTATGCAATAGTCATGAAAATAAAACATTAATCTCATTACTGAATACTAAAAACTATATTCCCATGATAACAGAAATTCTAATGGTTTGTGCACTTTTATTGAAAACAGTAACATGAAATATGTGATTTATAGTTCGATCTCTGTTATAAGAGAGGTAACGAACTAAAGTATGAAACCTTAAATGGGGCAATTCCTTAATACATTACGTGTGTCTATTTTTTTATTAGTTAAACTTAATTTCTAAGTGATTATTTTGGTATTGAAGAAGAACGAAATAAAATCACACTAACGAAGAGCATATATCAAGTTAAGAACACATCGTTGGCGGTTTTCTTGGTCACTCGGTATGCACTAACCGAGACAACAAGTTATACCTAGAAAATCATCTATGATAAAATACAATTGGTATAATATAATTTAAAAGCCCAAGGGCAGGTGATGAGATCTCAGAGCAAAAACATTTTCTGCCACAATCGAGGAAATCCAAACCGTCCGTTTAATTTGTCCAGATTGGAAAATCTTGAGTAACGTAACTTAGGAACAGTGTTTCAAATCATCTGATATTTATGAAGGTTTGATTCGCTCAGTGTCACCTTCTAGACCATAGTTTTTTGGAAATTCGATTCAATGCCTAGGGTATTTTGCTGGAGCACTTACATTCAACTTAGAGTAATTTGTGCAAAACCCTAGGAAAATAATTAAATTCAGCACAGAAGCTGACAGCACCATTCGTTCAGACATTAAAATCATTACACATTTTCGAGATGATTGTACAAGTTTTTCCTATAATAACTGCAATACGGCTCTGTAAACGCGACCCGAGACAAATATGTGGCTCCGGAGAACATGGAACAAAAAGGAGCTGACAGGTGCGTATTGTCAACCTATAATTAGCTCATTAGGATGCAACGGCTTAAAGAACGTATATAGTCAATGCTTCAAAGGAAAAATCATCGGGAGATTGGAGCCAGACCAAACTGAAATGACTGTGGTACAGACAGTCTTTGGACGAATTGGGTCTTTTTTAGGATCCTGGTGGAGGTTTGTAGAGAATGGGAGTGTCAGTCGATTCTTTAGCAATGGATGATGGAGTACAACAGCATATGAAGATCAAGATAGATGGGTTATATTGAATGGATGGTCACGTGAACCAGCATTTTAGTGGAGCTGTATGTCCAGAAGTCTACGAAAATCATCGCAGTGAATGCTGCCTAGGAAACTGCCCCTAGTAGTGATGCAGAAAACTTGGAATGAGGACCAGGAACTATTGGGCATGTATCTTCTTAATGGAGGTGACCAGGTTAACTCTTTCCAGTGATTCTTGAAATTATTTCTCATGGCGAAAATCGGGATTACATAAAGTACAACCAACGTCATTGAAGAGAAAAATTGTGAATATTCTAGAGAAACTTGATGTTGCATTTTCGTAAAAACATTTCTAAGTTTTATCGTCACTCTGTAACAGGCCAGGTGTACAAAATAATATCCACTAGTTCATCAGGCTTTCTGGGGGTATGGGAAACACTGAGGACATCGCATATATGGAGTGGTCGGTCAGTAAACCTCATCCAAACTCTATTGAGGGGCTATCTCAGGCCTACTTTTGAGAAGCATCCATTACCTCCACCAACCATTAAGGGGATTTAAGGGATTTTGATTTAGGCATGGGTATCGTAACGAAAAGACCTGTTAGAAAATATTGTTCACAGCATTATACTCGTGGTCATACATGAATTGTTATCTGGGATCACCATAATTTAACTTACTCGTTGACACATATATCCTTATTGGTGATGTAGGATGAGTCGTGTTAAATTGCATAAAGTATGTTATCAGATGGACTTTTCTAATGGAGATGTGTGAATATATTGCGGAATCTTCTGTTGTGCTGCAGAACTAAGATGATGTTGCTTATCGCCATGGAAAAACACTGAATTGCATTATCATTAAATTTTACACATGGGTTTGATTTTATGTATAAATTTTATGGATGAAAAATTGGTTAGTATTCGTAGATGAGGAAACCTCTTTCCAATTCAAATAGTTTCCAATAACCAAAAAGTATATGTACATGTTCCAACGCTTACTGCCCCCATTATGTAATCGTGCATAACACGAAAGTCACACTCTCAAGATCTCAATGTTAAGAGCCGCCCAAATTTTTTCACTCTTCACTCATGAAAGCGACGGTCGTCCAAAAAGAAGACAGCTGACTATTTACAAAACTTTTTTTAAGCACAGTCTTAGACATGGTGTAATACCAAACAATTTACACAATCTGCTCAGTATAGGTAAATATCTGTCTATGGTTGCCTGTTCAAGGTTTCTCAAGACTATCAGCAATTTGAAGTCAAACTCCACTCACAAAACACATTATATCCCTTCACTTTCAAGTGGTGAAATTGCACAAGGAGTAGGGTGTGAAGTGTGGACTGGACTGCGAACTAGTAGAATGTCGCATTCGGCAGGCTACCAGTATACTGGACATCACCTCGCTCTCTGTTCGGCGTGTGGCCGAGGTTAGAGTTTGGGTAAGTTCCCTTTCCTAATTATCAACCATGGGCTTCTCTCTTTATACACCTACTCTCCCTAGGACCACCTTTATCAGAAGCCTTCTATTTTTATTAGTACACATGTACCCTAGAAGTTGTAATAAATAGGTAGGGCTAAAACACAAGAGCACAGATCCAATTTTGTGACTGGATGATTATAAACAGTTACGCATTGAACTTATATACCCTCGAATAACGGACACTCATTGTCGGAGTTACTTAACTCTTATTAGCCCAGTCAGGTAAGGAATTGTGGAACTGCACTTATGCCATAGGACATTGGAGTCTCGCCTTCATGTAAACATTTTTGCGAAAAACAGTTGGCCCTATAAATAGCTCATTGGACATAAATTAAAAATTTTTAATTATGATTAACTGATCGGGTTTCCCTTTTTTTTCATATATACTTTAACAGTTCTCTCCATAAATGAAAATTGTCTTAATTAATGTACTAAAACATAACTATGTGTTCAAACAACTCAAGACATTTAGTTCTTGACCTTTACGATAGAAATATTTCGAAGCCTGCAGACCTACAAACATGTTTCAAATTTTTCAAAGCGACTGAATGCTTTCTAATTTTAGCAAATTTTCCGTTAACAGAATAAAACATCTGTAACGAATGTAACGTTAGTCATCTTTAACTTGTTGTACACCTTTAGAGAGATGCAGTTCCGACACAACTTAATTGCCTCCTGAGTGCCCTTCGTGTTGATGGTTACCGCCGCCTTCAAGTTCTCATCGAACCTGACATTGGCGGCGAGGTGCAGCACGATGTTGACATGTTGCGTCAGGTCATGGTAGTCTGAGTCGCTTAGGCCCAGGCGAGGTACTGAGCAGTCTCCAGGGACAATCACGATCTTATCCACCGAGTCCGGCTGCTCGCGCTTCATGCGCTCAAATACCTGCAACAATTCATGCCGCCTTTTTAACAGATGCAAAGGATCTCAAAAAATATAAATATTAAGGCACTACAGACTGTGTTGTAATGGGATATTCGTGATATTCCCAGTGAAATATGTTTTCTGTGTATGTCTACATTTTGGATTCATTACTCCCTCATTTGTTTTTTGGGTAAACAATTTTTAATTTTATGTTATTAACTTCATAAACACATATGTATTTATTAATTCCACCATGTGTGTATAACTTGGACGGTGGTCTCAGAGCGAAGTTGATGAGGTTTGCATCAATTAAGGCATCGCTCTAAATACTTGAGCTACAGCGCATTATTCGCTACAACGCACTTTGATCAGGAGGTTCCATTGTATTTTGACTTTCTGTTCATACTAAGTGACATTACACCCTAGTATAATGAAAAATCATTAAGGAAGCTATCGGTACAACATTTTGAAAACAACTAGCTTAATTAATATCAAATCTTTTAATGTCCCGATCTCGGTAATCTTCTCCTGTTTAATTAATTCAAACGTTTTTAATGCAATAAATGTAATTTCATTGTTATTAAGCAAGAATGAAAATCGTTCGTGGGCTTCAACGTGATAGTAAGTAACCAATTTAAATAATATATTAACATATGTAAATATTTATTGACTTTATATATTTTGGTTTGTATCCCATAAGTGAAGGATTATATACGAATCATGTTAACAGTGACACTAATTGAGGCGAATGCCAATTGTTCCGTCAAATTCACCATGTCATTATTATTGGTAAACAAAAATTATCTTGTTGTGGAAAATATTACATTTCCTATTGATTAGAAAAAAATATTATTTATCCACAAAGAAACTTGACAGGACACTGCAAGATGTATCTTGCAATATGTATAGTTTCAGAGTAAACTGGAGAAGACGATTTTCTTTATAGCTCAAGCTATTCAAAGACACTGACTTGGGAATATACATATTACATGAGAGACGAGAATATATTTCGTTTTCTGCGATGTCGTGAAATGGAAGTTTAAAATCGAAAATTACAAGTACATGAAATAATACAAAGCCCATTTTACAGAATGGATGGGGATTTGGGACATAAATTGTAAAATTCCGTAAATAGCTTGTAATGCCAGAACAGTTACACAACCTATCATTTGTAGCCATTTCAAACAACTACATTTTTATGACTTAGCCTTCACATGTTTTAAGGTAACTCACCATACTGTCCAAAAAGGCCTTCTTCCTTTCGTCCACCGACAATCCCTTCTTGGAGCGTATGAGTACATAGACTCTCCTGACTCCAGGACAACTACGCAGGATTTTCTCTACGGTCAGTTTGCCCAAGGATCCAGTTCCTCCCGTCAAAAACACTCCGCAATCATTGTAGAAGTCCTGGATCTCCGTGTTCTGGCTGGCTGCCATTTTGCTCTAGACGATGGTCTTCTGTTCCCTCGAAAGCAACTAAGGTAACTAGAGGTACGCTCTTCACAGTAGTTAAAACATAGCAATAGTTTGGATCTCGTGAACGATTGTATAATGACGCGCTATGTGGTTTTTTTCTAGCCTATGTTCGCCTCTATTATACACTGAATATCATTAGGAGTGAACAATTAACCGGATATCTTACAGGTATGGGAAAATAACTTACCATTCGCGCTTTATCATCGCACGTATGCACTTATATGGTAAATTTAAAAATAAAGAGTGTATTCCCGCGTACCTCGAACTCAATACATGTATAGTGGAACCTACACTGTTGCGTACAAAAATATACACAACCACACTTGCAAACAAATAGATTCTATTAAAAACATCAAAGATTGCACCATGAATCAAACTACGAGATTCAGATCTCTCACAAATGTCGAAATTCGTAGTTCTACAAATTTTTTGCGTTTATTGAAAAATGTACCTACCCAGTAGTTTTGCAGTCTATTTTCCTGTTAAAAATCGTAATTATTATCCATAAATGTCGTGGTTTTAAACAATTCATATCCCCTAATTCATATTTATAAATACAGCCGAGGGAGAACTTGTGATAACTACAAGGTACGCCAAAATGAAAAGGCAAAATTTAAGTATGTATGATAGTAAATTATGGTGTTTGCTTCTTAAAGATATTTAACAAATATTATTAATTTAATTAAATTTTATGCAATGTTTGATCTACTGTGAACGTTCAAATAAGATGTCCACAGTACATAATATTCTTTAAGAATTATTGAAAGTTAAAAATCTCAAAGTATTTCGTTGCTCTGCGTTTTCTGAGGCCAAAATTACGAGGTTGTTTATAGATCGTTGAGGGAAACCCTTACTTTGGAAAACCAGTGTCCATAATAGGCTTCTAGCGAAGACGGAGAGCTCGCATACGCATACCGAACGCTGCATACTATCTTATAGGTTCCTAAAAATCAATAGAGGAGAATAAATATAACAAAAACTGATAGTGTTCACTTTAGCAGTTGTTGAAGTTAATACACAAAATATTAAAAAAAATTTAAATACTTTTTTTAAATATTTTAATAATTTTTAACAAACTTTAAAAAAAATTTAATACAATTTTTTTATTTATTTTTTATTTATTTTTTTATTTTGGTAAAGGTCAAAGTCAAGCTCACGCGGATCCAAGATGGCCGCCATGCAACCAGAATGTCAGAGCAGGAACACTTAAATTTTCGCCTTCAGACATATTTGACAATAACATTTAAAGACAAAATACAGCGATCAAATTTTTTCTTCCAACAAATTTTATCAAATATTCTTGAATGTGTTTAAAAATGTGTCATCCTGTCAAATTTTTTTACTAGGATAATCTAATTTGATTTATTGTTTAAAACATATTTCCATAGTGAGATATTGCTTTTTGTTTTCTATGCAGTCCATTACAGGAAGTAATGTCGGAAATGTTCTAATTTATTTTCGCTTCTGTACCAAATTAAAATTTTATTTATCAGAGATGTTTCCTGCTCAATGACATTAAATGTCTTTTGAGTAATATTCGTCCCAAGACAGCTTCTATAAACATTAACTATCTGACTAACCCACTTCATAAGCAGCAATTGTTTGTTATTTTAATATCTCTTGATGACCTTCTTATCGTGCACGAATCTGATTGTCTGAAACCATCAAACATTAAAGAAATTTTAGAACCGGTCCAATCTTCAAATGTTTGATGGAAAACGAAGCCCTCCAAAATTTTTCATATAAATATGGCGGTATTTATGACGTTCCGATGACGTCATTACTGTTAACTTTATTCGAACCAACTTGTTGGAAGCAGTCTGACGGAAAAATTTGACAATGTGACAGTGGCTTTAGAGTTCCAATTACCTACAGTTATGGTTTGCTGATTTCTGTGCATTGCAAAGATGGTCAAAATTTTATGAGGTGATGTGTTGCCTCCTAGTATATAATTTTCTATTATGTTGAGTTATAGCGATTGTCATGAATTTTAATGTATTTATGGATTTATATTTTATTGCACCCTGTAAGGTTTTTGTTATATTCCAAATGGCTGCTGTTAGTTCTTTATAGGTTGTTTGTTTTTGGAATAATCTACTGATATTTATTGTATACTTATAACTCCAAGATTATGTATTTTGTTGTAGTAACTTTGAACATTGATCTTTATTTTAATGTTGTTTTTTGGAATTTTGAAATATTGTGGTTTATGTTTTATTGTTGGTTTCACTGCAAGGTTCTGCTGTGATTCGGTGTGTTCTTCAATCTAGGTATTTAATGGACGTCATTATATTAAATAAACAATTCAATTTAATGGAAGTCAATATACTCCGTTATTTGCGTAATATTTCTGTCGTAATTTTTTGGTTTCTTGTCACTTGTGTGGTAGTTTTTGCTTTATTACAGACATTCGCATTTGGTGCTGTTGTTCATTTCTTGGTATATATCCGATTGTTACATTTTATTAAATTCATTCATGTATACGCAATATCGATTTCATGAAAATCTTACTGCTCGGTTGTGTTATGATTACGAACAATTTTTACTATTCTAATTCGTTATTTATCTTATACCATGTTTTTTTACACCATACAGCTTTTGTATTCATATGGTCTCGTGTATTTTAGTTATATTTCGTATTGCAGACAGGATAAGAGAAACATTATGATCTACCATTATAAATCTGGATCCATAATTATGCATTAAAGAAGAAACCAGTAATAGTAGAAACCAATCGAATAAAACAGGAAACAATGGGAGGCACTGCAAAAGAAAGCAAGGATAATTACTCAATAACAATAGAAACATATAGGAAAACTTATTAGCAGCATTACCTACAATAATCCAATCGATTTAGAAGTGTCGTGGAAACATATTATACCAAATATCGCCAAGTACAAGTATAAAAAAATGGACAGTGTTCAAACTTCCACTTTTCTGGGGTTCGTATTTTGATAATTAATAACACCACATAGTTTTTATTTATTATATAATATAATAAAACAGTTAATGCAATCCTAATACAATATTTGCATTTTTTTAATTGCTATATTAGTTTGTACAACTTACAATTCCGAAAGATAAGTTCTCGCAAAAACACTTATGGGGGTCGTAGAGCGCACATAGTAAATAAGTTTTGATGCTCAGAAAGGGACCGTTTTAGCTCTACATGGTTTACACGATTTATTAATTTTAATTTCCCGCCTCACCTTGGTCAACTAGTACTTACCAGCATGCACTACAAGAGCTGCTAGATGTGGTGCCATGATGTTAGATGAAGATATTATTTTGTAATGTATGTTCCCATTACACGTGCTTAATAATACCTGGTGTGTGCTGAATCCCGTCTGATGTCACTACTACTCATGCAAACAGATTTTCCTTTGACGGCACAGTGGTATTGTAAATATCTCTTTTTGTGGGACCAACGAAAAAAGTGAAAAAGGGTTAAATCCAACTGTCTTGGTGTCCAAGCAATCGGTCTATCTCAACCTATCCACCTTTCCCCGAATGTTTATGATATGTTTTAGAATGAGACGTGAAAAATTTGCTGGTGCAAAATCATTTTCTCACGAATTTACAGGAGCATATCTTTTCAAGAACTCCACCAGTACGCCTTGCAGGATTGTCAAGCCCATGGGATTTGTTACGTGGTAAGAAATAATGCACGGTTTAATAGCACAAACATCGATTATAACTGCCGATACATTGATGTAGAACCGATGTTCAAATCCGTGGGAATGTGTGGCACGAGGACTTTCTTATATCATAATGTGACTGTTTCGACAGCTGAAAACAGCTCACCTGCTGAAATGTATTTCATTGGTGAACTTTAAGCGCCGTGAAACTCTGACACATCTACACAATGGCGTAGGAAGCACATAGAAGTGTGCGTGTGGTGTATGATCGGTACTACACATTGAGTGTACACTCTGGAGCTGGTAAGAGTGTAGTTTATGTTCATGCAGAACATGCCCGACACTACAATAAGACACATTCATGGCACAAGCAACAGCATGAGAAGTACTTGATATTGAGTTATCTGCAACTCGATGAAGTACTTTCCTTTCGAAGTCAAAAGTGCTGCTTCTGCATGGGGCATCACAGTAGCTTTGTTTCATTTGAAGGCATCTGTTCCCCCAGCCGTTGGTATAATCGGGCAAAAAGGCATTTAATGGGGTCACGAGGTGCGGAAAACGCTCGTGATACAGGCATCGAGCAACTCTACCATTAACCTGAATTTCTCAGTAAATGGACAAAATGGCTGTGATCTCAGCAAACTTGCATTCGGCATTGCTGTCCCGTGCCGCATTCATCAACGACTAAATAGCAAGTGGAGTGACGGTCGAAGCAGTAAATCATATTGTAAACAGACGACACGGGTCATCAGGTGACGTCAGATGTCACGGGTTTTCAAGTCGACTGTGCGACGGGATATTTAAAATCTTGAATTGTCATCCTCGTAGCGCCGCAATGGTACGTTTCTAAACATGGGATCTTCAGCAGAACTTTGTCTACCACCACACCTAGAAGTCCATACTAGGAATTATGAAACTTCATACAGGCTGACTCTAATATCATGGGACAAGCATTGAGGGGTGGTAGTGCTCACTAAAACAATCAATTATTGTATAGGTATACATGGGCGGAAGTGACGCGTTGAGGCACAAACACAAAAACATATCACATTAACGGAAACATAAAATGTTCATTAGCAGCTAACTTAACGAGTGATTTCGTACAGAAAATGTTAAAACTGTTGCTGGAAATGGATCCACCAACAGTCATGCATGCTTGGCGACCTCTACATATGGCGTGATTGGCTGACAATGGTGGCGTGCGTGAAATACCCGGCGTATTTGAATCTGTTCGCCAATCACTCCACCGACGCAACCAAGCTTGCATTACTGTCGGTGGTAGCAATTTTGAGGAATTATTATAAACATTGCTGTAAAAAGGCATTTAGCGGCGACGTTGTAAATAAACGATGTGTTGCATTTCATGTGTTATTTTTGTGTTTGTGCCTCAACGCGTCACTCACGCCCATATATTCCTATACAATAATTGTTTGTTTTAGTGAGCTCTACCACCCCTCAATGTTTGTCCAATGATTTTAGAATCATCCTGTATATAAGTAAATAAATTCATATACACAAACATTAAACTTAATAGCTACTTACATAAACATATACGTACATAGTAAAGAGACAAAAACAAATTACCTATATTAGTACACAATTTTTCATTGTTCAATCGTTTCATTCGATTTTTCATAATTACGTTCATTTGTTTTTGCTTTTGAATACGTTACCACAATAATGAATTCAGTTCTGGATCGTCACAATTTAACACGTTGTTCACTTCAATGGATTCTGTGAATGTCGTACTGAGTCAGTGGGATGCATTTGCTGTAGTTGGTTTCTTATAATAGGTTAAAAATATATAACTTTCTAGTAAGATATTTAGGCTGTTCTGTGGAATTCTGTTCATTATGTTTTCAGCATGAAGTTTTTACAGAATACGTTCATTTATATGCGACTGCAGTACAGCTTTTGGACTGCAAGGTTATAGTTTCTGAATTATTATAATTATGGGAATTATTTTCTTACGTAATGTAAATTAGTACTGCATTACATTGGATGTGTTATTTTTGTTAAATTATGTAGGTTACCATTTTTACAATTATCTTTGAACTTGTGAACGTCACTCTCATTCATATTTTCTACTGGCGCTTGATGTGCTTCACGATTTTTCTCTTGCTGCTGCCAAAACTACAGCACGTTGGGTTTGGTGTAGCGTGGGATATTCGGAAAAAGGTTTCAAACACCAACTCGCCGATAAAAAAACTCGGGTAAATTCTTTGGGCCAACCATTCGGCTAACCAAGTCCCTAGTACTAAAACTTGGCGATTCGCGAACCAGATGTAATACGTCAAAAATGAACAAGATGATATAAACAGCAGTAGGTCAAAAAAGTAAGAGAAACCATCGGAAACTCAGCAGTATTCAATAACACTAAAATTTAACTCAATACGACAATAATAATTGAATGTAAGACTAAGATATAACTTTTCACAGGCCAATGGATACTGCTGTAAAAATAAAAAAACATTCTACAGAAAAAATAATAATAATAATAATAACGATATGGCACAAAGAACAATGGAAACCTTTAGAGTCCAACAGAATTTTGAAAAAACATAAATCAAAACATTTAAACCGAGAAGAAAAAAAATATATGTGCATCAGAGATAAAACTTATTGAATTACACAATAAATAATAACCTAGAAGTACAAAAATATGTACTTTAAAATTTACTGAAAAATTTTCAAACATCATTGAGTATGCAGATAAATTTTTACGTATAACTCTTATTTCACACAACATTTAAATGGTTTGTTTAAATTTTGTGTCTGATCAAATACTTACGTTTCCAGGCTACTAGTTTTTGAAATATAACAATGTTATAAATAAAATTTCCTTTGGATTGAATAATTTATAATGGAATGTTGCACATCTAAGAATGCCTTGGTTTTATTTACTTTTAAGTGTACACAAATGAAAAAGGTGAAATTAAAAATTATTTGCCAAGCAACTATGAATTATAACTAATGTAACCTCGGAGGTTACATTCATATAAGCCTACTAGGGACACAGAATGTCAAGCTCGGGTGCAGTTAGTCTTTAAACGAGAGCATACAGTTCTTCAATCGTCATTGGGGAATCGTATAATTTTTCTTTTACCACATCGTAAATACAGTTGGAAAACGCCGTGGATACGAATACAGAAGCCTTCAACATTTCCGTGGTAAATTTGTTATAACTTAACAGTGCCACAAATAAAGAGTTAGGCACAGTCGCACGTGCATCAAAGTCTTCCATACGACTCACTGTTTGGTTTTTCAAAAAAAATTCGCTTACGTAATTGTTATTCAATTACACTTGGTTTGTGTGCTTATCAAAACGCGTATAAGAATAACAATTATAGATTCTAAAAAATTGCAAAAACTCAGAAAACATTTTTTTTTTATCGAACATCAGCTAGGTATAAATGGAATATTTTTAGAGTTCCGTCGTCCACCATTATGCTTACAAAAATAAATTTATCTATAGAATATAAATTAACAAAAATATTTGTAAAACAAAATTAGTCGAGTAGGTATTACGATTACATCAAGAGTGAAGTATGCAGAAATTTAGGCAACCAAAACACAGTTAAAAATGCCAGACAACGCACATTTGTCAACAACGTATCATTCATACACATACAAAAATTGATGTACTCACAAAATTTTTGGGTTATAAGCCCGGTACGAAAAACCTCTGCTTATTAATTATGTTGCACAAAGTTAGTATCTTGCCTGCTGCCTGCTTCGCAGATATTCTCGGAGAGTTTGGTGCATTTCCACAAGACATGTTGGTAGCACAGTTGTGGGCCTACACTATGGGTGAATCAGGCGATGTATGAATACGTCTAATATGGACTGTACAGAATGACAATACTCCTCCGGGGCAAAGTGGTGTACAGTAAAATACAAAGCATTGTATAAGAGGAGGAGATGGTGTTAATAACCTGATATTTGTTATATAATATGTATATTATTTATGGTACCTTCTCAGTTATGTGGCACATGTACTGCAAATATGGCATGAACACCATTATTCGAATTGTTATAATTTTACATTCGTGATAGTTGTGGTGCATGTACCATAATTAGTTTCGAACAAGTACCAAATGTACAACACTTATGGCACAAAATTCCCACTTTTTAACATCGCGACAGTTCACCCCACCCCCGGAAACTTTGTAAAGGCGAGGTCATTCGTAGCGATACAAACGAATACTTGTAGGAAAAACATACATGTCAAATTATATGTATGTGCCTTATAATGTTTAGGTTATATAGGGAATCAAAAAATTTCCCCCCTCTTTAAGAACTACAAATGTTCGGAAACCCCAGAGCCGGTTATAAGTCCCTCCTAAAGTATGTCGCAGTTGAAAATTCCAAGTCCCAAGGTTGAACCGCGTGGAAACAACGGGCAATCGAAAATCACAAGAGGCAAAGATCGCCTCCCTTGTTCAAATATCTCCTCCTTGGATGAAGATAAGACAGGGATGGGAGGTGAGCTGATGGAAGCAGGAAGGATGAAAAGTGGTTCAGAAGGTGGATTTCCCTCGCCAATTGAGAAGGACAGTTTGTTCACTTGATCCTGCGTGCAGATGTCAGGGCCTACCATGCTTGTGTCACTGTACGTCACAGAGCTTGGTATACCTTGCTGCACAACAACTTGGTTGGAGCTGCCACCAACAAAACTTTTACTGTGCTTATTGGCACTCCCTTCATGCGCTATTAAAGGGGACCACCCATGCGGTTCCCTCACCGGCATTTGATTAATAAGTAGTTTTTATTTGAGATCGCCTTTCTTGGCTACCATAATAATTTGTTAGCTGTGATGTGTTTATAGTTCTTTCATTGTTGTGGTTATTAGTGGTTTTAGTTAGTTCTGCGTACTTAAAGTAAATAATTGTATTTTGCCAAAGGGTACCAAAAGGGAGTACTTGTTATTAAAGACTTTTACTTTCTGCAATTAAAAAGGGTAAATTGCGGAATAGTTGTCCGTAAGGGTAAAACAACGATGTATGTCTTACAGAGATATAAATTTTAGGGTATTTAAATTAAAGAGCTATGATGCCATTGGTTTGCATATTATTGTATTCTTCCTTGAAGGTATTTTAATTATGAATATTCCAATGCTAAGTTGGTTTATACCACCGAACCCTTAGCATGTTCACAGTACAGTTTAACAAAAACCGATTATTTTATTGAAATCCTCACTCTCTTGTTTCAAGATGTGTTCAATAGAACATTGGCACGACCACAATTTTCTCCACGCTGCCAGGCAGCTCACGTTTTATGCTCTAAAACGCCTCCCACATTTCGCATCACTTGTGTAATAAAGACAGTGTAGTTTTACTATGGTCCAAAAACATTTATTGTACAGGATGTATATTTGGGTAATTACCATCACTCTGTGCTTTACAAGTGACTTGTGCATCCATGGTCCTAACCTCCCAGAAAATCCTACATTAATACACTATACTAATGATACGAAATTAACAATATTATCATCGAGTGCTACGGAAAACGGATATCGCATTTGTTTACAGGAAATTAGTTTATTGTGAAATTTTTTTAATTGTTTTGCGACTATGAAAATAAAAATATTTTCACAAATATAATTGCTTTGTATATGCTCTCTGACTCCTCCTAGCTACGCAATGACGTGGAGTGTTCATACGCAGCCTACAAGTTAGACATATGGCATCCACTTACCTGTGACATTTTTACACAGTCGAGATTCATAACTGAAGAAGCTATAAGTATGGCATTTACATGCATTTAAAGTATATCCTCTCCTCTGAATGAAAAACGGTGCAATTATAAGCAGTCTTCTCATTGTGCTGTTGCAGCAACATGCGTTAAACTGGTGATATTTTAATTTTATTGGAGAGACGTCTAAATATATACTCTCTGTTGTACCATACACTAGCATCGTTTATATTAGGTCAATATATTTTATGAAACAGCTGTTTGAAAATGTAATATTAGTGCCGTTCAATGGCTTCAAATTTACACTCGTCGACAAAAAAACAGTTGTACCTACAATGACGCAAGCTACTGTAACAAAACCTGGTGGGAAGATAAAAAAATGTAACACATGCAGAGCCAGTGACACCAGTAAGGGGTACTTATCGCTGTGTCTGCCAGATCTAACAATGTCGTCTTGGTTTGCAAGCTTTTCATTAAGACTTGTGATGTTTTTGTCGGTAGCACCTAGTCAAAGGGTATTATGCCTCGGAGAAAATATCGACAGCACTTCTAACAGTTGGATGCGTTCGAGAGGGGCATCATCGAACAGCTGCAGGAAGCGCGATGGCTAATTCGCCTCATTGTACCCCATACCAGTAATGCGGATATTACTGCAGTATGCTGCTGGCGTTTTTGTATAGAGAAAGTGACGCACATACGACATGCAGGTCTGGGAGACTACCATGAACCACACAAAGGGAGAACTGACTGCCTGTGCGACATGCACGGAGTGTCCCACCCACCAAGGTTGCGGATATTTAGCGAGCAGTGGTGCCCACCCTCCAGAATCCTGCGAGTGTCAGTACTGTTGGCAGATGTCTGCATAATGCAGAATATAATGAAAGCAGACCATTACGACGACTGCCCTTAACACCATATAAATTTAGCTACAAACAGCTGTAGTGTCGTGACCTACTTTTATAGTGGCATTCAGAGAGTAAGTGGGTAATGTAATCTTCAGTGATGGCTCTCTTTTGATTTGGTGGCGATGACAAATGCATCTGTATGCGGAAGAAATTGAGGCAGTATATTTATGAGAAGTTTGTTGTCACACGGCACATGTCTAGACAACCTGGTTTCACTGTGTGAGGTGCGATTTCTTACTACGCCCGATCGCCAATGCCATTCATTGCGGGTGCTTTGATAACCCGGCAGTTAGCTCATCAGGTCCTGCAACTAATGACCTACCATACGTGAACCCATACATCAGTGTTTTTTGCAGAACGACAAAGATTGTGCTCATACCGATGCCATCTTAAGAGCATGCCTTGGTGTCATGGATACTTTGTTATTGCCATCTGTATCACCAGACTAATCCCAAATTTAAAATGGGAGAGCAGGAATTAGCCACTTTGTCCTTACTCCACTCCTACAGTAGTGTCTGCAGGAATTGCTTGCGAGTATTTATTCTTCACGGAATGGGTTGTTGCAGGAAGCCACGAGGAAACTCTACAAATTTATCCTGCGACGTCTGGCGGAATGTGTTCGGTAACATGTAGGCCCACATAATACTGATTTGTAGTGCAATAAAATGTTGATCTTGACTTTTTCAATTTTTAATCATTTCTTGTTCTTTCAGCTCTCAAGACCTTGTTGTTAAGGGCGTAGTATCCTTGGCAGCCGGCAGGCAGAATTGGTCAGTTTCGCACTTGTTGGTGGACATTAGAGACAAAGCTTCAAAGTTCTCTGGCTTTTTCAGCTTTCCGTCGAAAGATGGCGATACCAGCGACAAGTATAAGTAACAAAACACAATCGCCATTCATTGAAATGCACGTGTCTGTTTTCCAGGTAACATAGTCCCGTTGAGGAAGGCGTCTTGAGGGGAGTAAGGTTGGAAGCGAGCAGCGTGGAGCTAAGAGCCTACTTACACTCCTGCGATGGATGACACACAACACGATGACCTGCATCGCACCTTCTCCGTTCTAATTCAGTGCACACTTTTACACCGCAAATCTCCCGTATTAAAATAATCAGTGTATAAAAAAATCTGCCAGTTTTTAATAATTGGGTACATAAATTCAAATGACAATATTGTTGTTCTCATATTCTACACTGGATAAAATATTGTGTAATTTATTTTGGCTGTGTGATCACGATGGATAATTGACTATGGCCAACACACAGAACTGCTCTCTCACCTAAAATTCAGCACTTTATAACCTAGTGATCTTAAACTTTTATGAAACAATTTCTACCAGTTTTGAAAACGTTTTGTACACAACTGTGCTAAATAGATTTAAACTGCTTAATTTGCAAGAGAAGCAATTTTTTCCAGTATGAGTTGTAATGGATTGTGTGTTATATGTATGTACACATTATACATACATACGGCGTGTATGTGTAATGTATACCCACAGAGCAAGCACCTGTATTTTACAAGTAATATTTCAGCTTTATCTACGTACTTTTTTTTTGCGTATACTGCACATCTCTTAGACACTACCGGTGTTCTAAGCCGATAAGAGATCGTTATTTAGGTTTATAAATTGACTGCTTGACAAAGTTTATGCCCTAAATATTTGATGATTTACGGTCGAAGTTTACTGAGGTTGAATAGCAACACTAAATTTTTTAATAACTCGTAAAGTCGTCTTCTGTCGAATTCATCCACCCTAAATTGTAAAACCCTAAATCCCCAAATTGATGGATTGGAACTCGCCTTTTGTCATTCAAACTGAACTATTAGCCCGCCCGTATTATTTGTGTTTGATAACGTAATAAGGTCAGATTATTATCTAAGAGGATATACAAATATTATAGGTTTTTGTTTTATTTATAAAAGTTTATTAATATATACTTACACTTTCAAATAATATGATTTGTGATATGTATTCTGAGAAAAAGTAATTGCATTTTACAATTATATATCTTCTTAATTAATTTCTGAACTTTCCGTCACAGGGGCCAGATAATGAATAAGTCGGATCGCTCGTCTTCTACCAGTGCGATCCGAAACGCGGATTATCACATGTGAAAAATCTGGCGGATGTTGCCATAGCCTGGTGGGTTTTCTCGCCGTAATCCCTTTCCCCCAGCGAAGTATCATCAATATGCTGGAAGATTACGGCCAGAAGTAACTCATGAAATAATATTGTAACCTAAGTTACATACCATAAAACAAATATGAGATGGAGCAGCCAAACATTAAACAGAAATTTGTTACATTACATGTACTAGTTGCATTAGTGACTAAAGCCGTGTTCCAATTGGTTTTGAAGAATTTCGCGTTTCGTATTTTGCAAGGTTTCAGATATTATAAAGTGACATTCGACTGTTGAGAATGCACTGCTGCTATTTGTATTGCCATTTTATATTTAAGTGTAAAAGCATAAGTATTAAATTAAAAATACAGGAATCTTTAAATAATTCATATTTTTATATGAACATTTTATGGAACTGTTTCGTTTGAAATAAGCAAATCTAAAATAAGTGACACGATAAAAATATTATTGAAAAATAGGAATAAAGTGCATTTTACATAAATATGTAACAACATTCTTCATGATGACTATGATACACTTTTATTTATCATAATAGCTTAAATGTATGAACACTATGAACATATTAAAACACACTTGCATGGAAAACTAAAAAGGTGCAGCTTTGAAGTTGACGAAATGCAAAACGCAAATTGCAAAAACATATCACAGATTTTGTACACAGCATTGGGTCACATGAGTATTTTGTTAACTAAAAGTGCCAATTTAACACTGCCTTATATCATAGTGGGAAATCTTTGGCGTTACATTCTTACGAGCAGTGTTCTTCGAAATTCGGATTAAAATATTTCACAGTTTAGTTGTCCCAAGCATCTTATCCTTTGGCTGTTTATTTATAAACATCCTCTTTTGTACACATCAACATTGGTGGGTTTCAAATTTCTACTTATATATTAATTTATATAATATTTAACATGAACGATTCATATATATATATAGATGAAATCTGACAAAACAATCAAAAGTACATTCATGAAATCAAAGCGGTTTTAGATTGCGAAGCCTATGTTTATCAATTTATTAATGTATTAACTTTTTTATCTTTACTTATTGATGACAGACATTAGAGATGGAAACACACAAACGCTATTGCAAATGGAATAAGAAATCGGCCTTGGTTCCAAGCACGGATTGGTTACATTTACCTGGAGTGATTCCGGAAAACAACGGAATACTAAAATCTGGGCGACAGGACTGGGACTCGAACCCGGGTCTTCCCAAATGCGAGTACATTGTTTTTAGAAATGCAATACATTTTTCTGTGCTCATTAAATTATTCTAGAAAATGTGCTCTGACACGTACATTAGCTACATTTTATAATTGTTGAACTATTGTCACTATTTATTGTTTTGTCGTGTAATTTTTTGAAGTTACTAACACTCATAAACAGCACACTTTTGTTTAAATTTGAAGAGCCAAAAGCAATACTCGTGGCCAATATATATAATCAATTTTAAAAAAATGTCTTTCTTTTTACCGTGATGAATACTGACTTAATATACAGACAATATTTTTCGTATTTCCCAAAATTATCCTTACTGCTTTTTTTTTTTTTTTTTTTTTTGTGCTTCAAAAAACTCTACAACCTTTACGGACACTCCAATATCCAATCATGAAACATCAACAGCGTACAGAAAATACTCTTAGTACATTATCATATGCACTTTACTTCATTCCCATTTATCAAGCGGTAACAAACAGAATATAATTCTGATAAAAATACAATTGGGTTTTCCTACCAATTAAAATAATTAATACGAAATACGCCACGCATTTTATTTTCTTCTAGTGCCTTCTTTCATAGTCTTTTAATATTCATATTTTATGTCATTATACAGCATTCAAGAAAAGACTATGAAACTCTTCTGGAAGTCCAGAGCATGAGATATCCAACAAGACGACCGAAATCGCCCCGCTTTAATAATAACGTGATAGTGTTTTTGTGCTCTTTCTCGGGTGACATCGTGTAAGAAAATCATTAATACAAAATTTTGGAATTTTAATTTTAATTTGTATATAGGATAACAGTTGGCTATTGAAGGGGGTAATAAATTTAATAGAGACAGTTATGTATGAGGAATCGCTACAGAAATCTTGAAAAGACTATTTCAATTGAGAGTTCCTCTGCAATCTTTTTAACGAAAGAAGCAGCGGCGGTGTAGCGACTTAGAGCGCATGCCTTCCGCTAAGACGATCGATTTCCGGCCAGGTAACCTCGAATTTTTCGCATGTGAAAAATCTGGTGGAAGTTTTCGTTGGTCTATGACATATGACGGATACTCCCGTTCCTCACAAAATTTCATTCGGTCGCTGTTCCAGCTTCACCTTACTTCTTCCTCATTGGTGCCACTATAAGATCTACATAAGTCCAGGACTCTCACTCCCTTCAAACCGATGATAAGATCTTCCCTGTAATTATCTATAAGAACATCACACCAACAAATAAGCAAAATTATCTATATAATTGGGAAGTATGAAAATATATCTAAACTGCAGAGGTGCCCCCCCCCCTTTTTTTTATAACACGCAACCATATAACGTAAAAATTGTTTTATATAGGCTCTATGAAAACTTAAAATTAAAATTAAAATAGCTTTGGAATGATGCAACATCGAGCAGAAAATGTCCAGGTAGAGCAGGCGAAGTCCAAGTGACGCGTCACAAAGGTCGCTTCTCAGGTAATCATACACAGCTCGGTTGCTGTGAATCACTCTATACCGTTACAACTACCTCTGCTTGGTACACAACGGCATCCTTGGCTAGCTGAGATGAAGCAGTGTCGGTGTACACATATCTCCTGTGCCACTTTGTTGTATTATGCTGGCAATCGACCAATGCACACGTGCAGTTATTTGCTGTGGCTGTGAGAAAACACAATTATGGGCCAAACTATGTTTTTCAGATTTAGAAACCTTCATATAAGATGTGGAGAAGCATACCGAGCTTTAGGAAAAATGCCTTGGAAGAATTCCGCAAACGTATCAAAAAACAAAGATCGTGGATTTCCATTTGCAGACAGTTTCGCAAAGGATCTAATGAATAGAAAAAAAAATCCTTTTGAGTAAATCCATTAGCATTTGACATTATTGTAGTTTTTGAGTGCATAATACTGACACAAGAATATGTGATTGAAATATAACAAAAACGAAAACGGAACAAAGGAACATCGTTACCGTATTGTATAGTTTGGACTTTTCTAATAAATATCACAAAACTAAATTTTTGAATATTTTTTACCAATTATAAAATGTTTACATTCATAAAACTACCTATTTTATCAGATTGAGTTTGAAAATAAAAAATAAACAACTCTATTTGGTATTTACTGTTGAAATAGGGCTATCAGTCTACGTTTTAATAATAAAAATAATTTTAAAAAAATTGTTATTTAGAGGTCATGAAAAAAGTAAAAGGCAACTGACGTTACACAACCGACATCAGCCTGCATTTATCTTTGATTTAGCTGTATTGAAGAGCCTAGATAATTATTTATTACAACCATTGCATGCTCGCTGTATCGCTGAGGTTTTTCAGCATAAGCATACAGTATACGTCATCAATATCTATAATAAACTTGTGAACATGGCACATTCATGGAAGGGCTGCTATTGCGAAACTCTTTATAACGGAAGCCATTACTATGCTGCGAAATAAGTGGTGCCACGATCATAAAACTTGGACACTTGATGATTGGAAGAATGTGGTATGGTCATATGAATCACCATTTACATTGTTTCCTAGAAACGGCCGGGTTTAATTATGGAAAACCCTAAATGAAGCCTATGATCCGGACTGCCTGCTTCCTACAGTCAAGTATGGGGGAGGTTCCGTTATGATTTGGGCGGCTATATCGTGGTATTCAGCTTGTCCTCTCATTCACATCACTGGCCGGATTACTGCTAATGAATATCTCGACATCCTCAATGATTAAGTTCTTACTATGCCCATGATATTGCTGCCAAACATTGCCATATTCCAAAAGAATAATGCGCCCACACACACAGCCAAAAAGATTCTGTCTTGGTTTGAGGAGCATCAAAATATCATCAAACATCTTTCCTGGCTATACCTCAACATAATTGAACCGCTATGGGGAGTTTTAGAGCAGTGAGTAAGGAGCAGATTTCCATCTCCAACATCATTAATGTAATTGGTTGATGGTTTGATGCAAGAATGGGACAACCCTCCGTTGGAAAATATTCAGACACTCTACGAATATATCCCTCAAAGAATTGCAGCTGTTCTAAAAGAAAATGGTGTCCCAACATCTTATTAATAAATAAATATTGAGTATATGTCAGGTGTTCATATTATTTTGTCCATCCCCTGTACATATATAATTTTATACATAAATAATTATATATACATAAACATACATATATAATTATATACATATATATACTTACATATACACAAATATACACATTCATATACATACATAATTGTACACACATACTGGGTTTTCAGTGAGCCCAATGGACACTCTGTAGTAGAAGATTTTATTCGTTTGGGTAAGGGGGAGCTATAGTTGAACTTGTTATTGGTGTTTCGATAACCATATAAAATATTAAAGATTTTTTAAAGAGGTTTTATAATTTTTATAAAATATATACTATTCTAAACATTAAAATATCCTTTATATTTGTTTCGACAATTTTTATTCTTAATGTAATCTCACTTAATATGCTCAATATTACGTTTTGCAAATGTATAAAAATAATAGATGTTGAAAAATTTTATCTAAATGTGATATGGGAAAATGTTTTTAATAAACGGGGAAAACACTTATGTCAGTACAAAACATTAGGATAGTTTTGTTTAAAATTCTAAACTGACGGTGGAAGAAACAAAGTTTGGAGTGTCCAAAGTATACAAAAATTTAGAAATATATTATTTCAGTCTCTTATAGTCTCTATCTTTATATAATGACTGTGTGACGAAGATCTTTTTTTTTATAGAGTGCTATAAATAACATAATGTTTGGTAACATGGTTCAGGAGGGGCCTCGTGTGGTGCATGAGTATGGGTGTTCCTCGGGTCTTTCTAGTGAATACCTTGAGGATGTACGGCGGCCGCTGCAAAACATTTTCCATTCTTGCCCCCTCTAGGTGTTCAACTAGGATTGGTAATGTCCAATCTGCCGACGCCTTTGCAGGTGCCTTGGTGTGAACAACCCGTTTAGAATTTTTGCTTACAGTAGAACACAACCTGTGTAGTAATAGGAAATATCACAACGTTAATTTTTCACTCGTCATTAGCTCATGAGAACTGTTAATGCCGTGACTTCCCAGCGGACAATGGAATGACGCTCTTTAAAGTGCAGTGGAGTTGACCTGCTAGAATGACGCACTGAATCTCATTTCTAGCAAGCTGTGAACTGGCAAGTTTCACCAGGTATCTACTCTGCCTGGAATGGTAAAACCCCTACTTTACTTTTGTTTAGCAAAAACGGATTCCCTCCGTCTCCTCTGTTGGCGGGAAGGATCCTGCACCTCTCTTGACCAGTATGTAATGGGTGTGAGGAGTTGGTGCCGCATGCCGCAGATAGGGTGAGGAACCAGTCTGTAGTGGGTGTGAGGAGTTGGTGTGGCATGCCGCAGATAGGGCGAGGAACCAGTCTGTATTGGGTTCGAGTCTATACCTGGTGAAGATGTTATTGACTGCGGGAAGCTCACTCCCCCTACGACCAGACTCAGATGTAAGGCACGTCATTTACTAAGGCCTTGCTATAATAGTTTGCTATGGGAATCGTATTGCTCGTTCGGCTCTGCTCTCGGCGATTCCGCAGGTTTGCTGTAGGCTTGGTGGGAAACCTGCTCCCCCTGCTTACTCTGCGAGCTGTTCTATGTTCCGTTGGAGGGTGTATGAGGGGCAGTTGTTCAGAGATGTGTCCATGATTTTGCCAGCTCTACACAGAAAAAAAGTTTGATGTTGCTGCAATAAAAAAATTACTATTGAGGCATTTATTTTATATTTTATTTTGTAGTAACATTAATAAAGGTGTGACAAAGTCACTTAATGTTGACAATTTACAAAGTCTTATATTCCTGTAATGCAAACATACTGTTGAAGTGTTAATGTTAACAAACTCTCTTAGTAATGTTGCCGAAACCAAAAGTTGTATTACGCCAAAATTTAAAGGAAGAACAAAATATTTTGTGTTACTGCAACATTAAAGAAATGCTCAACCAACGCAAGGTTACTCTTACTTGGCGTTGCAAAAAATGTGGATAGTAGTGAACGGCGATAACCTCGTAAAATGAAATCAATGTATTTAAATTTTAAAGCAGAGTATGAGAGTTAAATGTATTTTAGATAAGCTCTCAGGCCTTGAAAATCAGTTTGTGTGCCAAATAAACATGTATTTCTATAGCATAAAGTATTTTCAGACAACGAAAGATAACTTCAATTTGTCGTTTAAATTATATTCAATCCCTGCAATAAGAAAAAGGAATGAATATGTTAATGTAGTCAGTTGGTAGGGCACTGGGTCCCCAAAAATGGAAAGCGTCTAGCACTGAGGTCATGGGTTAGATTCCCTGTCCAGCGTCATATTTTTTTCTTTAGTAAATTTTTGTTTTACAAAATAATTGTACTTTATTTTTTTTTAACTTAAGTGTTTACTTAAAGCATTACAAAAAAAAAGCCAAGGAAATTTTTTACACAAATTTTATCGCAACATAAAAGTTGTCTTGCAGCAACACAAAGTTTAATTTGCCACAACATAAACACCATCTTACTTTTGCCAATACAGTTAGGGTGTAATTTTGTCACAAAAGTACTTAATTTTATAGTAACAGTAATAGCTTATCATCATATTACACTAGGGAACCGGCCCGGCTTCGCCCGGGTACAATTAAGTTTTACAGTGATACAAAAATAAATAATCTTGAGAAGACAATTCATTTATGTTACAACAGAATTATAAAATTATACTATGTTGGCCTAGGTTTTTAACTGATTACGGCAACCCAAAAGGAAGGAAATAATTTTTACCCGTTAGCCAAGAAGTAGGGTAATGTTTTTGGAGTGGACTTGTGCAACTATCGCGTAGTTACCACTTTTCCGCTTTCCAGCGTCGATGTATGAAAATCAAAACGTGAGTATCATCAAGCTGTAGCTTTAGAAAAAATTGTACCTAGGTACTACTTTTTGCGCTTGGCTGAGGGATCTTAATCTATCACCAAAGTTAAGCAACGTTCCCAGCGCCACACATTTGGATGGGTGACCGTTTAGTGGCACAACATCTGAGCGATTCCGGGCTTTGGAGGGCACGTTAAATATTCTGTCCCGGTGGTTATCAACTGACAGCAGTCGTTAAACCATTTCAGAGGTCCTTGGGCAGCCTGATAAACTCTGACACAAGAGGAAAATATTTTTTCGGTCACGTTCCCAGCCGTTGCAGAATAAGGTTTTGTTTTTATTCCACAGGAACCATAAAACTTACCGGGAAAAAAAGTATCATATGTCCTATTTCAGGACCTAAAGTACCTACATACAAAATTTCATCGAAATAAGTTCAACCGTTATGGAGCTGAGTGGTAACAAACACACACAAACACATTCTCACAGACTTCAGCATTTATAAAATTAGTAGGATTAACATCAACATTAATTACTGATGGCTCACAGATAGCAAAAAATGCATGTTTTAGTAACATTAATACAGTTGCCGCAACACCAGACTTTATTCTGTGTAGTATCGGAGACGAAGCTATGCAGGAACTCGGAAAGTGCTAGTATTGCGTCTCCGTCTCATTTAGCTTAAAAGAACTCACTACAACCTTGTGGTTCTGCTGAATAACCTCGAAGTAATGAGTTTAACAAAAGTTAGAAACACCTGGGCGTTCCCTATGCCTGGTTAAAAAATGGGTATCTGCCTCGGAGGCTGTGCTTGAACAATGGTAAATCATGACAGTTTTAGCAGTCGACCTCTTTACACTCAGATCATTGCTGCCGAAGCAGGGACTTCCATGTGAAGAAAGTCAACTGTATGGCAAAGGGAGAGACGAACTAGCTGCAAACCAGCAAGTCAGGAACCCCACAATCGTCATGCAAATGAAGGAAGAGCATGGACAGGCCGAAGTAGCCAAAAGCCATATGGTGTTGCAACTGTATGATGGCAAGTGTGCCATTTCCCTGGAGAAGCGTGTCGCCATAAATAAGTCCAGGTCAGATTAAGGAAGTATTCATGATGGTAGTGGTTGAAAATTCGCAAAGATGGTGGATGGAGTCATTTTTTGAAAAGTGTTTGAAATTGCCCATGGGAGAGGCGAGCTATGATCAGTGAGGCAGATGGTCAAAAGAATAAGGAAAGTGTTAAAAGATAACTCGTCCACATAACACAGTAAGGTTGAGGTATGTTGCTGCTCCATGACCAAAGTATTATGTACGACAATATGTAAGAAGAGAAAATTTAAGATCCTGGATAGGGGCGAAAGAGATGGAAGATATGATAATCACCAATGGGTAGGGCCAGTGTATTTCATGTTATAAAATAGGAGCACACAGTAGACTTCAATATTATATACACACCTCAGCTGTTATACCTCAATTGGCTGCTGGTGCCGTGTCCGTCTAGCTAGGGTTGGCTGACCTGGCAGTACTGTAGCTAAGGCCGTGTTGCATTGGCTGCACTAATTAAGCTACTAGAAATCCTGCGCTATGTTATCTCGTAGTTTAAATATTTCTACAATGTTCAAGGCAAGGAAACAACAACCGTGCCCCTATATCAACATTGGTTAAATAAAGAAAAGAAAGTAAAGAAAGAGACAGTAAGAATTTCAATGAACTTTGCATAATTTAACCCTACTTTGCGCACTTAAATATTTTAATGTTTGTTGTTTACGTATCGTAGCTTAATAACAATGAAAAACTCACAAATGCATCTTATAGACACACGATTACACTAACTAATGGCACTTTTTAAGAGCTCTTTGCTTTTTTACTTAATTTGCGACAACTTCCCGCCAGAAATTCGCACCAACATGACGCCAGTACAGGAAGCTATTGTGTTCTAGACCACGTGCAGTTGAAGTAGAATATACACAGATGCGCTTCTGAACAGGCAACGGAACAACTGTATGCGCATTGCAGAGGTAACGAGATACTTCCTAAATGTCAGTACTTCTCAACCGTATCCCAGCCCAGGACCTGCGAGAGAACCAACGGGAAGGAAATATGACAGGCCAGAGTGGGCGGGGACGTGCAATGAAATGAGGAATCCGAACTACAAGGTAGGGTGCGGTATTCTGAGAGATTAGACGGCGGTCAGCCATCTGCCCCAGTGAACTCCGGTAATCAACTACTATGCTAGGGCATGAGAACTAATCCCAGTTTTCCATGTTAACAATACTCACAAATATTAAATAGTTGCATGTGGTAGAACAGTGGTCCTCAACCTTTGCGAGACCGTGGCCTGCTAAATAGTTTTTTTTTTATGAGAAGATGTCACTATCTCAACAAATTTGCTCCTCAGTACCTGCCCAGTGTTTTTAAAATTCATATGTTATGTAATTTTGCTGTACATTGTCAGTAAAAGAAAAATGGGAAGTTCAGCGCGATGATTGAAAAAAGGTGGTGGGGGAGGCGCTGATTTACGAAACTTTTTATGCTCTGTCGTTTCGGTTGGTTGGCGGCCATCTTATCCGCAATTTTACTGACAAAATTAGTTGTTTCGCACCAAAAGTTACTTCAGAAATTAATTAATTTACCCATAAATCGCCTTTCTCACCAAAAATGTCCAAAACAAAAAATGGAGAAATGCCCGATTGAATCCTCAAACCAGCAAAGTGGATTCGAGGCTCCGAGTCAGGTCCAGCGGACATAGTCGCCCTCTCTCGTCGCCATCCATGCCAGTGTCCTTGACCCCGTGCTCATAACCTTGAATGGCTTTAAACTCTCAAGCATCGTAAAATAAAAAATAAAAAAAATTTTAATATTCTCAAACAATATAATAATTATTTAAAAATGTAAAAAAAATGTTGCATAACATTTATTATATAAAGGTACAATTCCGGAGGTTTCCCAGCACCACGTCCAGAAGACTAGTGACCCACTTTCATTCAATCGCATGGATTAACGTCACCACACTCCCCCATCTAAAGCTCTACATACGCCCTCCTCATAATCTGTACCTTCCCCCCGCCAACAGTCGGCCATACCCTCGTATGACCACCCCACACCACCTCTTAATTCTCTATTCCGTCGAATGCAGCTATCTTGTTTTATTTTTACTTTGTGTGTAGTTTTCAATGCTAGAGTTTGTCTCTCGTCTAAGCTCAGCACGCAATCTTGTGTACCAGTTTTATTGCATAGGCGTAGCTAGTGTATTAATAACTAATTTCTCTGCCACGTGAGCTGCCGTTTTATTCCCCAGGGGGCAGATATATTTGTTTTTGTTTTTAAAGTGTATGTGGTACTTTCGACGCCCTCCTTATGGGTTTCTATTTGTAATGTCTACGTGGCGCTATTTTCTCGATTCCCCCGCCTCCTGTCGACCTGTTCTGAATGGCAACTAGGTCCATACCCTCAAAGGAAGTAAATTTATATATTCAACCACCTGACCCGACAGTCGTTCCGCTGTCAATTTATACAAAAAAAAATATTGATAGAAGATCGATAGATTATTTTAATAAGTATTTAATGTTGAGACCAGGTTGCATAGCACCCATATTTTAATATTACAAACATTTACAAAAATCATGTAATGCGTTCATCGCAAAGCTTGGTGATGAACGATGTTTTTTGTCTTTCCGTTCGGAGAGAAAACGAATAGCGCCGATGGTTTACCTACTCTCAAGCACGCCACATGGGAAAAACATGGCAATTCAAGGTTTATTCCACACGCTTCCGGCGATTGGCCTTGCGATTTATTCATCGTTATTGGGAATGCAAGATGAACAGGAAACAGGACACGCTTGAATTGAAACGGTAAATCGGTTGGAATCAGTGGTATTCTTGCAATCAGAACATCCTCGCCTTTCAACGTTCCAATGAATGTCGTTGCTTCCATCACGTTGTTCATCAGCTTCTTAACAGCGAGTCTTGTTCAATTACATAGCTTTGGTTGGTTCAGATTGCGTAACATGATTATCACCGAGCCGACCTTGAGCTGCAAATTGTGTGGCGGCATTCCTGGCAAATCCAATGAATTCAGAAATGCAATTGCATAATTTACGACTTCATCTGGATCAGTAATTGAATCGACTGACTTAAATGAATGCAGTTGGCCAGCGATTTGACTTTGAATTTTTATGTTCAAATCGTCTCCGCCCTTATTTTTCGCTGCCAAAATAGCTCGTCCGCTCAACCAAACATGGGTTTTGTAATTTGCACCAATATTCGGGAACACCTTCGTGATCAATTCTTCTTTCGACGTTGTGAATTGACAAAAATTAGGTGGAAACAAAATGAGACCAGTTGAAGCGTCAATCGAAATTTTTCCGTTGCCAATGTCTAATAATTTTGTGGATAACACTTCCGCCGATTCGTCATTTTGTAACAAGACTCGCATATTCGTTGTTAACTTGAGAGTTTTCACGTATTTCCAAAAATTCGATGACTTCAAGCAAGCGTTTATTTCATCAGCAGCTGTTGATCTTGGAATGACTGGCATCGTTTGCCGAAAATCAACGGCCAGCAGAATCATAGTACCTACAAAGAGGTCCTGATTATTGCCCAAATCTTTCAACGTTCGATCGAGTGCCTCCAATGCTCGTTTGTGCGCCATCGTACATTCATCCCAAATGATTATTTTGCTATTCTGTAGTACTTTCACCATTGCTGAATTTTTGGCAATGTTGCACGTCGGTTCAACTATCGATAGTAAAGTCAGTGGCAGTTTGAGCACTGAATGGGCGGTTCGTCCTCCTAACAATGTGGCGGCGACCCCTGATGATGCTACGGCGAGCGCTATTTGACCTTGTGCGCGAATCGATACTAAAATAAATTAAATTAGAAACGTTTTGCCAGTTCCGCCAGGTGCATCGAGGAATAATATTCCTGCGTAGCCGTCGTTGATTGCTATCATCGATCTATCATACGCGGTTTTCTGCTGCTGATTCAAAAGTGGGACCTTTGTTAGCACTGATTGATTCAAAGCATCTCGATCGTATTGCTGTTCTCGTTTAAATTCTCTATTGAATGCATAGTGCATGGGGCGATTCGGCGCAGGCATTCCTAATTCGTGCAACATCTTGTCGGACATCATCAGGCCCAAATCCTCTATAGAAATCAACGCCTCATTGTGGATCTCCACATTAAAGTCAAGTTCAGGATTCGCTGTTGTTGTACGCACTCTATGCAAAATGTCATCAGCCATATTGCCTTTGTATTTGTTCCATGAATTAAGTGGGTTAGATGGAAAACACGTTTAAATTATGATGACAAAAAGTGATCTAATTTGATGCGCAGTAGACGAAATAACAGCATCAGCAAGTGTATGATCCCAATGAATATCATCTTCGAGCAAATGTAAACGCTGACACGTTTCTCGATATGTTGCGCACAACTCACCCTGGACAGTTCGTAGAAATTCAAATTAAATCTGTCCATGAACATTAACCAATAACAAATGTAGGTTAAAATATTCGTCATATCTCGGATGAACTGTGTAAATGCGCCCCAATGCATCGGTTGAATATACATTCACGTATCCAGGAACAGGCTTTCCCTGTTTCCAACATTGGAATTTTTTTGATGATACGTTTCATGTAAAATATCTCGGAATCTCTGAGTAAAGCAGCTTTCTCGTAAACGGATCACTTGCGCATGTCGCGAAGAAACTTGTCAGCGTTGTCGCTGGTGGTCGTTCAGCTCTCTGCGCTGCGTTTGCTACCGTGAAATAAACTCGTTGTCCATTCTCCAGGTGCACAGCTAAATGGACCACAGTGGGATGATGTTCGTGTATGGCGAATGAAAAGATTCTCCAAATCGCCTCATTGCTGCTGACATATCTTCCTATTTGATATTGCGAAACTTCATCGTTGGCATCAGGAGCTGCAATACCAAATACAGCCATGTCGCTTCCTTTCGTGACGTACTTGCAAACATATTTGATGGACTTGATAGAATTGCAGTACTCAACATTGCAATGCGCTTTGAATGTTTTGGAAAGCAGCGGCGAATACGGAACAATCCAGCTTTTGTCGACTACAATGTCTTTATTCTTGAATTTCAACGTTATCGTTTGGCCGTTATCCTCTGCAGAGCGACGACTATACATGGGGTAACCGTCATCACCTATGATTGTGTCAGCCAACAAAGCACGCGGATAACGTTTGGAGCATTTGTTTCCGATCATGCACGGTGATTCCCGGTGGTGGTTACCATGTGGTCCATGAATCATATTCGTCGTCAAAACTTCATACAACTCTGGATTTATTTCCGGATCAGGAATTTCTGCACAAGCGATGGCGTCAATTTCATCCGGTCTTATTTTCTGCACCATCCACTGGAGAATATGTGCATGAGGCAGTCCTCTTTTCTGCCACTCCACTGAGTACATTCAACATCGCACGTCTCCAAAGACATGATACTTCACAATGAAGTCCTTGAGCGCATTGAGTTTCTGCTTGAATAATCGAGCTCTAATATAGTGACGATCGCTGGATGATTGACCTTAGTAAAAGCTGTGTGATTTCGATCCATTTTGGTTTGCATGTAAAAGTGATGAATAAGTCTGGTTGACTGTATTGGCACACGTAGGTCATCGCATCTTTCGCGTATTTGTGCATGTGCCTCGAACTTCCAACATGTCACTGGCAAAATGGTAATTCGGCTGACATTGTTTGCATTTCCATCGACATTCATGGCATCATGCAGATGGATGTATTCTTCCGAACGCAATTTTTGCTGATTTAAATGTATATTTGTCAGACGTTCCGTCTCGATTTTGACATACATATCAACGACGAACTGATGAAACAGTCTGAGGAATTTCAATATGTGATTGCCCTCGTTTCGACGAATCATCAAACGGTAGGTATAAAAATTCATCGAGCTGACCTTTTTATTTGTTTCTTTACCTGTTCATGGATTAATCATCTTAATCAAAAAATGATATCTATCCTCTCCTCGGCAAAATATCATCAGGTATTGTAATGCATCAAATGAACGATGGGTTTCGTTATAACGCTGAAGGTTATTATCAACGCCGTCGAAACACAATATCACGAGACTCCAAATTCTTGCCAACAACCACAATGGCAACTTCATTCAACGTCGGTGCATTGAAGCGTCTTTCATGCTCGCCTGCTGGTCTTTTGTCTGCTTTGATCACTATTTTGTGATCATCCGAAGGCATCATTTCTAGTGCAGTTTTGAACCATTGAACTAGTTCATTGTGTTCATGTAAGAGTTGTTGCAGTTGTGCAATAATCTCTCGCTTTACCACATGACTGATGACAGAATGCTGATTGATTTCATCATCAGAATTTCCAAGGAAATAAATATAAAGAAATTTGTGATTATCATTCTATGCGGGAACAATGCTCCTGCACGATGATGAATTTAACCTTGAATCTGTAAAATGAAAACAAATTCTTTATTGAGACGTTGTGATTTGTTAATTTGTTGTTGTGTATATGATTCGTGTTGTAGTCGAAATAGAAATTACCTTAAAAGTTGTGCTAAAACCTAGTTGCTCAGTTATATTTGCTTCAAATGATGTCATTTGGAAGATACTTTGTATTTTTTGTATATTCTGCACAAAATGCTTCTATTGAGGTTCTTGGCCAGACAGCAATGATACTAGTGTCTCTGGTGGCAGTATCAGTTGTTGCAATTTGACCTTTCCTCTCGCACAACATAATCCTGGCGGTTCATGTCGAAACCTCAAAGCATTGCAATGTTGACAAACAGTGTTCATGGTTCCGAAGTTGACCAATACATCCGTGGCGTAATCGATTGTTGGATCGTATCTGAACGCCAAACGTTCATATCGAATTGTTACGTTTGGTCGTCTGTTTTGTCGACGTTCCAAATTTATGTTTACTTTATCTCAAACTGAGCGAGTCGAACACGACTGTCTCCCTTGTTCCGGTGTCATAATTAATCGCGCTTGAGAAATTCTTATTCGATTTGCATCCAAACGCTGTCTACGCTATTCATCAGTCTCATTGACTCGACAATCATGTATTTATCTTGCGTTGCGCGTACGCCGACCGATACTTCGACGCCTTATTGGTGACTTTTTTCCAAACACACCAATATAATCTTTTGAACACACCACCGAAAACACAATATTCTTTTTAGTTAAACAAAGACAATATAATGAAATCACTTCGCAAAATGTCGCACTTTTTTTTCGTTCTAAAAACTGTGCCTCATTTTACGTAGTGAAATTCTTTATCATAAAGATTTCATATATTAATACCATCCAAATTTCTGACTTTTTCCGTGGATTTTCCAAGCATTTTCTTTCATACAAACCTTGTGCTGGCAGTTACGAACACAATAAAAAAGAAATCAGCCGAATCGGTGGTGTCGTTCTCAAGCGATGCTCCGTCATACATGTGGGAATTGATTTTTATTTATAGAGATTATGGTTTTATTTTCAACATAAGTAACATACTTTACAGTTTGATAGTTTAAAGCTATTTATATTAGAATTTGAATAGTACATTTATGCTTTTTATTTTAAATACCGATAGTAAAGGTTAGAAGACGACTGTTTAGTAGTGTAAGTAGTTATATAATTTATTTTTTTTTGTTTCAGACCGTTTATTGCCTTTAATCGCCTTCACATCTCTGGTTGTTATTTTGTCTGATGTTGAGTTCTTATATTTGGCTACAGTGGCGGTACAAGAAAGAATTCCAAAGGTGGGGAAAAAATTTACCAATAATATAACGGGAAATAAGATTAGTATGATGTTCTATAGAATTTCTTTAATCGAATTTTTTATGAGAAACTAAAATCCTATCCAAAACTGATTTAAAATTTTTTCACCCCATTAAAATCAACTATGTTAAATAGAATTAACCACACAAACCGGATAGCAAATATTTGACCCTATGATACATAAACTTGTAAATATTATTTCTTGGTAGGAGATCGCTGAAAATAATTATTTTGAAAACATACATATAGTATATATTTGATTCTCCCATTGTATGTTTTACTGAAATTTAATCCCACTTAGGTTATATGAAGCAGAGGTTACGTATATTTCCTTTGGAAACGCAGACTTATGACATAATGTTCCTATATTGACTCTTACTCTCTTCCTATTTGTGTCTCTCTTTCCATTCTCTCTCAAAACGAAAGAGCACAACACTCTACTTACTTCCGAAATGACACGTTCCCTGTTAAAATCAAAGACTACGAATGGATCAGAACATTATACTGCATAAAATTTCACTTTTAATACTTAACGAAATTATAAAACGTTTAAAGTGTGTTTTCAAGGGCCCATCTACAAATATAATGTCCAACGGTCTTTAGTATCTCTTTATATTGTCCACTCTGACGTCACCACGGCATTCATATAAATGGGCTGTCAAGATTTTAGTGTCCGAAGAAGCCCTTTCTGCATGTTTCGCAAAATAGAACTAGAATGAAGTAAATATAGTGAATTTTTTAAAACGGTCTTTCTTAAATTTTTCTAAATATATATAATTGCTTCGTACTTTAAAACACTGTTTGGAGTATTTGTATTTCATTCTTACATCAAAAATTCCGAATGTAAAATTTAAGTCCGTAAATGGGCTATTCCATGAGACAGTGAGCCTGACTAAACATTTCCAAAAATTATTATATGCCCGAATTTTTGGTACAATTTGCAGGTTAATGCAATCAATGTAATTTCCGGAGAAAGACAAATTAATAATATCACCGGCAGATTTTTTAATTATTGCCACAAATTCGACTAGGTAATTGATTGTTTGCATCAGAGGTTTGTGTACAAGATTTACAACATGACATAAGATCAACTGTTTGCATTAAGGTATTCTAACTTAATATTGATGGTGCTAAAAGTGTTCTCGTTATGATTCATTGGAGTGATTATTTGAAAATGTACATATGCATATACACTGAATGGCCAAACAAACTGGAACACCTGAACCATCGTGTAGGGACCTCGCAGGGACGCAGATGTGCCGCAAGACGAAGTGGAATGGTCTCGACTAATGTCTGAAGGTATGCAGGAAGCGCTTCACATCCAGGAATCCTACAGGGCAGTCCACAAATCCATAGGAGTGCAAGGCGGTGGAGATCTCTTCTGAACAGCACGTTGCAAGGCATCCCAGATATGCTCAATAATGTTCATGTCTGGTCATTTAGGTGGCCAATGGAAGTGTCTTAAGTAAGAAGAGTGTTCCTGGAGCCACTCGGTAGCAACTCTCAACGTCTGAGGTGTCTCATTGTCCTGCTGGAAATGTCCACGTCCGTCGGAATGCACAATGGTCATTAATGGGTGCAGGTGATCGGACAGGATGATTATGTATATGTCACCTGTCAGGGTCATATCAAGACGTATCAGGGGTCCCATTTCACGCCAGCTGCACACGCCCTAAACCATGACAGAGCGTCTACCAACTTGAACAGTTCCCTTATGACATGTAGGGTTCATGGGTTCATGAGGATGTCTCCATTCCCGTACACGTCCATACGCCCCATACAATTGAAAACGAGACTCGTCAGACCAGGCAACGTGTTTCCAGACATCAACAGTACAATGGCGGTGTTGGCGGGCCCAGGCGAGGCGTAAAGCTTTGTGTCGTGCAGTCAACAAGGGTACACTAGTGGGCCTTCGGCTCCGAAAGCCCATATAAATGATAGACCGTTAAATAGTTCGCACGCTGGCACTTGTTGATACCCCAGCATTGAAATCTGCGCCAATTTGAGAAAGGGTTGCACGTCTGTCCCGTTTAATGATTCTCGTCAATAGTCGTTGGTCCCGTTCGTTCACGATCTTTTTCCGGCCTCAGCGATGTCGAAGATTTGATGTTTTACAGGATTCCCGATATTCACGGTACACTCGTGAAAACGTCGTACCCAAAAATCCAAATTTTATCGCTACCTCGGAGATGCTATGTCCCATCTCTCGTGCGCAGACCATAACACCACGTTCAAACTCACTTAAATCTTGATAACCTGCCATTGTAGCAGCAGTAACCGATCTGGCAAATTTGCCAAAAGCTTGTTGTCTTATATAGGCGCTGCCGACCGCATCGCGTTACTCTGATTGGTTCCTTACCTCTGTTATTGGCATACGTACGCCTATACCAGTTTTTTTGGCTCTCAAGTGTATGTATATATATATATATATGGTGTTTTTTAAACTTTCAAAGTGTGCTTTCAGTTTTCAACTGACGACAGAAAACATAGAAAATGTGTGTTCTGAAATACTGGAGTTGAGATTATGTGTAACAAAGCATACAAACATTCACTTGTGTTGTTTAACTTCCAAAACTTTCTTGACATACAACTCATGTTAATGGAAAGTTTATCATCTTTATTTCATGTCCCACCCATGACATATATATCACGGAAGAGGCCAGCAAACTGAAACCTATTTATAACGAGTTTATTTATTGCTGTGGAAGGCTAGATCTTCCGTTTGGTGTTTCCTCCCATTTACTATTTGTAACCCCATGGTATCGTCACCTGAAGCCCATGTGTGAAAGTGCTGACACCATGGCTGACCCAAGTCCAATAACCACCAACAACTCGCATGTGCACTGACAATATCAATTTCAATTCTTTCTGTTAACCATGTCAAAACTCCTCATCCATCCAAAACCAGAATAAGTTAAAGGCATTGGAGAAAATCTGGAATAGTTTGCACAAGAACCCTTTTACACACCTAGTAAAAAAAGAAAAGGTTCTTCATTTGGTTTTAAATTGTAAAAAATTTATTTTATACGTCTTTATATTTGTTGCAGGTACATCATAATTTTTAAAATCACGTTTTAATCCTTAATAAAGTTTTGGGCCTTAATTTGTATCAAAAACAGCGGTATAAATGGTTATATAAAAATGGAGCCTTCATGTCATATTACAAAAGCATTAATAAAATTAACTCACATGAGTATAACCAAACCATATAATGAGTACATTATTTTCAAGCCACATGGCTTCTTCCAAATACATCTATGGCACTTTAAATACTAAATAGAGTACAAGAAAACGCACAAAACATAGGCAATCATGGCTATCAAATTTTTCATTATGACAATCTAACACAAAATATAGAGCTCCCAATGCCAATATCTGCTGTGAACAGAAGGGTCCCTTAATACATTACTAATCTGAGATACATGATGACGCAGACGGGAACGGAATACATCGAGACGGTCCCAACCTGGACATTTTGTATATCAGAATTAAACACTTCCTCTCTATCGGAATATAAATATCGTAATATTGCGATTCTCATAATTAGTTGGCGTATGGTATAATAACCACTCTAAATTCTTTATTTAAATCGACGCATCTGCATGGAACCAAAAACCGTCTTTCACGTTTTTCTTTTCTTCGTTATTGTGCGTAACTCCACCGAGTCTCTGGGAAGTGGACGAATCATGGAACAGTGACGTCATGAATCACGTGACCACCTGCCGGCAGCGCTAGGGGCGACACTTGTTGCGCCTGGCAGTAGGAATGTCGACGTGCACGAAGACAGCCGGCTGCCGGGCTGCGGTCCCTGCTGGACGTGACACACATTCGTCGGCGTTTGGTGGTCTGTTCTTCGGCAAGGATGGCGAGGTACACAAGCCAGCACACGAAACCACCAACTTCATTTGAAGGTAAAGAAACACCATAGTGTCCCCTTTTCCGACTACACGTAATTATTTCCACCTGTATGTGGACTTTTTTCGGTCGTGGCTCGTGAGGTGCTAAGAGAGACACCAGGCGTCTCATATTATAGTCCTAGTAAAGTGAATTAGTTATGAATAATAAATTTTTATTTTACTATGCACCTCAAAATTAGTAAATACGATACTAAGCGAGAGACATTAAATAAATGACTTATTAATATAAATAATGTTCACTGAAGAGCCAAAAAAAACTGGTACGCCTGCCTAATATTGTGTAGCCGCCCACCCCCCTCCAACCAAGCTCGATGAAGTGCCGCAAGGGAACGCGGCATGGATTCGACTAATGTCTGAAGGTATGCAGGAAGCATTTCACACCACGAATCCTGCAGGGCAGTCCACAAATCCAATATGCGCCAATTTGAGAAAGGTTTGCACGTCTGTCGCGTTTAATGATTCTCGTCAGTCGTCGTTTTTCCCGTTCTTTCGCGATCTTTTTCTGGTCGCAGCGATGTCGAAGATGTGATGTTTTACCGGATTCCCAATATTAACGATACATTCGTGAAATGGTCGTACGAGAACATCCAAATGTCATCGGTACCTCGGAGATGCTATGTCCCATCTCTCGTGCACCGACTATAACACCACGTTCAAACTCACTTAAATCTTGATAATCTGTCATTGTAGCAGCAATAACCATCCTAAATGCCAACCAAATCGCGTTACTCTGATTGGTTCCATACCTCTGTTATTTGCATACGCAAGCCTATATTAGTTTTTTTGGCTCCACAGTGTATTACATAACCTAAATTTCCAATGATTTTACTGTATGGACAGTATTGCACAATTTTTCCAGAAATAGGTGAAGTTTTCAACTGATGCTGATACATTGGCTGAAGTTGATAGAATATCATGATCTTCATACAAATAACCATTTATAAAAAGCAATAATAGAATGTGTGTACATAATGTGATGGAACAATAAATAAAATAATTAAAGTTGAAAGCATCAAGACGATGCAAGTAAGATGAAATAATAAAGAAACACATTAGTATAGACAAAAGATAAACGGAATATTATTAATAATGACACAACATATCTGGGTTCTTATTTAAGTGTGCAATCTCCTGGTAAAGGTGAATGGAGCAAAGTGAAACAGAAAAAATTTAAATACATAAAACAAACGACCATCTCAACAGCACGCTCCTCGGTAAAATTGTAAACATCTCGCATGTTATCCTTGCAGATAGGCCCTTAGAAGAAAACATAAACATACTAGATGCACAATGGTCAACTTTAATTGCAATCAAGGTCTACAGTCACTGCACGGCGAGTATAGAGAGTGGAGGGAGAGAGTAGACAGAGGAAAAAGAGAGAGTATAGAGTGGTAGAGAGAAGATAGAAATATGAAATAAAGAAAGAGAGGAGATATAGAGAGAGAGAGAGGAGAGTGCATGGAAAGATAGAGGAGAGTGCATGGAAAGATAGAGGAGTGTGAGCGGAGTGATGAGAGGAAGATAGGTAGAGTAAAGTACATGAAGTGATAAGATAGAAAAGGGAGAGGAGAGTGGATGAAGCGATAAGAGGGAGCGGTATAGAAGAAATTGCATTGAATGATAAGAGGGCGAGAGGGAGAGAGTGAGAGGAGACTCCATGGTTTGATAAGAGGGCTGGAGGGAGAGGAGAGTTCCTGGAGTGATAAAGGGAGGGAGGTATAAGAGAGTGCATGAATAGGTCGAAAGCGATAGAGGAGAGTGCGTAAATAGATGGAGAGAAGTAGAGAGGAGTGTGTGAAGATATGGAGAGAGGTAGAGAGGAGTGTGTGAAGATATGGAGAGAGGTAGAGGATAGTGAGAGGAGATATGAAGATAGTGTCTGATAGCGGAAGGAGAGTGCAGAGACGGGTGAAACGTTGAAGAGACTTGTGAGGGAGCGAAGAGTAGAGAGAGAGAATGACGAGAACAGAGCGAGAGTGCAGAGAGTGATATAGAGGGTGTATCTAGTGTAACATAGTGATACAGTTTGCGTAGGAAATAAAGACATTGAGTGTGTGTGTGTGAGAGAGAGTTGTTAGTGACATAGGGACAGAAGGATACACACACACATATACACATCATAAGCACATGCCTAAGAGCATTTTCTTCCATGTTTTTTGGTCTTTTAATGCTGTTTGTCATGGCATGGCATGGACTACACAAGGTATCGATTGTGTTCGGGAGCCATACAGATCCATGATAATTGCATAGCCTCGCACAATGTATGGAGATCTGTCGGGGTGGCAGGATCCACGGTGCGCAAAACCCTATCTCGACCGCATGCTAGATCTGTTGTATAGGATAGAGTTCGTATGGTATCCGAGACAATGCAAGCAACCTCAAGTTCGTGGAATGTTCATCCAACCACACGATCACAATTCTGGGGCGGTAGACCTGTTCATTGTCTTAATTTATGTATAGGTCTCCTGCATGGTACATGGGCGCACAAATATGTGTGCGTGAACTGCCAGTATGTCCCTGTATAGCTTGCAGATTAGGGACGATGGTATATGTTCCAGGGGACCCATTTCATCCCACATAAATAATCCCCATACGAGGATAATACCACCAGCTGCCTGAACATTTACTTACTCTGCTGAAACGAAGGATCCATTTCTTCATGAACTTGGCAATGCACTCGTACTCTGTCATCGGTGTGTACCACCCTGTACCTCGACCCATCCACCCAGGCAACCTATGTCCATGTGTTGAGGGTGCAATGGCAGTGCTCGAGTCCCTACATTAATCATGGAGTCATGTTATGTGCGGTGAGCATAGGTACCCTGGTGGAGCGGCAGCTTATGTACCCTTTGGCGAGGAGATGGTTCTGAATGGTACGGCTGTTTATAGGTTGCTGTGGTAGCATTGAGTTGGAAAAAGATCTGCTGCACTGTGGCCGGTCGATCCGTTTTTTCTAACTGAGCCAACCAATGGCGACCCCTGTAATCGATACGTTGTACACTGAAGTTGTGCCTGGCGTTGGTGGTTTTACCTGAATCCACTAACTCACTGTTTTACCCGATTCCATGAACTTACGTCACACTCTAGCCTACGGTAGCCTGTGGAATTCTCCGTGCTTGCATAACATTGCAGATGGAATTCCCCGTATGTTCCGCACCAACTATTAGTGCTCAATCAAAATGTGCTGAGATCAAATTTTTACCCATTCATTTGTCGACTATTACTCAGGTGAACAGTAAAAGGTGTAATGACATCCCAGTTTTACGAAGCTGGACACTATTATATCTGATGGGGCGAACATAGAGGTATTTCACCACCATGGCAGGTGTCTCTCATTCAACTCCTCATAAGTATATACTGTTTAACTGAATTCAATATTATTTAAAGGAATTAAGCATTTACTTCTGTACTACAGAAGCACATATTCTGTGAATTAAAGAATTCCACTGGCCCCCTTTGAAAATACTTAGTTCACGCGGGACTCGCATGAGTCCCAGAATCACCAGAAGTTTGCTGTCTCGCGACTTCTTGAGTATCTCTGGTAAGTGAAAAACACCAACGTCGTAAGCACAGAGCATCTGCACTTATAAGCTGCTGTTGAAAGCATTACTTGTACTTATCATGAGATGTTGGATTCGCAAACTTGAGGTATATTATTTAACATTTATCTTAAATATTAAATTATTAACCTGTGAATATTAAAGAAATAACTATTTTCCTTGAAATATTTAGTTTTTCTTAGGATATCACATATTTCCATAAACATTGATAAGAGCTGCCACTGAATTTATTGGTATTTGTAGGCTATAATTGTCAAGATACATTTGTTTGCTGTATTGTTTCCATTAACTGACCTCTACTTTCGTAAATATGTTATTTGTAATATTTATTATTTATTAAATAACACCAGGTTATCATGACGTTCACTGTGGTTTGTATTTTGTTTGTTATATGATGCTAGATCTTTAAATTTTGCACAGAACAGTTATGTTTTCAGAGTATTTTATGTTATTTCATAATTATGTCTAATACAGATCTCTGTCATTTATAATGATGGCTGATAACTGAGAGTGAATGGAGATGGATTGATTACGTGGTTATGATTGAAGTGAATAATGATGACGAGGATGCTGTGGGTGAAATTGATGATGTAGAATATCCTCTTCTATAACGGTTCTATTATGACAAGGAATGTGGCATGGATCGAGATGATGGAATAATAATGAACGGTAAGAAGACGACAGAGTGGATGAATGTGTAAATCATGTTATTCATGTGAAGTTGCCTGTTTGGTTGAAAATAATGGTAGGTGTGAGGTTGATGGTATGGATAATGAATTTTAGTGATATGGAAGAGGCAGATGTTGTAGATTAAGACAATTGTGTGAATGAAGTTATTAGTGTGGACGAGGTTAATAATATGTATAAGGGAAATGGTGATGATTAGATTCATTATGGGGATTTTAATGCTTATGTAAGCGAGAATTATTTAGTGGGTGAGGACTATATGAATGAAAATTATCATTTGAATGTGGATAATGGTGTGGGTGAGGATGATCCGGGGAAAATAATAAAATTGATGCCAATGGCATCGATGATCTACCACGCATTCCTCAGCCGTAGAACTCTCATCAACTTTGCAGTAACGCAAAGTGTGGCGTATTGACGATCTCTTGTTAGAATAATTCACTGTTGGGCTGTATCACGAAGGTGTAAGGATAACAAATCGCTCAACCATTTGCTAGTGATGGAAGATTTCCGTGTCTGTGATATCGTTAGTCTAAAAGGTAGAAATCCTCTCTAGTAAGCCTGAATGTAAAACACAAGCATATGGCACACTTGCCAGTATGTTTGGTGAATTTTGCAGTACTGGGAATCACTTATTCGTTGCTGGTAAAAATGCGTGTTTGCTTTAAATCACGGAAAGGTGTATTCACGTTACGACTGTAATGAAACACCCACAGCTGAGAACTTCAGATCTATTCCAGGCCTTGGTGTGTGGAAATTATTTGACGGTCATTGCCATGTGGAAAGTAAGACATCTATTGTGTTGGTATGTAGTTTGTTTTGGGGGGTTTTTCCGTTTCCTCCCTCATTCTGCTGCTGCTTCGCATCCTTCTAATATCTCCCCCTTTACCATTCTCCGCTCTGGCTGGAATGGCAATACGTCCACTTTGCAGACCCCACCTGTGTGCGGCGGTTATTTAAAAATAGAAATAAAGAAATTATCGATACTAAGATATATGTGTTTATTGAGTTTCAAGCATCGGAAATAATAAATTAATTGGAAATTTATCTATACATGTTACATGGATAGACAATCACTGCTACCTTATAGCTTACAAAATATGCTATTTGACAATATTAATCTCACCCCTCAATTTTTAAGGAAATGGGTATTTTTCTACAGGTTTTATAGTGTAGCACTTTTTAAACAGCTTTGGTTAACTGCACCTGCATCAAAATCTTTGCGGTTGCTTTCCCACCCCAATTTGTTACAGCAAACACAAACGCTTGTTAGGGCGATTACTAGAATACATTTTTAAAAAAACCAAATATTTATATTCCGTTATGTAAACGAGGGGAAATACACAAGACGTTATAAAAAGCATGTTATTCTGTAACTGGTACCCTGGCAGGTACAAGGGAACATTTCGTGGCCATCTTGAATGATGTCGCTAGTCAATCTCCTTCTTTGTCATTCTCTGCCGACGTCGATCATTTTCCCAGTCAGTACAGCCCTTCCCGCTTAGTCATTACTGGCCAGTAGTGGCCATATTGGTCCCTACTAAATGCATTTGCATACCAAGCGAGGGGGTTTTCTCCAAGTTTTGTCGTATTCGAATACATTGTTTGTTCATGATCCTGCATACCCATTCTTTTCCTGTATTTGTAAAGGGATATTGAGAAATTAATACCGTTACAAAAGAGCGCTAATCAACACAGTACTGCGTCTGAGCATTAATAATAATAAAACAATAAACGTATAATTTAGCTTTAATAATGTTAACCTAAGGCAAAACTAACTATACATTGATCGCGCACATGTCAGAGCCACCACGGGGTGGAACACCATATACCACACTACCTCACTGTGCATGAGCCGGGAATGTAGCTAGCACTCGCGCGCACATAAGGGAACACATTTTCGCACTGTAGCAACAAGTAGTAAATTAATTAGTCACTTACACAGCAGCATGGACGCATAACCTACGCACCGTTGCCCTCGCACTTACCGTCCGTATGGTATAACCATGCGGACGGCTCCCCGGTTTGTACCGGAGGCAGTACACTATGCTAGCAAAAATGTCGACATTGTTTCCTTAAAGACACACACACACACAAAATGTGTGAGTATAAGGAAACATGATTGGCGTCACTAGCATAATGTACAGGCGGTCTTCAATGCTGAAAAATAAGAACGCCCAAATTTAAAAAAAAAAAAAAAACCAAAGCAGACAAAGGATCACCCAGACAGGCTACAGCAAAGGGGATGAGTACATATGAGATAGTGGAAGAGAAAGGGGTAGGGGACAGCGCAGTAACAAGCGAATCCAAGCAAGTATGATACGATCACTAGTTACTACAGTGCCAGGAATACCATTTCATATTTAACAACCCTTGCATTCGTACATGCATGAACGATTGAAGAATGTGAAATAGTACACACATACACACATCAATATCATGCCTGACAAGATATGCATGTATCTTGCAAGTGCTACAGCGTTTTACCATTCACCAGCATTGTGATATGGAAAAAAACAATAAATACTAGTAATTTGCCTGGTAAAAGAATACCTCTTGTATGGGCTACAGCATGCTACCAGCCAGCATATATGACAAGATGAATATGGGTCTTACATGTACTCTAGAATACTGCTGGAAAAACACACACAAATATTAATCGTTGTGGGAGAGGGAAATGGAAATGCTTCTGCTTCGACGAACCCGGGGCGAGGAACTGCCCCCTACTATGCATCCCAACCCCATTCATTTTCCCAGAGACAGACCAATTAATGATGGTACACGCCTGCCCCAGAAGTGCTTTATTTAGGTATGGTAACCAAAGGAAGGATATGAACGGCATTCTCCAAAATCTTACATTGGTCGTCAACCCACGAAAGAGCTAGCTTGTTGGTTCAATCGCTATATATGTCGTGATGGTGCGACCAACTGCAATTGACCTGTAAATGCATTACTTGCTGGTTCATTAGACTGGATTTTAATCTTCTTTATAACTTATGCATGCATCACTACATTATCGTTACAGTGATAAGCATACAGCTTAGCTCTCAGTCCGACAAACTCAATCATGTCATTGCCTCCACACTCATTCATGAATGTGAAAATCATCCTTGCGTTGGCGGGCGAGTAGCAAGTATGAGTGGGAGGGTTGTCACTAGTGTCGAACTCGGCCTAAGTGCCAGGTCTAAGGCGAAATTGCAGTAGACGTGTAGAAGTAGGGGCAGGCAATTTTCATTACAAAGGAGTCAATTTATGTGTATACAAGATTGACTCTAATGCCATACCATGTCCTCATAACGTCGTAGAGGAAACGGCATGAGTGGCTTCGATAGTTCAAGTACAGCAAATCCAGCATATATGGGTTTATCAAATACAATATTTTCATGGTCTTATTTTGCCAGTGATAAAGTTTTATCATATATAGTTCTGCATTTGATGGCTGGTTTCGCAATCATTTTCTTGGCCCGAAGTTCTCTGCATACGAAATCTATACACTGGCGTTTACGCTTATTTTTCATAATTTCGCCTTACAAAGCATTATTCATTAACTTGCGGAAGTCCTTCTCGAAGGCATTCGTGGCTGCCTGGCATTTCTTCGTGTTTAGTTCAATACATGGCTTTAGCCAGGCCTTCTGGTTGAATCGAAGGACACAATGTAATACCGTCAGCCTCAACGCATGACCCAATGCCTGCTTGTGGTTGACATAATATACAATATATTTATTTTCGTCTCATGTATGGTCATGAGCTTGGTATGTTTGGACCTGAGGGGACACTCAGGCACTGGCAGGAATGGAAGATAATTATGTTCCTCCTTCATCGAACTCCAGTATGTGGCCAAAATCTCCATCGTCCAGCACGGACATGATGTTGATATCCATGACAGTTCATTCAAAATCGCCGTATGGCAGCGGAAAGGACATTGCTCATATATACAAATTATTGGCTTCTACATACTGAAGGTAGGTAGATGGCCTGCTGGTATTGTATGTGGTAGGAACGTTCTTGCTGTTTACCAGCATGTGATGCTTGATGCACTGGGCCACCCCTCCCCAGATACCAGCCCCGATAAAATGATGGACATTCTAGTCTATGAGTCGCTCCAACTCCACCTGTGTCTTGCACAACATTACATCGAACGAGAATCCAGGAGCACTCACATATCGGACGAAATGAGGACCATATGTGGTCAGACATATCTCCTGGAAATTCTCGAAGACATCGCACAGAATCAAAACATCAGTCTTGAGATATAGCTCAGAGTAATGGCTTAACATGCAGCATACGGACGTTGACCATACCCTGTGAGCATGATGGTAATCTTATATACTAATGTCGCATTTGGTGGGACTATTGAAAAAAGCTTCAATGGTTGGCAGCTCTGCCTCGGCGACTTAGTCGTAGGGGAACAATCCTTATGAATCACAAACTCGAGCTGTTGTTAAAAAAGCTTGATGTTGTCTAGAATTAATTTGATGGTGTGTTCGGTGCAAGTGTTGCAAGGTTGGCCGAAATTAATTGTAATTAATCGATATACTGTATCGTTAATTTGATGCCGAAACTTTTTTGAAGACGATAATTTTTACATCCTTGTGAGGAATAACAAATATTCCGTGTGTATCATAACCAAGCTTCTTGATAGTAAACTTGGAATCGTATGTGAAGTTATAAAAAAGTATTGGCATTCTTTGGAGGCGAGGACGAAGTTTGTTGCAGTTATTGCATGCCACCCTGATAAAGTTGCCGGTGAATTTGTCGTGATCGTGGCTTCTGCAGTTATTGCTGGTGAAGGAGCCGAAACAGTAGTAGCACGTGGTGGCCAGAACAAAGCCAGTCCGTTCGCCAGAACTTCGCCAGAAGTCATAATATATATAGGCTCGGACTGGATATGTATATCCTTCACCAGATTGCTAATCCTCGCGACGTCTTTCATGAACCACTTAGATGCATCTTCTTCGGTGTAGCATTTCATGCCTGCTGGTTGATGTACGACATGTCCAGGTTTGGCTGACATATCCGGACAAGCACTAGCATTGCCTTATAGTCCATGTACACGACTATAAGTAACTTATCGCTGTTGAGGTAATTTTGAAACTTCAGCACAGGAGGCTGACCATTCTTCTCCAGCTGCGACATATCGGCATGGACTGGTGTTTGTTCACTACAGTACCTCCTGTGCTCACCCACCGTCTCAGCACCTGTCAGCCCTGTCACTCATGCTTAATCATCATATGTCTTGAGGGAGTGTTTATTTATATGAACATTTTCAATGTGCTATGGCACATGGGAGTGTACCAGGCAGGAGAAATTGGCTATGTAATAATAATAATAATTCTTATTCTCCATCGTCAAAAGTAGTAGGTCGAAGTAGTGTGCCAGTTCTTCCTTCGAAACTCTTACTGGAACAATTTTTGTATTCTCGTCGAGTGCGTAGACATTGATGCTGACTCCAGGTTTGGTCCTCTCGAATGACAATATTTGGCGCAGAGGGGTAGGGAACTCTAGTCCACTAAAGTCGAAGCACTTCTCCAGGTCAAAGTATTGCTGGTTGATACGCTCAGGATTGATGCCCTCTACATATCATGCCAGGATCACTCATTTAAAGCTTTGCTGGTACTGGTTTTGTGGATTAGTTATCGCCTTCTTGGCTTCGATTTGCGCAGTCAGGGCGATGTAAGAGGAAGCTCTCAGCGGGTCAAGCTTTTTGACACACAGCTGAAGCCTTTCACAGAGGTGAGGGTCCAGCCACTTCTCTTCCCTATCCACTTCTCTTCCCTATGTAATCGTCATCCTCCCAGCATAGCATGACAATGGTGTTCAACACGGCATCTTCAATGTCACCGATATTGAAGAGGGGCACTTTCTTGGTCTTGAAGGCGTGGTGGTCTGTATCGTCGTCGTGCGGCTCCGGTTTGCCATATGTGCACTCGAGGAAAATATCAAATTTAACCGCCCCCTTGTCCTTGATCTCCTCCACTATCTGGCCGATGATATTCTCCTTCATATCCCGAGAGATGGTCGTAATTATATACAGACTTACTCGCGAAATTTTGGTGACACACGTGTTCATGATGTCCTGAAACATGCTCTCAGCCTCCACAAACCCAAAGGCATTACACTCGCTGGCACCGCTGACGAAGACTGTCCTATGGTGGGAGCAGCCCTAGGCCGCAATAATGTGCTCTTGTATGAGCCGTGATGGCCCTGGCTGAGATGTAAATGGCGCTGCCTGGCGACGCCTTTTTGCTGTTGGTGGGGTGGTGGTAGTTCCAATGCATTTAGCACTGTGTGCACACAGAATGTAAGCACGAGCAAACTGCCTGCCACAGTTCACACAGAATCAGGATTAGCCCAACAACTATGTTCATGGCGATGAGCATCTCTAGAATTGCTAAAGACAACATTGCTGAATGTACAGTGTGTCGTTGCAGCCTGCATGGTCAGTCCTGTGCATGTTACTCTATGTTCGGCAAGTTTGTCGGTGTGGGCAAATGTCTTCCCGCACATATCGCACTTGTGTTGTGGCATCTCCCTGAATGGTTTAAGGGAGCAGGTGCATTCATGATGCAAGCTATTCGGCCAATCGGCCAACAGCTGATCGCAGAAACCACACTGTAGTATGGGTGGTCGCATCATAAATGCGAAAGTCAATGGTGTTGTGGAAGATGAAGAAACCATAACCTTTGACCGTGATGAGGACGTTGATGTGAAAGAAGGGAATGCGGAAAGGAAAAAGAACTAGCAGAATCCATCTTGTTCATCGAGAAAATGAGACACTCAAGATTGAGTCGACTGGTCGGCAGTGCAGAACACACGAAGGGCAGCTCGACGTCGGACGACAATGACCAGGAGGGATCCCACTGGAGAAAAGTATTTAATCCCAAGCTAGTTAAACATAAAACATATATGTCTTGCTACTAGCCTTAACTAACTTTTTACCGATTGAGTACCCACCTACATGCAGTATAGAGTGAATGTACAAAAGAGTTTCCCTCATAGTGTGTTCCCCGACCCTCTCCTGCTGCCTCCGCGCGCGAGCGCATAGTCAACCAGAGCAGAACATATCTGTCGATTAGTCTCAAGGAGAACATACAATAATTCACATGACCGATATCATTAAGGAGGAAGGTCAGCTGTATTCCCGCCTCGGAGTCTCAGAAGGTGGCGGCAAGTGGGCTGGGGGTGTGCCAGTGTTTTGTCTCAAGAAAAAACAACTAGTCAGCAACACATTAGCATTTTGTCAAAGTGTAAACAACTCGCTAGTAACATGCTTGCACATGATACTAATAATAATGGTAATAATAATGTTACAGAGAGAGCATACATCTCGCCAACAATAGCATGTATTAGAAACCATACTGTAAATAAACGAGAGAGAGAATCTTCTGTCGGCCAATGTAAGAGCATAAGAAAGACACATGTGTGGCAATAGAGTTTGGCCTGTGAAGGGGAGACTACCCCAACTGCGGTTCTGTCAGAGGACATAAGGAAGATGGGTTGGCTTACTGTTCCACCTGCGAAGGGCTGGCGGGGGCCATCCCCCCCAACCAAGAGCAGGAACTAGCTTCCCTACAATTGCCTGCCTCACCTCGAAGGGGCCTTAACATTCTGCTATAAAACCGCACACCTTGTCATGAAGGGAGGCGGGACCTAGTACACAGAGCGAAGGCGGGCCTGACATTCACACCGGCGCCTCCCTCCCTCTCATCTTCCCTCCTGCCCAACAACCTGACACCACACACACAGTGGAAGAGAGGCCCCTCCCTCCCTCTCATCTACCCTCCTGCCCAACCACCCGACACCACACATAGTGGAAGACAGGCCCCTCCCTCCCAGCTGACCGCTCTCTCTCCAGTGGGATCTTGCCATCAGTATGAAAGCATAGGTTACGAACACCGCACAGAGCCGACAAGTGCACACATTAACTAGCAGCGGAGAATATACACACTTAACACAAGCGTTGGATACGAAGTATTGTTAACATCGAGATGAGTTCGTGAAGACTGCACGTGTGAGTGTCGGCAAATGGACGAAGCATACACAGGGCTGACGGATCTTCAGAGGGTTTATATACTGTTCGATTACTTTTGGAGGAGGGGAGGGGGTTGATCCACCCTCCTCAACCAACAAACATCAACTGGGAACACAGGCTGTAATAATGAATGTGTGTGTAGGACACACCTCCCTTAAATATTCGCCGACTGTGAGCACCAACGTATTTGTAGTTTTACAATCGATTCTCATTCCCCCAGCATACTTTTAGTTTTGTGTATGATTCTCTCTCTCATCCCAGTGTACTTATTACTTGCTACTATTCGTTCTACTTTTGCTTCAAACAGATCACTCTCTCCCTCTACATATACATAGCGATATATGACACTCCCTCCTACATAATTTGCTGACTGTTACCTCCAGCCTACTTGAAGTTTGTGAATGATTCACTCTCACTCCCGCATAATTATTACTTGTTACTATTCATGCTACTTTTGCTTCAAACAGCATCACTTTATCAAACTTCATATACACAGCAGCTTTCTGCCTCCAACTTATTTGAGTTTCATATACACATGGAGTAAATATAACTATACAAACATTACGGTTAGTTTATTTATCAATGTTACCTTTAATATAATAATAATTGCCAACAAAAAAGTATATATATCTTTTACAGTACTTTAAGGTTATAGAGAGATTCAGGTATGTAGTTTTGACACCTCACCAACCAACACATTAAGAAAATGAATTGAATAAACACTGAGGTGACAAACATCATGGGATAGCAGTATGCAAATATATAGAAGGCAGTATTGTCGCGTACAATATGTATAAATGGGTAGTGCATTGGTTGGGCTTTCATTTAGAGTCAAGTGATTCATGTGAAAAGGTACCGAACATGATTTTGGCCACACGACGGGAATTAACAGACTTTGAACGCGGAATTTTAGTTGGAGCTAGACGAATGTGACATTCAATTTCGGAAATGGTTAGGGAATTCAACATTCCGAGATCCACAGTGTCAAGAGTGTGCCGAGAATACCTAATTTCAGGCATAACCTCCCACCTTGGACAACGCAGTGACCGACCGCCTGCACTTAATGACCGAGACCAACGGCGTGTGCGCAGAATGGTCAGTGTTAACAGACAAGCAACACTGCGTGAAATAACGGCAGGAATAAATGTGGATGTCCTACGGTCGTGTACGTTAGGACAGTGCGGCGAACTTTGGCAGTACTGGGCTATACCAGCAGAAGACTGACTCGAGTGCCTTTACTAACAGCACGACATCGCCTGCAGCACCTCTCCTGGGCTCGTGACCATATCGGTTGGACCCTAGACGACTGGAAAACCGTGGCATGGTCAGGTGAGTCACGATTTCTGTTGGTAAGAGATGATAGTAGGGTTCGAGAGTGGTGCAAACCCCCCGAATCCATGGACCCAATTTGTCAACAAGGAAGTTTGCAACCTGGTGGTGGCCCCATAAGAGTGTGGGCTGTTTTTACATGGAATGGACTGAGTCCTTAGGTCCAACTGAACCTATCGTTGACTGGAAAGTGTTATGTTCAGCAACTTGGAGACCATTTGCAGCCATTCATAGACTTCATTTTCCCAAACAACGATGGCATTTTTATGGATGACAATGCACCATGTCACCGGGCCACAACTGTTCTCAAAAGGTTTGAAGAACATTCTGGACAATTCCAGCGAATGATTTGCACACTAAGATCGCCTGACATGAATCCCATCGAACATTTATGGGACATAATCGAGAAGTCAGTTCGCGCACAAACTCCTGCACCAGCAACACTTACGCAATTATGGACGTTTATAGAGGCAGCATCGCTCAATATTTATCCGGAGACTTCCAACGTCTTAGTGAGTCCACGCCTCGTCGAGTTACTGTACTTCGCCGTGCAAAAGTATGTCCGACACGATATTAGGAAGTGTCCTTGACTTTTGTCGCCTCAGTGTACACTGAAGAGCAAAAAACTGGTATAAGCTAGCGTATGCCAATAACAGATGTATGGATCCAATCAGAGCAACGCAATGCAGTCGGCAGAGCCTATATAAGACAAAAAAAGGTCTGGTAAACTTGCTATATCGGTTACTGCTGCTATAATGGCAGGTTATCAAGATTTAAAAGTGATTGATTGTGGTGGTATAGTCGGCGCACAAGAGATGGGACATAGCATCTCCAAAGTAGCGATAACATTTGGATTTTCGGGTATGACCATTTCACGTGTGTACCGTGAATATCGGGAATACAGTAAAACATCACATCTTCAACATCGCTGATGGTGGAAAAAGATCGTGAACGAACGGGACCAACGACTATTGTCAAGAATTATTAAATGTGGCAGACGTGCAACCATTTCTCAAATTGGCACAAATTTCAATGCTGGGGTTTCAACAAATGCCAGCATGTGAACCATTCAATGGACCATCGGGCTTGCGGATCCGATGGTCTACTTGTGTACTGTTGTTGACTTCACGATACAAGGCTTTACTCCCACACCCCTCCCCCTTTCCCTTTTTCCATCCACCAGCACGCTCGCCGATGAGGACCTACTGCAGTGCTGGCAGGCAGCATCGGCAGACTGCTTATTCTGCTGGCGTCTGCGGGCGGTGCATGGTACTTTGCATTGTGGTACCTACCACTTGATGGCTGTATGAACCAATGCCCTCTCAGCGCGTTTGAATCGTGGGGTGGTGGTGACTGCCAGTAGCTGGACATAATCGCTGGTGATGTCGATGGTGGATATGACACGGGTGATGGAAATTGGAGGCTCTGCGAGCTTGTATTCGGTGAGGTGCATTTGAATAGCATCATATAGCATAGCATGAGTCACAACTTCGTCCTCACCGCATGACAGAGAGATGTTTGTGTGGATGTGATTAACTACACACCTCCCCGAATCGTACAATAAGTGGTCTGCTGGCAGTGTTCGTAAACAGTCGGATTGTGTGCAAACAGCCAATACTCAATGGCAACACAATCTTAGCTGTTCATTCCCCGCTCTCTCAAATATTCAACATTGTATGTGTGTGTGTGCCATTACCTGGCATCTTACTGAAATAGATGGCCTCTAGGTGGAATGGTATGTTCATAGTTGCTATATGTAGGTTTTATAAAGAAATACTCCGTATCACTTGAATAAACTATTTATTAGTTTAAAGAAAGAACAATATAATTTCAACAAGGCACATAGCGCCATGACACTCCAACGGTAGCTTGATAGCTAATCATTTGTTTACAGTATTGCCATCTTAAAAATATAACAAACTTTTAATATTGCATTGTATATTATATTACAACACCCACCCTCAATGCAATATTTAGCTAAATTTCACACAAATAAATTTACATGGTTATTCCACACTTATTAGTGAATTTAAAAATTAACTCTTTGTTTAGGACTTTTGTAAACATATCAGCTAACTGTTCTTCAGTTTTTATATATTTCAGAGACACTCTACCTTTTATTATTAATTCTTTAATGTAGTGAAATCTAATATCGATATGTTTTAACCGCNTTTCAGAGACACTCTACCTTTTATTATTAATTCTTTAATGTAGTGAAATCTAATATCGATATGTTTTAACCGCTTGACACTACTTGTATTTGCAACCGATATTGCGGACTGGTTGTCACAAAAAATTGTAGTCGGGTCAACAATTTTTACCCTAAAATCATTTAACAAATTTTGTAACCAACATGCTTCACTAGCTGCCATACTAATTGCTATGTATTCAGACTCAGTTGATGAGAGACTTACAGAGCATTGCTTCTTTAAACACCATGAAATCAAACAATTTGAATACATGAAACAATAGCCAGTGGTAGATTTTCTATCTCTGAGATCTCCTGCCCAATCAGCATCGCAGTAACCCACTAGCGATTTATCATTACATTTATAAACCAAATTATAATAAATAGTATGTTTTACATATCTTAATACCCTTTTTAAAGCCTTTAACAGTACATCGTTTGCATTGTTTTGGTATCGGCTTAATATAGAAACAGCTACACACAGATCTGGTCTTGTGCCTGAGACAGCATACATTAAGCATCCTATCATTTGTCTACATACATTTTCAATATTTTGATCTGTTTGGCACTCCTTATTTTCAAACATTTTAGCATTAAAATTTTGGTCCATGGGGGTTGACATTGGCTTACAGTTTTCCATTTTGAATTTCCTCAATACATTTTCTAAATAGCTTTTCTGACTTAATTTGGTTACACCACTTTCTAAGTTTTGTTTGACATTTATTCCAAGAAAATCAGATACTAAACCCAAATCTTTCATTTTAAATTCTTTCTGTAACATTAGTTTGACATCAGAAATTTGGTTCTCATTTGTGCCAAAAATTAACAAATCGTCAACGTATATTAGAATATACATTTGATCTTTATCATTGCACTTTGAATAAAGACATGAGTCACACTGTGACCTCACAAAGCCTCCTCTAGTTAAAACTGAGTTGAACTTTTCATTCCAATATTTGGGTGATTTTTTTAGACCATACAAAGATTTGTTTAACTTGACAATATTTTTATCATCAAAATATGCCCCATCTGGTAAATGAATAAAAATTTCTTCATCAATTTCCCCGTATAAAAACGCCCCAGTTACATCCATTTGGTAAATAGGTAAGTTACGCTCGGTTGCTATGGCTGTGAATAATCTGAAAGTTGACAATTTAGCCACAGGTGCATAAATCTCATTTAAATTCAAGTCATCATTTTGTTCAAAACCCCTAGCTACCAACCTAGCTTTATACTGTATATCATTACCAGTTTTCTTTATCTTAAAAACCCACTTACTGCTTACAGTCTTTTCATTTACAGAAGTATCGCACACCTCCCATGTATTGTTTTCATTTAGAGTCTGTAATTCCCTACTTATAGCTTCTTTCCACTTACTTGCATCTTCTCTTCTCATTGCCTCTTCGTACGTCTTTGGCTCCTCGTCCAGCGAATAAATATTGTTACACTTGTAGAACGACGTTTGGTTTCTCGCTCGTGTGCTTCTCCGCTGATCTTGGTGAGTATCTGGTGAACTTTGTAGTGCATCGTCAGCTTCTGAGGAGATGGTGACTTCAGTTTCTGTTTCTTTACCACTGTAACATGGTTCATAATCACTACCTTCGGTCTCGACTTGACTTTCTGACGGTCTCCGTTTTTGTTCGCAGCTCAGTTCTTCATCAACATCCCTCCCATTTGTATCTAGTACGCATATGGTTTCTTCTGACACTAAATTTTCCACTTCACACGTTACCAACTGCTGTTTTTCTTGTGTCTTTTCTTGCTCTATACACACAATGTCCCGTTTTACTTCTACAGTGTTCCTGTGTGGGAAAAATATTCTGTATCCTTTTACGTCTTCTCCGTAACCAACTACTATTCCTTTTTCTCCTTTTGAGTCTCACTTTTTCCTTTTTTCTTGAGGGACATGGACAACCACAGGTGAACCAAATATTTTTCATGTTTGAATATCAAAAGTTTTCTTTGTCCATAGTTCGTATGGAGTTTTATCAACTTCAGTGCTCTTCCCAGTTCTATTTAACACATACGCTGCCGTGTTAATTGCTTCCACCCACAATGACTTAGGCAGATTTTTAGCGCATAGCATGGTTCTAGCAGATTCAATAAGCGTTCTATTTTCTCTCTCTGCCTTGCCGTTTTGTTCAGGTGTGTAAGGGACTGTGCGTTGATGTATTATTCCCCGGTTGAGAAACAATCCTTCCACCTCCTTGTTTACAAACTCGAGTCCATTATCGCTTCTGAAATACTTCACTTTATTTCCAGTTTCATTTTCTGCTCTGTTTATAAATTTCTCGATGCATTTTTTCACTTCATGTTTTCCTTTGACGAAGTAAACATTTCTATATTTTGAATAGTCGTCTTTAAGCACCACAAAATACCTCGAACCTCCCACAGATGTTTCCTCCATGGGGCCACAGGTATCGGCATGAATTAACTCACACGTCCTCGTTGTTTTACTTTGACTGTTAGAAAGAGGTAAACGATGAATTTTCCCGTCTAAACAACTTTCGCATTTCCCTACACAGCTATCGTTTATGGTAACATTATTGTTTTTCAGAACATTTATCACGTACATCATGTTTTGATGAACAAGTTTTCATGCCACTCATTTATGTCCGACTAGACTTGTGCAGTACCTGCTACCCCGCATTTATAGCGAAAGTTCAGGTAATACATATTTCCAGCTCGTTCCGCGATTGCGAACAACTTATTTTTCTTGTAAAATTTGAATAAGTTGTTATCTGTCACCATGACATAACCTCTTGCAGTGACGCATTGCACAGAGAATAAATTTGTTTTTAAATCAGGCACGTACAACACGTTGTCTATGGTTGTGTCAATCCATTCTTTGCCATTTGAGACTTGTACCGCCATCTTCCCGCGCCCCTGTGCACTAATTTGCGTTCCGTCACCCAAGATTACGAATTTATTTGATAATCTCGTGATTGAGGTAAACAACTCACGTTTGCAGCACATATGATCACATGCGCCGGAATAANACAACTCACGTTTGCAACACATATGTTCACTTGCGCCGGAATCAATTAACCACTCTGTTTCTTGACATTGTTTTTCAAAGGAGTTTGACACCACAAACGCGTTACTATCCTTGTTTTTCTTGAAGCGGCACTGATTCTTGTTATGGCCGGATTTATTACAATAAAAACATTTATTGTCTGACCGGTTATTACGACTGTCTCGATTTTCCATTGAATTATTATTACTTCTGCATTCACTTGCATAATGTCCAAACTTATTGCACTTGAAACATTTAATATTTCTCTTGTCCCTTTTTTTAGCGACGAAAGCTGAAGACTGCGCTGCTCCTCCTTTCTCATGTAATCTTTCTTCCTCGACTAATAATCTAGCTACCAGGTTTTCATAAGTTTGTTTATCATCCGGTGCCGACTCCCAAGCTGATACAAAATGTTTATAGCCGTCGGGCAGTGACATTAACACTTTTGTTATGACCAATTTATCAGAGATTTCTTCACCCATCTGTTTTGACTGATTCTGCATTTCTTGAATTTTCGACAGGAAAACAGACATTTCTGTACCTTCTTCATACTTATATTGAAAGAATCGCTGTTGTATTATGTGAATATTTGTTTCACTTCTCTGTTCATATACACTTAGTAATTTTCGCCACATCTCCGCAGCAGTAGTGCATGTGATAATGTGCAGCATCACGTCTTCTGACATTCTCGTGACCAGTAAGGTCTGAGCCTTCGCATCCATACTTTCCCAGGCTGATCTCTCCGTAACAACTTCTGGCTTCAAGGTGCGACCTTCGATCACATCATATAAACCTTGACCTCGCAGTAAAACTGACGTTTGGAATTTCCACATCTTCCAGTTCTTGGCGCCTTCCAGTTTAATAACTGTACTTTGATGTGCCATGCCATCCATCTTGCTCTTCCTTCCTTCCTGCAAAAAAACTTTCCTTCCTTGTCCGTTCTGAACAAGTTTTCCTTCTCGCCACGCTGCCGCTTGGTCGTGCTAACCTCAAAACGGCACTTCTTACGTCGACGATATTAAACAACTGTTGTTGCAGTATTTACGTGCACCATTTTACTTCAACCATACAAGATTAGGTGTCTGGGCCCATAACCTGTAGGATTTATAAAGAAATACTCCGTATCACTTGAATAAACTATTTATTAGTTTAAAGAAAGAACAATATAATTTCAACAAGGCACATAGCGCCATGACACTCCAACGGTAGATTGATAGCTAATCATTTGTTTACAGTGTTGCCATCTTAAAAATATAACAAACTTTTAATATTGCATTGTATATTATATTACAACACTATATGACGGATAACAACTGAATGGATATGCATGCCTTAAATAGTTCTCTCTCTTCACATGTGACATCAAAACAGCCACGACGTCACCACCACTACTTCAAAGATTTGGCCAGTAGCAGCATAATGTGAGCAATAAGGTCACAAATAGCTTGCCAATACGTGTACTTGCCGTGACATGTCAGTTCTCCCTTGGCCATCATGCTGTCAGGAGCTTCAGCGTCCATGATGTACCACACACACTTACATCTGGGCTAATTGTTCTTCTTTTTACTTATATACACAGCATAACTTGGCCGAGCAGTGTAGAATCCATTAGCTTCTGCAGTCTTCCAGCATGGTAGTAAATATGTGACCTGTACACTCTTCAGGCCATCGGCAGGCTGTACCAGTCCTAACATCTCATAAAGCAAAGTAGACTTTCCTGTTCTCATTTTGCAGTTCGGCAAAATATATTCAAATTCAGCATGTCATGTGGGGATGTGTCCTTTTGTAGGTATCTGGCTGTTTGGTAGGAGATTAACGACAGCTCATCGCTCCTACTTGTAGCCGGTTAGAATGTCACTGTGGAAATTATCCCATGATGTAACACTTGCCTCTACTTCTATTGTCGCTATGTAAACTTCACATGTTAGCGGTGAACACATTGTTTTCCATATCACTGTTCCACGCTTTATGTAGTTCGTGTGCTGATTGCCTGTACATGACTCTGTCAAACGAGTTATTATATTACCGCTGTTTGGTCAACACAGTTCATATGCAATTGTCCACATAAACCATACCTGGCGTATATTCTCTTGGTTTAAACGAGCTATCGTAGCGGTCATGGTGCAAGGAAGCTTCATGTCTGGGTGTAGGTAATACTCATGACACGAAACAACACTCCACACGCGTGGTATCGTGTGTAGTTGTGCAGGCCGTCAAGCAGGTTTTAAGTGAACATGTCTGTAGTTAGTCGTTACATCATAGTAGTACTTGGTTGTGTCCAGCGGAATGAATGCCGTGTAGATATGTGAAGTGCTACTGCGGTAAGAGAGTCAATCTTCCATATTATAAAAACACGAGAACGTGCATCGTTTTACCATTGGCTATACGCTTGATGCTAGCATAGATGAGCTGTACTTTAGTACCATAACTCTTGATCATGTTGTCCTCGGTGATATGTTGAGTGTATCGAGAAGGTAGACATACCCGAAACTCAGCATTTGGCACACGCATTATACACTTGCCATAAGTTATCTCCACACACTGTAAATCCAATGCAACATACCACTTCCCAAGCACTAGGCCCGACAGTGCCCTATATTGAGCATACCCATTCATTCAGCTTCGCTATAATCTCATCCATGATTGTATCGAGTAATATAGTGTTTTCCCTCCTCGCAGTTTCGCTATTTATATTAACTGATTTTCGAAAAAAAAATTTCATTTCCTCCCACCACCATCACGATGAACCATAACCAACATCCTTCGCATAGGTGCGTTCAAGCATGGAAATTACCGGTCTATTCTGCATGCATTACACTCGTAATATATATATTTTTCAAGTACCAAGCCTTTAAGGTTCAAAACAAAGGACAGGCATGCTCTGTCTGCAGATTGCACAGGTTTACGTTCGCACCACAATAGATGCTTAACAACCTCTTCGACTTTGGGCCAGCCACGAAGACCGCGTCAACCGTCTCTACTGTAAAGATTGAGGTTAGCACATCACACTCCTTATCGTATTCTACATCGCCCTCGTCCCAATTGCGACCGTAATAGCGTTTTTCCAGCTATATATATATGTATATATATATATATGTATATATATATATATATATATATATATATATACATATATATATGTAANCCAACTATATATATGTCACCTTACTTTTCCTGTCGAGCGATGGCAATGGAAACTGGAGTAAACACGTTTTTGTCGCTATGCTGCGGTCTACATATGCTATGCAGAAATGTTTAATATTGAAACCACACTGCGACACGCAGTCCTGAATGTTCACGAGCATTATGGTGTTTCGATGGTAAACGGACTATAGATGCCAATTACAATAGAATTTTAACTACTCTACCGCGTACATTGTACGTGACCACTCTCTCGTGAATTATTAAAGCGTAGGCCTGAGTGAAAGCCAGAAAATCTATGAGGCCATCATTTCAATCCTGCAGTGGACTATGCCCGACTTTATTCTGTAGTTCTGTTTACTAACGTCAAACACTAGCAGAGGAGCAGTGTTCATGAACTTGTTCGGTTCCAGCGCTGATGACTGCGTTTGTCCATTGTAAAATCTTTAATAGTCGGCATACATTAGATACGGTACCACGTAGATACCGTTTATGAAATCAATGTTTATATCCCCACGCGGATAGCACTAATAGTTGAGGAAAAATTTTAAAATTCTTAACGTTTAAATGATCAAGTTTCGAACAGTCTGCATTGATAGCATTCTGTTTGCCTGTCTGAAACGCAACTATTATATAGAATGGTTTCTCACTCATCAAACTCATTTTCACATTCCAATTTATACTCATGGAGCGTGGCACACTCAGATACGCCTCTAAACTGCATGTCCCAAACCCAATACCAACACTTCTTCCTTTCTCGCCAAATTTCCAAAATTTCACAAGCTCTGACATTTTTACTGGCATGTGGGGAAGCAGCCACTCGATAGTTCGTATCACCAGTGCTGTGGCTTCTGGTGCAGCAGCATTGTCCAGGACTGTGATCGCTTGCATGTTGGCCATGAGTTATGACTAACTCCAGCTTGGAATTAATAATTACATTATTGCAGTCTTCGGAGAACCATAACTGCATGGCTAGTGGAATACCTACTTCGAATATGCCATTAGCATAAATGGGAACTGTAAAGTCCTCTTCAATCACCCAACCTGGCATTTTAGCCTCTGGCAGTTGGGTATGTGTCAATGAGAGAGAGTTTTTTTATGGTATTCATGATTCAAACATCTCTCGTAGCATCCACTTCACATCAATTCAGCTCGTACGCGATTCTACTTATCATGCAAAGTATACCATTTATAATGTTTTTCGTTGTCGTAGGTAGGGCATTGCCGGTCTTTGTTAACGTTCCTCGGAACCTCAAATATGAATTACACTTTACAGTGTATATATCTTGGTATTCCCATCAAAACGCTGGGTGAAATTATGCTATAAGTAAAATGAGAACTGAGTTGGAATGATACAGCATGAGACGTACTATATTTTTCTCATAGGCGTTAAATTTAGATTTTGTTCGTGATTACACGTTTGTTTGTCGTGTGTGTTCATAAGGACGTTATTTCGTCTCCTAAAATGCCGCAGACTGTTATTATTTTTTTGAGCTCTTCATTTTCGTGAACATATTTTACACATATAAGAAATTCTTATATAAGTATTTAATAATTTTCTGGATGATTATGTGAGTATTTAGTATATTTCTTCTCGTAACAGTACAATGTTTATTTTTTTTTTGTGATTACAACTTTATTCTCTGTGGAGTGCGTAGGCCAGTGCGCGTATGTACGATATTTCGTATTCTAAAAAAATCATATGCATTGGCGGTCGTGTGGTGAAGGCGTCGGACTGGCAATGCAAGGGAGGCCGAAACGATCCCTTACACTACCTGCATTTTTTGAATTCACAAACAACTAAAAATTCCCACGGTTTGAACTACCCTCCACCGATGCTAGCGTACCCCTGCAGACAACGAGTGAACTATCTCACAAAATTCTCTCATAGATACCAGTGCTCTTAGCTGTGAACGGTATGACTTCACACACACTGGTGACGGGCGCGAGAATCAAAGAGGGTCGCCAACGGCAGTCAACTGATGACATGCGTGAGAGAAAGACACGAAGGCGAGAGAGAAAGTAAAAGCGACCAGAATGAATATGAAAAAAAAACCAAGCTACAGTATGCCAGAGAAAAAAAAGGAGACCAGAAGGAATATGAGAAAACCAAAAGATGGAATGCAAGCGAGAGACAGGAAATAATGAACGAGCATGAAGTTAAATAATGGGAACGCATGAGCGAACGAAGTATTCGAATTGAGTGAGACTCGCAGAAAACCCCCTCGTTTAGAATGCAAGGTGAAGTAAGGACCAAACTGTTTGCTACTAGCCAGGAATGACCGAGTGGGTTGGGTGGTACTGGGTGTGGAAATGGCCGACGTCGGCAAGGAATGACAGAGCAGGAGGTTGACTAATGACGTCATCAAAGATGGCCGTGGCTTGTCTCCTTGCCCTCGCCAAGGCACCAGGTGCAGCAGAACGTACTATTTGTAACTACTTTTGTAGTCTATGGAGATTCTTATGGTACTTCTAGGGAATAAGGTTGAACACTTTTGAAGTAAGCTGTTTCGATATTTAATTTTCTTGAAGTTTTTATTGCAACATTTTTGGATATTCTTAAACACAATTGTCTTTTCTGGATACTGAACACGTCGCTGCAAATTGACAGATACGTTTTCGTCTTCCATTCTACTATCAGAACAAGTCACGCGTGTAAAGTCTCAGCACACGCTATACTACCCAGAGAAGCAATCCGTAAAAGAGATACTTCACGGTTAAGTGGACAATGTAAAGCCTGAAACAAAAAACAAAACATGATGTTATTACGTCGATGGTAGTCACAAATTTGCAAAGCTCTTCAATGGTGAATTCCTGAAGTGTATGATGCGTAGACTGAATATAAGGCAGCTCGATCTCGCTGGCTATGCAGAACCATTCTCTGTATCCCAACACTGAACTGCTTTGCTGCCAGCACGACTGTCGTACACAACGTGTATAGGATTTGAGGTTATAGCACTGTTTAAGTAAACAAGTGCTTTGAGAAGTTTAAACAGCACTTCCTCTGACAAATTTTAAATGCTGTTACATTAAAGTAAAATTGGCAAAATTACTTTATACATATGGAGGTGCTTGTCTTTTGTAAAAGAGATACAAACAATAAAATTCACCAATGTTGACCTCGTAACTTTTATAGTTGAGTTTTTTGGGGTAGGGTAATGTTGGGCACTTGTGCAGAAGGTGAAGAATTTGTCTAATTAACTTTATTCTATTTTACGAAGTGTAAGACGAACAGTGAAAACAATTTAGTTTCTACTCCGTAAGGTTGCTATATAACTTCCGTACGAAATATACTCCATAAAAATAATGTGAAGGTAGCTCTTGCAAAGGTGTATTCCTCCATTAATTCAAATGAATAAATTATTAAGGACAATACAATTGGCTTCCTTATCATAAACTTTAATTATTATCTAATAGCTGTCACGAAGTATCGTACTGTCTAGTGCACTCTTACGAGAAGGTACCTATAAGCTTAACAGAGAGCATGTACGGTAAACAGTACATGTACTGCTCAGAGATCATAGTATCAAATACGTAATATTTACCGTGTGCCGTGGTTAGCGCAGTGGTTAGACCGCTCGCCTTCCATCAAGCCTACCAGGTTTGAAACCCTGTGGAGCTGCTGCCGGATTCTCGTGCATTGGGAACATATCTGACGATGCTTCTATTAGGTGGGTTAACTCGAGGATCTCCCGTTTCACTCGCCTTTGCATTCCGGCGCAGCACCAAACTCTCGACCCTTCACCTTCATCACATCTGAAGACGCCTATGTCAAGAGCCATCCAAACCCCTGTAGTTCACTCCACGTTACATTAAAACACAACACACTATAGTACAAGCACGAGAGCCAAACTAGCTGGCCACAATTGGTGTTCACAACACTTGTGGACTGCTAGTTTGGCTATAATGCTTGTATATGAGTCATATGATGTATCGCATGCGGTACTTTACAATGCTTGGTTTACTGCATTCATCATAGCACTAGTGTGAGGCTGGTGCGGTGCCCACATACTAGATTCATGGGAACCTGAGACCTAACGTCTGGCCATAATATAAAATTACTTTAAGTATATTCTTCGCAGTTTTACCTTCCCTACGCAACCCGGAATATACAATTCGCTTTTATACTTAACATTTTGTAATCAGTAGAATGTACCCAAAATGCAGGCTGACATCACGATTAGACAGTATATTTCTTCCATTACTATGTAACAGAAAACGTTTATTTTAGTTGAGAGGTGACTTTTTGTTATATATGACAATATCAATAACGTTAGAAATAAATTGCCAAATGAAAAATAATTTATGTTTTTGCTTAAGTTACCGTGGCAACAAATCTTTGAACAAATACTATTTGACAATATTAATCTCACCCCTCACTTTTTAAGGGAAAGGGTATTTTTTTCTGCATGTCTTATACTGTAGAACTTTTTAAACAGTTTCGTTAAACTGCACCTGCAGAAAAATCCTGGTAATTTCACTCCCAACACAAATGTACTGCAGGAAATACACAATCATGTTAGGGCGATTCCTAGAATACATTTAATTAAAATAATATGATCAAATATCTCTATTCCGTAATGCACACAAAAGAAGATATATGAAGTCAATGACTATTCTTATTGTACTTCTTAGGAAGAAGGTTTAACACTTTTGAGGTAATCTGCTTCGATATTTAGTTTTCTCACTCTTTTTATTGCATAATTTTTGGACATTCATGAAACATAATTGTATTTTCTGGATACTGTATACTTCGCTGCAATTTGAAATCTACGTTTTCTTGTTCCATTCAACCTTCAGAACAAACCACACGTGTCAAGTCTCAACACACGCCATACTATCCAGAGAAGCAATCCGTAGAATAAATACTTCACGGTTAAGTGGACAATGTAGAGTCTGAAACAAAAACAAAAAACAAGGCTAATAAGTAAATGGTAGTCACAGGTTTACAAGAGCTCTTCAATGGTGAATTTCTAAAGTGTGTGAATCTTAGAGTGACTATGGGGTAGCTCGATCTCGCTGGCTACGCAGAACCATTCTCTGTGTCCCAGCACTAAACTGCTTTGCTGCCAGCACGACTGCCATAAACGACGTGTATAGGATTTGAGGTTAGAGCACTGTTTATGAAAACAAGTGCTTTGGCATGTTTGTACAGTATACATACTCTAACCAATAGTTAACACAGTTACATTTCAAATAAAATTGCCAAAAGCATTTTAAACATATGGAAGTGCTTGTGTTTTGAAAACTAATATATAAACAAAAACATCAATCAGTGTTGACCCTGTGATTTTGGCAGTTGTGTTAGTTTGACGTAGGTCAGTGTTAGGTACATGCACAGAAGGTGCAAAATCTTTCTACTTAAACTTTACTCTATTGTATAAAATGAACGACGAACTATAAAAACAATTTAGGTTCTACTCTGAAGGTTGCTTCGCACTTCCTTATGTAATATACTCTATTTAAGTATTGTGAAGGTAGCTCTTGCAAGGGTTAATTCCTCAATTACTGCACTGACATTAATTATTAAGGGAAATATAATTTCCTTGGTGTTCATAAGCTCTAATTAGTATCTTATAGCTGTCACGTAGTATTATACAGTCTAGTGCACACTTACAAGCACGAGAGGCAAACTAGCTGGCCACAATTGGTGTTCACAACACTCGTGGACTGCTAGTTTGTATGCTTGTATATGAGTGTATTACAAACTGTCATATGATGTATCTCATGCGGCACTTTACAATGCTTGGTTTACTGCATTCATCACAGCACTAGTGTGAGGCTGGTGCGGTGCCCACGCACTAGATTCATGGGACCCTGAGATCAGACTTGGTATATATTCTTCGCAATTTTCTCTTCTCTACGCCACCCGGAATTAACAATCCACTTTTTTCATGGCATTTTGTATACCGTAGAATTTACCCACCTTGCGGGTTGACATCACTTTAGACAGTTTGTTATCTCCATTATTATCTAACAGAATACGTTTATTTTAATTGTCAGATTTTGCTTCCGTCATCGTGGCAACAAGCAACTCGGTCGTGAATTGAGTCATGAAATATTTCTGATAGGATAACTCGTTTGAATACACTAGTTACTCTTAATGGCTCCATCGTGTATAAAGTTATTTCAACTAAATAATATGGTTTTACTGCATCACCACTACCTCTCAAAATTGATCTTGCACACATGTAGGCAGAACTAAATCACTCTTGTTTAATACTACTTTCTGTTTGGTTTTACTACATATCACATATAATTTTAAGAGTCGCCCCTAAACTAGCATTTTTCTCTCTGTCAAGTATTACATAATTTCATTATAGCGGTATTATTTTATTTTCTGTGTTGTATATGAAACACATACGTTATTAACTACTTGGAATTTTTAAACAAAAAACTGATGAAAAAATGCTGCGTCTTACGACATTATCTAATAGGTAGCTTAAACTGACTTTTGCAATAACATTTCGAAACGTGCCAGCTTGTGAATTTACTACAATTATGAAAAAAGCGTAATTTGCAGGAATGGAATGCAATCTGCACACATATTATGCAATTACATGGCTGGTAGTTATTTTCGCCTCAGAAATGGGTTCGTGACGTCGTATTACTGTGACGTCATCTTACTGTGACGTCATCTTACTGTGACGTCATCTTACTGTGACGTCATCTTACTGTGACGTCATCTTACTGTGACTTTACATTTTTCTGTGACTTTATATCTCACTTTGACTTTCTCATACTGTGTCTTTATCTTGCCGTTTCTTTATCTGGCTGTCCCTTTGTAGTAATGTAGGTTTATAGTTCTTTGGTTTTATCTTACTGTGACTTTTTTTAAAATAAATTGTAAGGTGTACTGATTTTATGTAATACTATTTACATTTGAACAATGGCAATAGTGTCAGAAAACAATTAAAGTGGTCACTAAGTAAAAAACGAAATAGTTTGCAAAAATGTAATATTTAGTATGGCTTTAGTCGAAGTCATTCTTACCATAAGTGCCTTACGATAGAAAGAGCACTCCTGAAATCAACCTATGAAAAAATTCACTGACCGTAGCTGCATTTATGTTAACGTAAGTAATGACCACAATATTCACAGGAAAGTTGCCAGTGAACTACGATAATAAGTTCCATGTTTTAACGTTTTATTTAAACGTAAAAATAAAAATTGTCATCTGCAATACAAATTATTTTTGATGTATAAAAATAAAAATATAATTTGGCTTGATGCTAACACGTTTATATTTGTGATTCTTCAACATAATCACCTGGCTGACGCAACGTCCATGTTAGCTGGTTCAATGCCCTGTTTTTTTCCCGGTCGGCGCTGGTGTATCAACAATAGAGCACTACATGACCAACGTGATTGTAAGTGACAGTTTGTATCTCCTGAAGTAAAATATCAATTGCGTTAAATAATAAAACATTTCTGAACATGTTCTGAGTGAAGTAACATTGCTTGTTATTTATTTATGCTGTATTTCTACTAGTGATGCAACGAATATTCGCATTCGCATGTTTTTGAACATTCGCATTCGCATTCGAATTCGCAAAAATGATGCCAATATTTTGCGAATGTATTTGGCTATGAAAAATGAAAATGTTTATTAAATAATAATGCAACTGCTATGATTAAGACATTTTTATTTATTAACATATTTTTTATCTATAAGAGTGTATTTTAATGATATTTGGGAAACAGCCTTGTAGTTATTCACTAGATTACATAACATAAACACACTCTCGATATTCTTTTATTCTTATTTGCCTAAGCAAAATCAAATTAAGGCAGGTAATTTCTTAAAACTTCTAAACTATATTATAACACAACTGTATGATCAAATACCATTGAACTGCTTTAACACAAAACAATGGAATAAGATATAACCCAACCTTTTTAATTACACAAATCAACTTTAAATGAGATCTTTTGTAAAAACACTTAACAATATGCATTTATGCAACCTAAAGGGTATCTTATTCAAATATGTGAGATCTTTTAATGAACTAGTAATCATGTTTAATTGTAAATCAAATCGACTTCTTATGAATAAAGTTAAAAATATATTGTGAAGAAAAACAAACAATATAATAATCTTCTTTTCAATTAAAGCAAATATGTTCTTAACATTTTGTTAATTTTAACTTTGGTACTAATACTAACTCACTAATTTCGTAATTTTTAAGATATCCATTAAACATTCCTTCTTGAAATCGAAAAATAAAACTATGAAAAATTGTTTATATCTAAGCACAATTAAGTGAAACACTTAGTAATTAAATAAGAGTAGAGGAATATTAAACTTCAGAAATAGAAGTTTTGATGCCTTTTCTCCTTGCAGCCTATTTCGGTGGGGTGTGTAAAGAAGACCAGCCCCACTAAAGACCCTTTCGCTAGGCACACTAGTGGGTGGTGTTACTAAATATTGCCTGGCTATGGGAGAAATAATACCATACTTCTTATTATTTACCGCCCACCATGTAAGTGGATCTACATCATTTTCCACACGTTTATCTAATAAATATTCATTGATGGTTTTTTTTATCAAAACTTCTATAGGGTTCGTACATTCATTTTCTTCTTCTTCACTTTCGCTGGAATCCATCAGCAATTTCATGGTGTCTCTTAAAGATATAGATTTCTCTGTCAGACTGGCACTGGAACCAGATGTTTCAATCCGATGAGTAGTCATTCTGGGTCATTCTGGCACGCTTAGGATTTGAACAAGACGATAGGCTTGATTCATCGTTTCCAATTGACTCTAAAATACTTGATCTCTGGTTGAAGAATTTTTGAAAAATTTTAATTTGTATCTCGGGTCAATAAAAGTTGCCGTAGCAAACAATACGTCATTTTCCAAATGGGAAAATCTGCGACATAGTTCTCGTTTAAGAACTAAAATCGTATTCCCAACGCATTCGTCGGTCACATCAAATTCACCAATAATTTTTTCCAAAGTGGACAATAATGGAATTACTGAGGATACAGAAATATTGGCTGCACTTAGTTCTTTTGTAATTTCTTCAAAAGGTCTGAGTAAAGTTATTATTTTTTCCACAATAATCCACTCTTCGGAAGTTAGTTGTGAAATCTTGTTATTCTGGGAAGCATAAAGACATAACGAATCTTTGTTTTTCAAAATACGCTCTAACATATACAAGCTGCTATTCCATCTTGTAGCACACTCTTGTATGATTTTCAGCTTTGGCTGATCGAGTCTTTCTTGTAGAGCAGCCAGTTCATCTTGAGCTACATTTGAGTGATGAAAATGTGTTGCCATCTTTTTACATTTTGCAATCACTGTTATAACGGAATCTTGTGCCTTAAGCCCCTCCTTGACAACCAGCTGAATTTGGTGTGACGAACAATCAATGTCTCTAATTAATAACAAGGAAATACCTTTTTTCATGTTTGTGCCACCATCTCTAACAATGCATTGCACTTTTTCTTTAGGTATTTCCCAATGCGACAACATGATTTCAAGTTTTATAGCTATATTTTTACCAGTATGTCGGCCATCGTTAAATACCTCTGCGTTTAACACGATCATTTTTCTCTCAAAGTTTTTTGTTATACCATGACATGTAAGACTCAGCAAAGATATTCCTGAACAAGAATCAGACCAAATATCAGTTGTAAACGCCAATTTTTCAAATGACTTAATTAATCCCAAAATTTTATCTTTGACTTTGCCGTAGAAATTTTCACATATAAACCAAGAAAATGTTGTCGGCTTTTTATATCATACGACAGACAAAGATGGTTAAATAGTCTGACAAATCCAACGCTTTCGACAAAACTAAAGGGTAAGTCCTCTAAAGCAATAATTTATCTTATTAAATTATCAATTTCCAAAGACTTGGCATTGTTTTTATCCCACTTTTTTGTTTTTTCGACGCAATCAGTCAAAGACATTTGTTTCAGGTCGGTTTTCGTACATTGTCGCGAAGTGGAGGCCACAACACTTGTTGTAGAAGCGTTTTGCTTTTCATTTTCCCTATTCTTTAAAGCATTATACTCGTTTTTATGCAAAGCTTCCAGGTGATTTCTCATAGCACTTGTTGTTCTTCCTTTGCGCGAGTATTGTTTATTACATATTTTGCATTTCACATTTTCAGCATCACATATTGTAAAATAAGTCCAAACTTCGCTAACACACGACCGCTTCATTTTGAAATATCACTTATCACTGTACAATTACAACAATAGAGTCTTTACAAGTTAAAAACAAAACTTAAGTATGTTGACTCGACGCTGCTCCCACCTGTACTATACAGGATGGTGGATAGCAGGGTACGTAGTAATTTGTTACGGTGTTGGCTAACGGCACCTTGGGCTGCTGTAAGAGGGGTGGCACAAAGACGTAACTGGGTTCGGTTTATTCACGCTTAACTTTTATTGTCCAAAGTTACAGTGACCTGTACATCTATGAGACCTAGCCCCTTTTGTATCTCCTCGGACGGTGGAATCCAGCTATCCCGCGCCCTACACATGTCTCGGCGAATGTTTGCGTCGGGGGGAGGTTTCGGTGGGTTGCTGAAATTACCTCGATGCTGGTGGCTGGTGTTGTCGTGCTGTCTCGGTGTCTCTCCCGCGAAGTCCTGGGCTCGATCCCTGGACGTGCAGTTCTCTCCTCGTCGCTCGTCGTTCCTCGTATCTGACTCTCTCGTGACTCCGGCGTAACTCCGTCGTAACTCCGTCGTAACTGTCTTGTAGCTGCTGCTCCGTCGTAAACGTATCTTAACTCTCGTGTAACTGACCTCAACTGTCCTTCACTCTCGCCTAACTCTCTTAACTGTCGCGTAACTGACTTAACTGTCCTCCATGGCTCCTGTATATATACGTTTCTGTTCTATTTTCCATAGAACTCGGGACTTACCCTCTAGTGTTTGCGGTGGAATAGGGGAAGGCGGGGCGCACTGTTTTTCCCCGATTTGTAATTTCTTGTGGCGAGGGGCGATAATATGCCCGGGACTCCCCGTGTTCGCAGCGTCACGTCGTGACTCAGGCAACATGACAGNATCTTGTGTGGCGAGGGGCGATAATATGCCCGGGACTCCCCGTGTTCGCAGCGTCACGTCGTGACTCAGGCAACATGACAGGTGCAGTTGGTTCGAGCTCGGGAATTCCTCTGGTCGTTAGGCCATCGGTTTACAGCGTGGGTAAGAATAGCATCGCCACTACTGGTAGGTATNTCGAACTCGGGAATTCCTCTGGTCATTAGGCCCTCGGTTTACAGCGTGGGTAAGAATAGCATCGCCACTACTGGTAGGTATGAGCGGTACGCGTCAAGGTTACCTCAAACTAAATCTTTACGAAAACATTATTAGCAGCTAACTTCATTCAGTAAGCCAGCAATCACGATTTGTTTACTTCGTTCAGAGTCGGGGCATATGGGCTACTCTCGGTTTTAACATGGCCGCCCAGCTGGCCAGTTCTAAACGCGCGGTAAAATTCGAGTTCGTAGGTGCACGCTGTTGACGCCATATTTGAAAAACCAACATTCGCATTCGCATTCGCATTCGCATTCGCGAATGTTGGAGGTGAATATTCGCATTCGCATTCGCATTCGCGAATGTGGAAAAATCGACATTCGTTGCATCACTAGTTTCTACGCAGTGCCTTTTCCCATAAATTCCTTAAACCTCACATAATATGACCAACTTGATAATGGGGTTCTTCATGCAATTTAAGAAAGTATAAATTTTGAACCAACTGTGAACTTGAAGAAACTTCATAAGTACATGTTGGTATATTTGAGATCTATGTTGCAATTCTTAAAACTTATTTAAATGATCGTCTGTTATTTAGCATTTACGTGTTTCCAAGTTTAAGACTCAATACCACGGCACCTGTGTCACTCGCTTTGAAACAAAACCGCAATGAAATTTAATTATATTGCATGTAAAATATTTCACTAGTTTTAGGAATGCGTTAAATCAGTACTATATCATTAGTCCAAACGGTTTTAAATGTAGGATCCGATATATCAAACAGGAAGTACTTACTTTCACAACTTGCATTCAGACTAAGAAATATAGGGCAAAACTGGATTCTGCATGAAATGTGTGAGTGCAGTTCCTCGAAATACATCCTCATCGGCTAGGTTTTGTATTTTCCGTAATCTGGCGAAGTAACATTCATATAAGTGCCGGCAACTAAATTTTGTAAGCATAAAGTGATTTTTTTTTCGTTATTAAAGCAGTAGGCCCTAGCACATGTTAGTATGATGTGCTTTAAAAACTGCGTGACTTGACGATTATACACAAAACTTTCACCAAAATATAAATATACCAATCCGGAATCATTCAACAAAATTTTATATAAATTCTTTTTCGCCACTGCGTTTCCTTAAATTGTTTTCGTTATATGTAATGTAATAGCCACTGCCGCCATTTTATTGGGCATAGTTATGCATGCAATACTGATTTCTGAGGTATTTAGTTCGTCTAGTAGATGTTGTTAAATACAATTATTTGGTCATTTGACGATTGTTTAAAGCACGTTGTCTTCTGCATGAAAAAGCAAACACACCGTGGGAACTAAAAGCATGACTTTCTTATGACACGCACGTACATATGACAGGCGAACGCTTCAGCTTTTCTTACTTCTTAAAGGTGATCTTTTGAAACGTATTGGGGTGGTTTTTATTACGGGAACGGGAATTATGTTTTTTTTATTCTGCTGTCCGTTGGCAATCTTAACCAAATGTATTATCTTAACGTTTAGAAAGTTTTGACTGCAGTTAAAAGCATTGATTGGTTTTCAACAAAAAAATCGAATAATAAATATATTATTTAATGTAATTATCGTGTATGTGGCAGTAGTGCCAATCACAATATCGATTAATAATCGTTGTTTATTTGATGAGAATGAATCAGCTGATGTAATCACCAGAAGGAAGTAACATGGCAGTGTTTATTCTGGTAGGCAATCTGGAATATACGCAACCAATGGGTTGAAAGTAGAAACTCAGCCTGAGAGCACACTTTACAATGAACAACCTTTACCAGTACGCACTTCACAGTACAAACAAAAGTTGCGAGTCACAAAAACATTCAACAATCTCCCACTTTCAAATTTACCTTTTTTTTTTTTTAGAAAATCTTTACATTTATTTAACACTATATTCACATAAAATATTGATTAATATTTGTATAAATCAATACTCGCATAAATCTTCACATAGACCAAATTCAGAGTGCACATACCTCACTCGAACACATGTCCTCTGTTTGGAAATTTAGGGAAAATTCATATTACATTACAAATTTCGTTATTACACAACATAACTGCACAAATTATCAATGACACATTAGGCAAATAATAATAACAATATTTAAGTAGAATAAGTAAAATTAGCAGAAATGTTTTTGGTCACTTGCCTATGCCAAGGAGCTAAAAATTGAAATTTCCTCAATGTAGATATAAAGGTAGCTTGATGCTTTAGTTAAAATGCCAATTAATTGAAAATATAATTAAAAATTTCCATAATACTTACTTCAACGGGCGAGAACTCTTATCTTCAACGGTGTGCAGCCTGCCACCCAACATGTATTTTGGAGCCTCTTTACAACTGCGCACGAGAAACTTAGGCCAGTTTATCAAGGTAGTGTCAAATGAAAACATCTCCTGGTCTCTGACATCAAGTTTGTTTAACATGTTTCGTGTGTTATTGGAACAAAACATGATGTTCCGTTTGGAAAAATAGCCCGTCTGTAGAGCATGGTTTTGTATTTTCCTGTATATCTTCAGGAACCTGGAAAAACAAATGTGATTCAGTGCACATTTCTGGCAGCTGTCAAGTAACATTTATGGAATCTAGATAGTTTTAAACGCACACACTTTACATAGAACATCTGATATATTTACAGTATTTTGTCATAAAGTTACCATCTACTCTTTGATTATAGGCAACATTCAAACACTTATTATAGAATAATAAAATATACAAAGATTGGTGCGATTTTAAGAATCTTCCAAGTGTGAATTAAACTTAGCCTGCATTTTGTTACGAAATTTTGATCGGAAATAATTCCCTACTTGCACCATCTAACATATGCCTAGTCATTAAATATCGCCTTCGAAAACCAGATTGATTGGGACATAACTCTTTTATAAATAATACCTATCTAATAAACTATGTTAAAGAAAAAATTAATGTTTCGGGTTTCGCTTCAAGGCATTATTATATTCGAGGTCGAGAAAAATAACACTATGTACAAACAAATATATTATTATATTACAAATAAAATAAATGCGAAAATCTGTGTTTGTGGGTGTGAGTGTGTGTGTATGTTTGCTACCACTCAGCTCTATAACAGCTGAACGGATTTTGATGAAAATCTCTACGTAGATACTTAAGGTCCTGTAATAGAACATAGCATACTTTTTATTACGGAAAATGGTATGTTTCCTGAGTAATAACAACGAAATATATTTCTGAATTGGCTGGGGACGTGACCGAACAACTGAATGGTTTGTGATGAAATTTGTTATGTAGCTACTTTAGGTCCTGGCATAGGACATAGAATAATTTTTCCCGGAAAATTGTACGTTTGCTGCGGAATAACAACAAAACGTAACTCTGCAACGGCAGGGAACGTGACCGAAATATTTTTTCCTCTGATGTCAAAGTTTAACAGGCAACTCAAGGACCTCTGACTTAACAACTTCTTTCAATCTATATCAACCTGGACCGAATATATTACGTGCCCTTCGAAGTCCGAAAGCTCTCAGATATTATGCTACTAAACGGTCACCCATCCAAATGTGTGCCGCTGAGAACGTAGCTTTACGTGGATGATTGATAAAGATCTCGTCATGTGCGCACCCTGCCAGACGAAAGCATTCAGCCTCCTGAAGTAGTTACTCGCAGCAGAGTGGCTCAGACCACTGGCGCACTATCCGTACTGAGATAGCGTCTACCCACTACTCTGTCACCGCATTGAGAAATGTATACACTGTGGTACGTCCCAGTATGTACTCATGCACATAGGAGACATGGGACATACTAACACTTTGATTGCCGAGAACGTCACATAAGGTAGCCCTTATTTAGCGTAGTTATATGAAATTTACCTCAATATAACGACGCCTACATAGTTTGAAGAGATGGACGAAATATTTTTGCTTCTACAGTAGTTTTCATGACCTTCATTGAAACGGAATATTACTTTGACATCACCCAAAATGTCAATTACTCGAATGAACACAATTTATTGCATATTATATACCAAAAAAACATTTCACTAGGACACTCACAATTTACCATCTTATTGGCTGACAGTCGGCTAGGAATGAACGCGGCAGAGTGTAATTTACTGCAGGGTGCATAGTGGACCAAAGCATAAACTTCTGGATTGTTAAAAATCTTCTGGATATAAGGAAATACTTTTTCGTAGTTTTGATCTTTGGGTTACACTGATGTATATGTAATTTTTTTTTCATTGCTAGTTTGTAGGTTTGTAATATTATGGAAATTAAAAGAATTGAAACGTAATCAAAAAATAAGTTTTGGAATGTGTAAAATTATAAAAAATTTATGATATCAGAATTTGAAATTCTTAAAATGCTTACGTCAATTTTATATCAAACGCATTAATAACTTCACAATTACTGCAATTTTACATAAAAACCATTGTGCATAAATTTATTTATATAAATAAAAATTAAATGCTGCTCGTTGGCAAGCTAATCACTTGAGAACGGCTAGACCGTTTGCCTATTTTTCGTTTAAAAATGTTCGTCAGAGTCTAATTTAGGTTTTCATGGAGAGAAAAATTTGAGAAGTTTCCAGGAATATTTTCGAATTCGGAAATAACCGAACGTCATCATGGATATGCGTAATTTTATTTTGTTTCGTTTATGGTCATAAAAAAATTATCAGAAAAAAAAAGGGAATATTTTGCAAAAGTGATTATAAATTTGATATTTAATTTACAATCGAAATTAAAATTAAAATTTCTTCAACTTGGATTGTTTGTCGTTCATCTTTCACGTTATGCGACATGATATGGTTTATTCAACTGTCTTTGGTTCTTTATACTTTTTTTCGCGTTATTCAATTGTTTACTGTCAGTTGAATTTTGGTTATGTTTTTAATTTTTTTTTGTTTACTTTTAAGTTGTTTACCGTCAGTTGAATTGTGGTTTGTTTTTAGTTTTTTTTTTAGTTTTAAGTTTTTTACTGTCAGTTGAATTGTGGTTATGTTTTTAGTTTATCGCAATCTATTCAGTCTTTTTAGTTGCATTGTTATTTTTCTTTAACTTAAATAAATTTATACAGTTTAACTACACTACAACGCCGCCAATAAGATGGATTGATTTAAGTCGCAGAACTCGCAATGCTACAAACCAAATGGATTTTAGATCTAATCGAACTGCAGAACAACGCGAAGAACGAAATGAAATTGAAAGGAATCGATGTTCACAAATGCGTTCAACAAATACACAAGTTGAAAGAGAAAATGCAAATGAAGCCGATATGCATCGAATGAGACATCATCGGTCAGTAGAAACCAATCGCGTGAGAATGAATTTGAATAATCGTGTAAGAAGACAAACAAATGTTGAGTTTAATACACATCGAGCAGCATTCCGTTTTCCGTTACAATGCGGTAAATTATAACAGTGCAGACCAATCCGTTGCCATTGGGTCGATGAGAGTAGTGTGCATACATTGAAAGGCATTGAAATACAAAAATGAATCCCATGGATTGTGTTGCGCAAGTGGCACAATCTAGTTAACGTCATTGGTCCCGCCACCAGAGCCATTACGTTCATTGGTTTCTGGAACAGGAACAAATTCTACACATTTCAAGACACAATTACAGAACTACAATCGTTGCTTCCAAGTGTCTTCATTTGGCCCAACAAATGTGACCCTGGAAAATTTCATGCCCACTTTTAATGTAATTGTAACACAATCATCTTTCAAACTGCTTTATAAAACATGATTATTCAAGGTCAAATATATCACTGAGCAGGTTCGCTATTACCACTGCCGGATGCAGACTATAAATTTCTACAGATTTACTTCATGGGCAATATGCCACTGGAAGTAGATAAGCATTTTGCACACAGCAGTTCGGTGAAAAGACCAATTGTGGAACAACTGCAAACTTTCACTCATTAACTCAATGAATTGATTGCATTGTTCAAAACCGCATTGGACCACATGCCATCTGATGATTACAAAATTATAATCAGAGCTGATAAGACGCCAGCGGGAGAACACGCAAGACGTTTGAATGCGCCAACAACTGATGATGTCGCCATTGTTGTCGTTGGTGAAAATTTGGAATCCCGTGATATCGTTCTACATAGGCGGAACAATCAGCTGGAACGTGTGTACGAAACGCACCGATCATTTTATACGTTGCAATATCCCATCATATTTTGGGAAGGTGAAGACGGTTATCATTTCTCGATCGAGACGATAAATCTTCTTACAGGCACTGAAACTAACAAATTAGTAAGTTCAATTAATTGTTACTCATATTGACTAATGGCTCGTGAAAATGAGGACAATCACATCATGAAATGTCGACGTCTATTTCACCAATATGCTTTCGATATGTACGTCAAAGTTGAAACTGAGCGATTGACATTTATCAGCTTGAACCAGAAAAAACTCCATTCCGAAGAGTATATTCATCTTCCAGATGCTATTAATGCTGACGGAATTGCACAGAATGTCGGCCAAATGACGATTCGCCCAGACACGTACGTTGGATGTCTGCAGCATATGCATGAAAGCTGAAGATGCCATGTCGTATTTTCGTCATTACGGAACACCAGATTTGTTCATCACGTTCACGTGCAATCCACAGTATAGAAATTCAACAACAGCTATTCCCAGGCCAATCACCCATTGATCACCATGATATCACGGCAAGAGTCTTCACACAGAAATTGAAATCACTGATGGATTTCATTGTCAAACATCAAGGGTTTGGCGAAACGCGCTGCTGTGTGTATTCAGTGGAGTGGCAGAAACGCGGATTGCCATACGCACATATTCTTATTTGGTTGATTGAGAAGATAAGACCGAATGAAATTGATGATGTGATAGCAGCGGAAATTCCCGATAAAGAAGAAGATCCAGGCTTGCATGAAGTTGCTACTAAGAACAATATTCGTGTGGATCATTAAATAACAATTCTCCGTTTATGGTTGACGGAAAATGTTCGAAGAGATATCCACGGGCGTTAGTAGCAGAAACAATTACGGGCAGTGATGGTTATCAAACTGTATCGTCGTCGATTGACTGCGGACAATGGAAGATCAACAATTCTCAAAGTGAATCAGCAAGACTTTGAAGTTGATAATCGTTGGATTGTTTCGTATTCACCATTACTCTCAAAAACATTTAAACCGCACATCAAAGTCGAATCTTGCCATTCCGTGAAATCCATTACATACATCTGCAATTATGTGACCAAAGGAAGTGGAATGGCTGTTATTGGAGTTGGTGCGGAAAATTCGAACTATAGAGGTTGGAATTTGTCCGAACTATTGGACAAATTTGAAGTTAAAATTTGTCCACTTAATATCAAATGGGCCGATATGTTACCAGTAACGAAGCGATTTGGCGCATTTTTTCATTCGCCATTCATGAAAACATCCCACTGTTGTTCACATGGCCGTACACCTGGATAATGGTCAGAGAATATTTTTCGCTGCGGTAAACTCATTACAACGAGCTGATCGACCACCATCTATAACATTGACCAGTTTTTTTCTAAATGTGCCAGAATGATGACTTGGCCCGACCGCTACTATTCTCCGAAATGCCAAGATATTAAACTTCGAATCAATTGTAAAAAAAATTTAAACGATGGAAACGAGGAAATCCAGTTCCAGGTTACCCACATGTATTTTCCACCGATGCATTACTTCGCATTTACACAGTCCATCCAAGTGACGACGAGTGTTTTTATTTGCGTTTGCTATTAGTCAACGTTCGTGGCGGAACATCATTCCAACATCTACGAATTGTGAATTGTGTGGCACATATAGAGAAGCCTGTCAACGTTTGGGTTTGCGAGAGAATGACACTCATTGGGATTACACACTCAGAGATGCTGTGATTTTATCAAATTCTCATCAAATACGAACTTTGATTTCGATAACTATCTGAACATGCTTCCCATCGAATCCAATTGATTTGTGTACTAAATACAAAGATGACCTGTCTGATCACACGCATCAAATGCGCACTAGAATATGAAATCCTGATTTGCAACTGAGTGACGAAATTCACAACAAGGCATTGATATTAATTGAAGACAATATTTTACCTCAATTAGGTATGACAGCGCCCAATCGTCCGATGCACGACGTCTATTTAATCAAGAGTTAAAACGAGAAAAACAATGTGATTACGATGCATTGAAGGAATCAGTTAGAATGAACGTTCCGCTGTTGAATCGGCAACAAAAGCATGCGTACGACATCCTCATGAAAGTTGTGAACGATGGAACTGGAGGAATTTTCTTCTTGGACGCACCCGGTGAAACTGGAAAAAGGTTTTAGATTACATTGATTTTGGCAACGATTCGCTCGCAAAATGGAATTGCACTGGCACTTCCTTCATCTGGAATCGCAGCTACGTTATTGGAAGGCGGTCGAACTGCTCACTCAGCACTCAAGTTGCCGTTGAATATGCAAATCAATGAAACTCCAATGTGCAACCTTTCGAAAAACTGTGTGATGGCCAAAGTTTTGCAGCAATGCAAATTGATAGTTTGGGATGAATGTACGATGGCGCATAAAAAAATCTTTGGAGGCATTAGTCCGAACGATGCAAGTTCTACGAAACAATCCTAACAGGTTTGGTGGTGCGATGATTCTGTTGGCAGGTGATTTTTGCCAAACATTGCCTGTGATTCCACGGTCAACGCCAGCCGATGAACTTAATGCATGTTTGAAGTCATCAGTTTTGTGGAAACACATCAAGACACTGAAATTAAGTATGAACATGCGTGTCGAGTTGCAGAACGACCTATCTGGAGAAGTATTTTCAAAACAATTGCTGGACATTGACAATGGCAAAATCTCAGTTGACATTTCGACTGGCTGCAATACATTCCCCGCAGATTTTGTCAGTTCATCGACTCAAAGACCAAACTCATCACAAACGTATTCCCAAACATTGCTCAAAATTACAAAAATCATGATTGTTTGAGCGAACGTGCTATATTGGCTGCGAAAAACATTGATGTCAACGAAATAAATTTCAAGATTCAAAGTGAAATTGCTGGAGAATCGATGACCTACAAATCGGTAGATTCCTTAAATAGCCAAGATGATGTCGTCAACTATACACCCGAATTTTTTAACTCGCTGGAATTGCCCTGATTGCCACCTCACAATCTACAATTAAAAGTTGGATCGGTAATTATAATGTTGAGAAATATCAACCAACCACTTATTTTTAATGGCGCCCAGCTTGCGGAGAAAAAACTGCTGAACAGCGTCATAGAAGCAACAATTCTTAAAGGAAAGTATAAAGGAGAAAACGTTTTAGTACCACGAATCCCAATGATTCCGACCGACATGCCATTTGGCTTTAAACGGTTGCAGTTTCCCATGCGGTTAGCATTCGCTATGACTATAAACAAATCACAAGGGCAGTAATTGAATGTTAGCGGCACAAACCTTGAAAATCCATGCTGCTCGCATGGTCAATTGTATGCCGCCTGTTCCTGTGTCGGATAACAATCAGCTTTGTTCTTTTACGCACCAGACAACAAAACAAAAATTTTCGTGTATTATAAAGCATTGCAATGAAAGAAATAGTGATGTCACAGCAAACCGCTCAAATTAAAGCATTTCTTTGTTTTGACTATTTATTGAAATTCTGATTTAATTCAATTACAACTTCAATTAATGAAAAAAAACAGCATGTTACCACTAGTCGATATAATTCCAGGCACATCGCATATTTTGAGATAGAGTGTAAAATAAAAGGAAACTTGTCCATTGGAGAGGACAACATCTGCTGGGTCTGCTACTTTAATATAATAACTGCTGAATCTATGTCACTGGCAACTGATTACAATTTAGAATATTCTAAAAATACGAAAAACCACCATAGCAAATGGCGACATCCTTCCAGAGATAAATGATTCTATGAACTGGGCTGAGGATGCGAGTCCCGCATCACTTGTTAGTGACGCGCGGAGGATTCATCGTCATCCCTTACGAGAATTAGGATAAAAAAGATGGCGTCGTCTATTACAATGCGCTGGTTAATAATTCCCATAACAACCGCTTCCATTAAGGCGCATTGCATAAATAGGGGATATCTTACAGCTTCTATAATACTAGTTAAATAAATTGACTGGGGTTATTTCATTCGTGTGCTACAAAAACAGTATAGGTATTACCTAACAGGAAATTGTAAATAATGAATTTGATTATATGGAATCTAAAATCATCATGTTGACTAAAATGTCATAAATAAGATATTTCTGAATTTTTTCTCAACAACCTGTATAAGAATTAATTTGGTCGTTAGAGCCGAAGAGAGTGATGCGAGGTGGAAATGTGGCAGCACAAGGATGCAAGGTTACGAGAAACGGGATATCTCCAAGAAAACCCGCCGACGAGCGCCTTCGTCAGGCACCATTCCCACGTGCGGAAACCTGGGAGTGACCCCACCGGGAATCGAACCCAGCTCACCCTGAAGGGAGTGAGCGCTCCAGTTCCTGCACTAACCTCAGCCCCTCTCAGCAATGCAGGAAAACCACCGATTCAAATGTTGGCAACCATGATTTTAGTCGAGGATTAAGAGGATGTTCACAATTTCAGGTTTAGCGTCACTGGGAGCTTGAAGAATATATGGAGCCGCTGTGGCTTAGCGGTTAGTCTGCTCGCCTCACATCATGGTTAACAGGGTACAATTCCCGTCTGGTACACTCGCAGATTTTCGCAAGTGGGTATAGTGCCGGACGATGCCGCTTTTGGCGGGTTTTCTTGCTGATCTCACGTTTCCCCCGCCCTTTCATTCCGGAGCTGCTCCGTTCTCACCTCATTTAACCCTCGTCGGCTCTCAACACCTCGTTGTTTGAAACCGCCCAAATCTCTCAACTTAATTCGAAGAATTGACTGTCTTGAAATGTATTCGCGAAATTTCCTTAACTTTAAGTTCAAGGCTAAATGTACACAATAATTTTAAGTACATGATTACAGGGAATCTGTTCGCATTTGTTTGACTGCAATGAATTGTTACATAAGCGGCTGTAAAATATCAATTTATGTATAAATGGAAACAACTGTCTTATATACTATTTAACTATGATATACACAATACACCTTTAGCAAAATATACCAAAGCTCACTTACATTGGAGGCTTTTTCTTCAGTCGCAGGCCGAGATCTAGCAGACACCCTGGCATAAAGTGCAGAAAAAATGCTAGGAAAAAGTAGATGTTGCAGTTGGTCACTTGTATCATGAATGGGTGCCAGATGCACTCCTTAGGTTGGATATCCTTTACATTTTCAAAAAAGGGTTGTTTGAACTCCTTCACAGTGAGTGGGTTGTTGTCTGATATGGTAGAATTGTAAATAGTGATGCCTTCATTGCCACTGCTGTGAAATATCAAATTAGCGTTATATAATGTTTAGCTAAAGATGGTACTATAAAAATAAATATTAAGAATGATCGGTGTTACTGCCAAAATTATTTTAATAAATTTTAATAATAGTTGCCACGACACCAAGAACTATAAAATACGTTACCGTACAAAGTAAATAGCGCACACAGAAGGATGCAACAAGTGGTAGTGAAACTTTATATGAGATGTTTGAGGGGAAACGGACATACGTTAGGAGGTTATAAGGAGTGTGGACAATTCTAAAGGGAAAACATCCATAAACATATCCTCTATTCGCTATGTTGTCAGAGATGCAGCTATCTGCCACTCACGGTTACACGGCCTTGCTCTGATAGATGATTGCTTGTGTGATTGGTTGAAGACCAAAGCCTACAGTCAAAAAGTGCGAAGAAGAGTGAAATATCTTTCTCGCGTGTTAAATGCTTGTGCTAACGTTAAAACAGAAACTGGACACCAGCTACAATTAGCAACACTGCATATGACTACACGAGTTGCAAAATACATAGAATTTAGCGATGGCATTTGTGAACACTTGTTGTAAATCGAATTTACACAATAAAACCCAACATGTAATGATCTGTTAAATTACTATCACTTGTACCGTTCCCATTCCTGTCAGTTTCACATAGTTTTATCCCGGACGCCTTTACGAATCCAAATAATATCATAAACGCGAAATTGTGTTGGTTTGTTTGGTTGTTGTCCTTTCACGTCGCAACGGAGCCACGGATCGACTTGAGTTTTTGTACAGAGATAGTTGGAGGGCCGGGAATGACATAGGCTGGCTTTCATCACGAGGAAATCTCTCATTCGCTCGGGGAAATTGTTTATGGAAATTGAAAAAAGTACACAAACTGTATAACAATGCAATGTCACAACCGAGGAACAGATTGACGTAATTATTTCAAAGAATTAGTTGCATGGCTGAAATGTGATATTGGCTACTCTTAATCGCGAGAAAATATCTCAACAAAATTACAAATGATAATAGTGAATTAAATAGGAAAAATGTTTGCAGCCAGCGCGCTCTCTTGCAATACGCTGTCTAAGCCGTTAAAGATGGAACAATGCCATGTAGTAAAGAATTGTGTAGAATAAAAAACCCTACAAAAACTGCGCTGTAGCATATATCTATCTATACTACAGAAAAACTAATAATAGTTTAAAACAATTAATTCAACCAAGATGTTGTGTTGTATAATATGTATAGAGTACAGTATATTAAAACTAAGTAAACTGCAAATTTATTTGAAAAAAAAATTAATCAATAACTCTGTAGTCCATGCGAGCGGAACCGTGCCCACAGCTAGTATAGCAAATGTTTATTGATGATTTCCCCTAAGTATGGTCCACACCAACACCTCTTAATGTATTCTCATTTCCCAGTCTAACACCTGGTGTAGAAGGGGTACAAATGAGTAATACACATGATCACAAAATAGAGCAGTATGAATTTTATATATATATACATATATATATATATATATATATATATATATATATGGATCTGTGGTACCCCGTCCGGTTATCTTCAATATTGAGTCACACCTCCTCGCAATACATTACCCACACTGCAACACGGTCTGGTATGGAGACCAGCAGACAGTGCATGTTGTCCTGAGGTAGATGGGACCATAAATCGTTTCACTGTGTGTTTCACATTGCGGATACTGTGGCACGGTCACAGCTGGCGTTTCAACTGGCCCAACAAATGTTAGAATGGTGACATGTCAGGAGAGCGAGCAGGCCATGGTTTTTTGGACATGACTGAGGTAGTACTGGACGATGAAAACTGGGTACGATCGGGTGTAATCATGCTGGAATATCGCATTTGTAATCCCGAACACAAATGTGGGCAGTTGGGAGCGTATAATCTTATACACATACTGCTGGGCCGTCATTGTTATATGTAACTCGAAGAGAGCGGATCGGCTATGGTAGTAGGGCGTGTCGAATTTTTTTGACTTCCTTTTTGAAAAAATGAGGGGGTCAACACTTGTATTTTGGTTAGCCATTCACAAAATATTTACATGAACTGGCAGTTACATTGGTTTGCTTGGTAAATAGGTACTTCAATTTTGTGATATTGTCACGTTTCATGTAAAATTCGCAGCAACCTTTCTTCTCTCAAGAAGGGCCTTCTTATCAATATTTCTGTTTGTACTTCTGCTCTAAGGTTAAGAATATACTTATATTATACTATGACATCTGTAAAAATATTTTATGCCACTCGTAAAAGTGCTTAATCTAGCAATACTCCTTTGCAGCTGAGTGTATTTTTATTAATTTTTATTAATATTATGCAAATTGTAATATTTACTTCTTTTTTTTCAGGCACGAATAGTTTCTTCCAAATTCAAAATCTGAAAATTCGGAACCGTAGCTAGTAAAAGGAAGACAAGATTGGCAACTTCCACTCACATGGGTTACTTCATTGGAACTGGTCGAGAAATGCTGCCATCCGAACTCCCAACTCTGCGTGATGTTCTAAGATATGAGCTTCTGCTAAGTGAACAGAGTGTAGAGAATGTCACAAATTACCCAGCAGCCCCTCTTGCAAAGGATATTTATCCAAAAGTGCTTTAACAGTGGGAGCGAGCAAACAGTTGTTTTGTGGTGCCAATTTTAAATTCAGGAGTCACAGTCCTGAAGAAGATAGAAGAAAACTGGGAAAAGGCCAAAAACATATCACTTGGCAGAGGAAAACTGGAAGTGAAAGAGTCTTTCATAGCAACGTTAGACCTGCTGTTTGACATCCTCAAATGCAAGTTTGAGATTAAGCTATGTTCAGATCTAAGGGTCCATGTCCAGGTGGTGCCGACTGTAAACATGAAGGGCACATCTCCTGCTCTTGTTCTAAGGATATGATGATCCCTGTCAAAGAACTAGTGTTTATTATTAATCAAAGAGAGAAGGTTGGATATGTTGGACAGCATCAAATTGGATTACCAAATCTACCTGAGCACAGAAAACAATCTAAAAAGCAGAAGAGGCAAGAAGATGAATTAAGAAGAATTTATGAATATAAGCTGAAAAGGAAGGAAGAATTAACTTTACAACCAGGTGAAGTTCTTTTCTCCGACAAAGATGAAGAGCCAACTGATGTTACAAATGAAGAATCTGAAGATCCTTTGCAGATTCCATGTGATGATTCTGATGTATCTTCTACTTCAAGTACAAGACAATATAATACATAACAATTGCGCAATGTTGCATTGCAAAGTATTAGGTATGTGTCGGTCTATGTGCTACAGTTGCCATTACAACAGCTGCATTTTTGGATGCTAGATTAATTACTGAAGGAGACAGGAGACTTGTGGTTGATCACAATAAAGTAAAAAGGGCACAAGGAAATGTCATGAAAGCACTTGATGAAGAATTTCATGCTAGATACAGGACAGGATATATTGAATGTATCTGCCGTGATGGATGCCAATATTTCACTTAAGTTCTGTTACAGGCAGTTAACTCAAGTCATCATTTTCCAATTATTGTGAAAGAAGAGCATAACACTGTTTGCAGTGAGCCAGGAGGAAGGTATCTTTGCCATTTTACTCCAGAAAAAGACTTAACGAAAAGTAAACCTGCTGAAGTTATTGCTAACCATCTTGTGGATTTTTTTAAAGAAAAACAGCATTGATAAAAGTTTGCAGGCTATTGGTGGTGACTCAACAAATGTTAACAGTTTTTGGGAAGGAGGGGTCATGCATTGGGTTGAGGCGAAGCTGAATCGTAAACTCATCTGGTTGGTTTGTGCTCTTCATACTAATGAGCTACCTTAGCGGCACTTGATCACCGAGTTGGATGGAAAAACTTTGTCTAACAAGTGGAGTGGTAAGATTGGCAACATGCTTAATGCTGCAACAGAACTTTTAATCAATCCCTCCTTTTTCAGAATATCCTTTCCAGAGCCTTTGGTTCCATTGAGTGACACTGTTGTCAAATATCTCTATACAGATAAGGCTTATGGTTAAAGGATAACTCAGACCCTAAGGGCAGGTGTACTTCCAATTGATCTGGTATTACTAGAAACTGGTCCTCTAAGCCACTCTAAGTGGTTAACAACTGCAAATAGGATTTGGCGCATATGGGTTTCAAAACATGGCCTTATGGCAACAACTTGAAGACGTTATAACTGCTTGTGGAATACATTGTTGCCGTTTACTATCACTGCTGGTTTACAATTAAATTGAAATTATCTTGAGTGGAAGGGCCTCGCCACATTCTTTATCAATTGAAGCTCCTAAAATGACAGAAGAAGGCAGTAGCAGATATTGTTTTGCCAACAATCCAACGTACATTGTGGTTCTCATTTAGTAAAATGGTGCTTCAGACACTTTTATGCTCGGAAGACCAAGAAGAAAGGAAAGCAGGGGTCCAAAAGATAATTGAATTAAGGAATGAAGATGATGATACACCAGGAGACCTATATGTTCAGCCTAGGATAACACCTGCAGTAAATCCAAATGCAACTTCCCTTTTGGAACTGATAGACTGGTCAGAAAAAGTATATGAACCTCCACTAATTTGTAAACTCAAAATATCAGAAATAATAAAGTTTGTTGAAGAGCCAATGAAAGTTCCAAAGTGGCCATGTCATGGACAGTCCATAGAGAGGTGTGTAAAACAAGTAACAGAGGCTTCTGGCAAAGCGTATACTCATGAGAAACAAGAAGGATTCATTGGAGGCCAGGAAGCAAGCAGAAGAATGATGTCTAGGAATTAATCGAAGCAAGATTTGATAAATATTGTTGGTTGAAGCTTTTTACATTATTTACAATGTGTTTTCAGTGTTTCATAATAAAGACAAAATATAAATAAAATGGTTTGAGCTCATTAAACCACTTTTTGCGCAAATTTTGTTGGAGTTAATAGTAAGTTATCTCCTTTTTTTCGGAAATTTCAATCTATATAATAATCATGCGCTAATTTACCAAAGTATAACTTTTTGAATAAGGTAAAATCTGTTAAATTAGGATATTACACATCAAAATGAATATTTTTGGACCCCCTCATTCACAAAAATGACGAATTTTTATTTTTGCCCTCCAAATTGTCACGCCCTACTAGGGTAGTCTATGGCTCTGCAGGCCATAATGCCATCCATGGGGTAAGTGTGCTGCTCGATAGCGAGATTGGGATTATGGTGTTCACCAGGGGCGCTCCATACCTTTGCACGTTTCTTATCAATCCCCATAACGAAGCGACACTGATCACTTACCACCACATATCACTAGTTCGTGGCGTTCCGCGCTGTTCTATCCTAGCATGACTGCAGACGGAGCAGCCACTGTTGTACAGTTAACGGCAGCGCACATAATGGACGCTGGGATCGCATATTCTGCTCCGCAAGGCGCAGGGAAATGATTTTTTTGCACAGAGGTGCCCCAAAACTGGCCAGAATTGTGGACTAGGTCACCATGGGTTCCCTCCACGCCTGGAGCACAATCCATCGATCCTCTAGACTGGTAGTTGACCTCGTCCATTCTTTGCTGGTCCTCCGTGTGTGGCTGTCTTCACGTACCCACTAATCTCTGCTCCCCAACTGCATGGGGCAGAATGTTCTGAATGATCCACTTGATGAGCAATTAGGCGTACGACCACCCAGAAATTTTTCAACCCGATAAGGTGTCCTCTCTCAAAGTCCGTCAGATGCATAAAGCGACATCTTTGGCATATTCCTAACATTCTTATTCAGTCTGTACGCTAGCTTACTATCGTCAGGTTTCTCTCGCAGTAATGCAGCTTCATCTATACATCAGTGTCTACGACCACTAGTTGGTGCTCGTAGCACCACTCCCAGGTGTGAGGTCACATGCAAACTCACCAAAATGGGATCATGTGTATACCAGACCATACTCCCACTTTTTACATCGTTTCGTGGTTGTCACGTGGTTTCTCCATGGTGCACTGTTTTATTTGTCCAGCAGTATATTACCATACGAGATACGTATGTGTATGTGATGGTTAAACACCAGCATATAATCTATCTATTTTTCTTTACGTACCATAACTCAGAAATAACTATATTTCAGTTTTTTTAGTAATTTATCAAGTAACATCTTTGTAGCATAGGCGTATGATTGGGTAACACTATTAGTTATTATTAAAATTAAAATATGACGATTTTACAATAAGAGAACGGATACTAATACGCTAGACCTTACTGATATTTCACTTCTTAATTGAAAATTGTGTTTTTACTATTTGAATATCGAAGCATCGTAGTGTGGTCATCCTTTAATTTTTTGAGATTCTGCAGACACATAACAGAGGCTGTAGCAATAACCTTTACTCTCATTTAAGTACATTACTTTACAATATGACCATCATACTTTCTCAAACAACGTGTTTCACTTTTTCACTTTCCCAGGACAACCCTTAATAATTTGGCCTGCTGAACATTCGAAGTCCGTAATTTTAAAATGCTTAGAGCTTCATAAAAAGTATTCTTAAAATATTTTACATAATCTGAATGCATATATTTTTAAAAAACTTTAACGTTTGTGGTTTTGTAGTTAGCACTATTTTGTTAAGTTAGCATAGTATTTGTTGCATTTTCTTTGAATTAAAATGGCAAAATTCGTATTTAATATCTTAAAATCAGTAGCCCGGAAGTAAGAGTTTCTGGTTAACGTCATCAAAATTTCACACAGATATTAAATTGGACCAATAAACATTCACTAGGTTTGTGTTTTAGACTATGTAGGTGTCACTACAGTAAATTGTAATTAATTTTTCTAGTCAAGCGATTAGATAACTTATTGCCTATAAGAGATACACGAAGCTTCTTTGTTACCACTGATTCTATTTGATGCCTTCCTCTTTAATTATCAAATGAACTGTATCAGCAAAGCAGCGATAAAAATACTCACTGTTGACAATGTGGCATCTGGCTTGGTGTTCATGTACATTATACGTATAGGCTGTTTACTGTAAAGTGAGAACATTTGAGGCCCTGGTTTGTTTTTCCTTTCAGCCACTTACTGTCCTCGAACCACCTTTTTAAAATACATATTGCCATGTTAGTAATAAACGCAGTGTCTTTATTCAACCGCACTCGGATGTTCATGATTAAGACTAAAATAAAATATATTTATTGATTATTATTCCAAATGATAGGGCTTTCAAAAGTTCTTACTTTACAATGAATAGCCTATTGGAGATTATGACAATGATTGAGATCGTGTGGCGGAAATTAATACTACTATAAAAGCAGCTAGCACATCACATATCATTTATGTTATTAGTAGTCCGCAGGATGTTCACTTTTAAGCAACATAATATTTGAATCTTAATTTTGGCATTTATCCGGGTTATATATGAAGTCTTCAATATACATCTTATATGCAGAGAAGAAAATCATTCTTTGTATTTTATAAGAAAACTATACCCCGGAAAGTGTGAGTTTACATGTAGGAGCAGTATGCCGGGTTGGACCTTTGTTTTAATGTTGCAGACATTCAGGTGCAATTGAAGCTGAGATTGTTTTGAACTTATCAGAGTTATATGATTCAAACAGAAAGCAACCCTTATTACTAGCAGAAAGATAAAAATTATTGCCCAGCCCAACGCAGAATGCCAAGATCAATTTCTTAACAACGTTGACATACGTAATATTTGCAGGTTGACTGTCTCAGTTCAAGGGAAGACTGCTATTCTAAAATCTTCGACTCACAAAATTGAATTTACAACTAATTGTCACAAAGGGGGGGGGGAGAATCGTTGGTTGAGTAATTTGTGAATCCAACGTCACCCAGGCATTTGGTATTCGTAATAATTATAAAAATTTTGGCATGGAAAGGAACATTTGTTCAAGCTTAAAGTCGTTTTGCCAACCTGCAAGTTGATTGCCTATAAGACAAGTGACATTGAAACTATTTACGCCAGGCGATGGCCATTCTTTCCGTTATAGTTTCCTAATGGGAAAATATATCGTTAATTATCCTAAAAATGTTAGTAGTATAATATGGCCGGTTCCTCTGCATGTGTCATAAACTGGATTATTACACGAAATGTGGATTGACCTCTATGGCAATGTTTGATATTTGTGACCTGGACCTTAACATTTGCTGACTATAACCTAGGTGTTCTCAATTTGCATCAAATCCAAAATTTAAGAAAATACTGAATATTGAAAAATTATTATGGGATTCATAGCAAAAAAAAAATAGGGACAAGTTTTATTTAGTTTCTTGTTTTACATGTCCGACCTTTATCTCAAATATCACAAATTTCATATTTTTATTAAATAGTAGCAAGATTTTATAAAATATTTGTTATTAAATTTATGAAATATTACAGGCAAGATGTCCTAGGGTTAACCTACAGTCCAGAACCCCCAAGTAAATGACAAAGCACAAAGTATCAGTACCATGGTCAATGGAGTGCATATTATTTTGTTGAAAAATCCAGCGCCCCTCTTTTGCAGAAGTGGATATGAAATATTGATACATCAGGAAGCTTATATTTACAGAAACTTAAGTAAAATTTTTTAGCGGAAAAAAAATACTTGTCATCATAACAGCATTGGTGTGGTTTTGTAATAACTAGAGTTGGTAAAGGCGAAAATCTAAATGGTTCTGTCCACATTTTACCTGTGGAAGTCGTTGGTACATCCACCTTCAAAGTCGATAGATCTGCTGAAGAAGTCGACGAGTTTATTAACAGATTTTAGTAGACCTCAACCAATAAAACTTTAATGGATTTAACTTGTAGCAGCTAGCTGAACTTCTCTGATTTTCACATCAGGGGCCAACCAATAACTCCACCAGCCATGATCGCTTATACATTTATATACTATAACTGTGAAACCTTGTGCATTCTTACTGGGCCAATCAGTTGCTGGAACTTATATGTCATGTAAACTGCAGCCGAACTTTCGCGACTCCAGTTGCAACTTCTTTATCACTCACAACACACTTAACACGAAACTTTCTGCACATGATTCAATCCCAGAACACTGTGTCATTTGTGGCATTTTTAATTGAAATCAACTAGACAGTACAATGACCCTCACTCATCGCTCACACTCGTCTTGAAACTTTGGTTACGTTCAAAAATGATGTTCATTATGTAAGTCCTACATGTCAAGCAGTACAATGTCCTCGGCCCAGTAAAGGTCATTTCCACAGACTAAAACATCCACACACCCTGCACCACAAGCAACTTTATGTAACATCTGCACAGGTTGTACTGTCAAAACATGAAACCTGAGCATTTTTCACAACAGCCACACATCCTGACCTCTCTACAAATTGCGAGTTGTTCACATAGCCCAAATGTTTTATACCTCCCACACCATCCATAGTAAACATTTTCCACATATTGCGTTCTTCCAAAAACTGCTGCATTATGCATATATTCTACACCATCCACATAGTTCGCACCATCTGTATCATGCACACAGTCCTTCTACTAATTACAGACAATGGCATTTGCAACTACTCGCTCAGACACAAGTATGTCCATTAAAGTAGGCTTCCAGATAAAAGGGAGTAAAAACATAATTTTCCGTTATGGGGCCATATTCAAAAATGGAATGTTTTCTGCCACACGTCCTCGGCTTCTACTCCCTCACCAAATGAGAGAGCGATGAAAGCCTTTGTGACTGAGCTTAACTTTGAGATTTATTAAAACTCTTTTGTAAGTGACATTACTGTTAGTATAAATAATTATCCGCACATCGTACGGCTACCACCTATACTCGTAGTCTTGTTGATAGGAGTGAAAATGTTTGAGCTTTCCACAGTAGTGTGCTGCTCCTGGCCTACACTTTCTTGTGATGCTTACGTCGTCCCAAATACATAACTTAAAATACATTTGTTAATAAATTACAAGTATAAAAAATTAACTGAACTAAACTGCTATTTTAAGAGTTAATACTAAAGTTACAGTAAAAACTAATTCCTTTATATGATTAACTCGGAAGTATATGAGTCACTGTAATTCCAGTGGTGTTATTTTAATTCCAGTGTTGTCCCAACCCCATGATTTCCGCGTATTCTACATCAATGGTCACCAATGAGCATTTGCTCCCACTATTGTTATCCACTGATGCATTACGTCTGCACTATTTCCCCTTGCTCCAAGCGAACCCTGTGTTTGATTGCACCTCCTCAAGATGACGTCAACAGTTTCTCGCAGAGGCGTGGGTCAGGGGTTCCACTACTGCTGCCTAGTTATCGATAATTGAACTTTCGTCATTCTCTCAGTATTTGACGACTTGGGAGTGACTGCACGAATATTCACGACATAAATTCTTGTGGTGAGACTCGGGGTTCGATAAATCTTCCGGACCAGGCAAGCTCAGCTATAAAAGCCGCTTTGTGATTCTGTGTCGGAGGTCTTGAATGACAATTAGTGCCAGACGGAAGACAATGGGCGATGGCGAAGTGACCAGCGAGTGCAGTGAGCTATTATCAGGAGAGAAGAGTTTGGGATTGGCAAATTAGACTGTAAGGTAGTGGGACTTGATGGGCTATAGACATTTGAAGAAATGTAAATATATGATATTGGACATTTTGAACATATATTAGTCAATAATTACTGATCCTAAAATATTTGCATGCATTTTAAATGTAGTGATCCAAAATTAAAATATAATCGATATTAGCTCAAATATGTGGTCACTTATAAAAATAGCATGGGTTAGTATTTGGTAAACGGAGTTGTATATTATAAATATTAAGTGAAATATGTCTTGTTGCAAAATTCTAAATATGATAGGAACTTAAATTTGTATATTTTAATTAGTAAATACACTTCACACTCACGCACCTGGACATGACCTATGTTATTTGTAAAAATATTTTACACAAGGTCAGTGCGAGAGATAGCACCCCATTAAAGGTTGCTGCAACAGTGTTAGTACATGGTACATTAAATAAAACTCGCAAAAAAAATGTGTTTATTCGCTTTTAACTTATCCCATATACATCAATTTCGGAACAATCAGCTGAAGACATACTAGAAGAAATATATAATCGGCCCGCTCCTTTAATATATATTTTTTCATGAAGTTATTTTGATGATAGAATTCATCTCATTAACAGGAGAATAAACTTCCGCTTAAGGCGTTTTGTTGGTAGGTGGGTAAAGGCACCTAAACCTATCTGTACAGGTAACCAGGGTTATGCATGGGTATCTGGAATGTCTTATCCATAAACATAAATGGATAGCACTTACAAGATTTAAGGTAGAAAAGACTTAACAGTCGTAATGTAAATAGAGGTATGAAAGGAAGAGGAACAGGGTGGTTTATTACTTACGTATAGTTTGTCATGTTTTAAAAATTTATGAAAATTTTTACATGCCTTAAATTTGCTTAATTTTTTTAACATTAAACATCATTTTAAAAATGTCTGGGAATATACAAAGTTTTACAAAATTCATCACTGACACTTTGAGGGATTATAGAAGAGACCATAAAATTGTATTTTAATACATAACCATCAGTATTACATACTCCATTTAACACACCATGACAGAATAGTGCAATGTATATGATGTGAAATAGTTTCGTTTACTCAGATGGAATAGTCAGTTAACATAACCAACACCGATGGGCAGATGAAAACCCTCGTGCCAGTTTCATCTGTCCCACCAACAATTATTTGGAGTGAAAATGTGGGCAGATCTCGTAGGGCATATTTTAATTTGACCGTAAGTGCTGACACTACATCTCAATGGTAATATCTACCTGCGATTTCAGGATAACAATTGTCTGAAACCCTCGAAGATGTTCCTCTTTACTTTCGGCATCGTTTGTTGTTCCAATAATGACATCGCAAATCCTCATTTCTTTCGTGACATCTAGGAGCATTTGAACTGCACAGGAATGAATTGATCATGGTGAACTTATTGCTTGGCCATCTTGTTCTCCCGACTTTACCTCTCTTGACCATTTTATGTGGAGGCACTTGACAGCAAGGTGTACGAGACTCCAGTTGAATTGGAGGAAAAGCTCGTCACTCGGGTGCTTGTAGCTGCTTACTCTCCACAACACATGCCGGGGACTTTGAATGTGTGCAAGAGGATATGGAATGTCGTTGCAGATCTTATAGTGAAATAGGAGGCCGCACTTTTGAACAGTTTTTGTAAAACATTATAATTTAATTAGAATGTAATAGTTACATTCCCAAACGCGTCAAAATGTATTTAAATTATCAGTTTCCGACTCATGAGTATTTAATAAAACATATATGTTTTGATCTCCAACATCCTTACATGTCTGATTACTTAATTTTTTACGCTTGCTATAAAATGAGGATACGGGTGAATAAGTAAGTGCATCGATCGCCTTCTGACCATAACTGCCTAAATATTTTAGCAAAATAAATAATTCGGCTTATTAAAATCTTTTAAACCAGTTTTTACAAAAAGAGAAAATAGTTAAACAAGTTCAAGTATATGGCTAGCATGGTAGTAATGAGTGGGGCAAAAAATTGCATATCTTAAATTTGTGGAAATTGGTCTTGAATTTTTATAAACTTGTGGAAATTCCTAAACTTCTTGTGTACAATGTCAACAATTGACAATAACTTGACCACAACAACCTGCATGGCCATCTTGAATGTATCGATCCACATATAGACCAATTATTTGTCTTCGAACTTCTGCACTATAGCCGGTAAACTCTTACTATTATCAACAGCATGTGAACTAATTTTGTATTCAATAAGTAAGAGCTCAATTCATGGCAGGAATGTCTTACGACGGACTCTGTTATATATAGCTAAATATTGAAAGCATCATATATGCCAAGAAGAAATTAAATTCAAAAAATAAAATTATTTGAGCTTGCTCCAACACCTTTTTTAGTCTGTACTCATTTCACGAGCAAGTGTTGCTTTGGCTCGACGCTTTGTTCTGGTTATGGAACACTGCCGCCATCTCTTGAACGTCTACAGAACGCTAGTGCCACGCATGGCCTTCCACCGTTTTCTTTGCCGATAATTGCGGCAGCTTTCTCTTTAATTACACCTTTCAGGCCTTTTGATTATGCCCATTAAATACGGAATACACCTCTTGAAAATAACGAGGGTAAACTTTATTTATTTCAAAGTTTCAATCTAACTCGTGATCTACGCTGCGTGAGACAGCGTATTTTTCTTTAATTTAGTACAAGTTTTCCGAAACAATTACCATCTTTGCAAACTCTCCCAGTATTTTGGAAATTCTGATGAAGTTACCTGTTCGGATGCATATGGTTGTGTGTGTGACCGCCATCTGGTACCTGGCTGTCGTTATATTGCCATGGTTCTACAGCTGACGGCGCGAGGAGGGGTAAGTACTAGGAAGGGTGACCGTCCTAGGAAGGCCCAGTAGTCGAAGGCGCACATCAAACACTAGGTAGGCCCACTAGTGCCATACGAGGTCAGGCATGGAGGTAAGGTCATGTCAACCAGGTACTCGATACAACCTGTCCCAGACTGGAACACAAGGCGCAAGGTGTGTTTGATGTCTTCCCACGGCGGCTTTGAAACACATCGGTAGTGTTAACTGTTTGCGCTTACAACATGTTTTGAGTATATATCCCTTATCCAAGACCCAACTTAAGAGAAATCGGCTGCGTACGAAATATACAACAAAAGTGGACTTAGGTTAATTATTAACTATAGGTTGTTGCACATAAGCAAAGACATAGCAAAAGCCTCAACCCGAAAGATAATGAAATTTCGCTTTAAAAAAAAATGGAGCCCTTAAATTTTTCTTACTTACATGTCAGACTCAAAGTAATACTCTTATTGAAATTCACCAATGATATAAATAGCAAATGCAGAATGAAATATACTATCGTAATACATTTAAAAACACATCTAGTAACAATTTTCTTTTTAATTAAGTTGCAAGAACAAATACAAAATAAGCAAATGCGAGTAAAGTTAATAACGGTGGAAAGCCAACTTTATGTGCTGTACCCAACAAAGTACTGACCAGAGCCAAGGTTGCGTAACTGCGGTGATTGGACAACTGGTATGGCCATGGTATAGCCATTGGGAACATTCTGTTAACAAATAAATAACAGTGCATACTGATTTGAAGGACGTAGTCGTGACCTCATACTCCCGGAGTTGACCTGTGCTTACCCAGTACTTACTGTTAGACATATACGTCTTGTGTCGGTAAACAGCGTGTAGCACTAGTACCTGGGTGATCTTGGCAGTACCACCATCTAGCGCTACACTTAGAGAGAACTGCGAGACATGCGCTTTGTGTACGGTGCGACTAAAGGCAATAGTCGGGGAGTGCTGGAGAATGTACCGCGATCGATTTCCTGGACGAATATATCCTCATTAGGATGAGATTATTGCAACAGCCATTAAGTGAGCAGATGAAAATTCGCAGTCTCATTCATCCCCTATCATCACAAAGTAAAAATTGCTGATGACGCAATGAAAGGCCATTACTCGCTCATACCTCACCTCGAGGGCTGCATTTTACTGTTATTATATACTTAATACTTCTCCGAAATTACTGGAAGAGTTTCTATTGCACACCAAAGAACTTGGGTGGTTCCATCACGAATGTGGTTAGGTGGCCCATCCTATCTTGCACAGAGAATATGAGACAATCTCAGTATGTTCCCCTGTTCAGAGGATTATGCATACAGAATTTGGGACCATCTCAACGACCTTTTTACCTATTCAGTGGATTGCATACACAGAAGCCGCAATCATCTGTAAAATATGTGCTCTGTTCAGTAGATTCCAAACATAGAATTAGCGTCCATCTCAAACTATTTCCTGTTCAGTCAATTACACACACAGAATTAGCGACCATCTCAACAAAATGTATTCTGTTCAGTGGATTGTGCACACACATATTCGTGACAATCTCTAAAATATTTTCCCTGTTCTGTAGTTTGTACACATAAAATACGCGACCATCTCAGCATGTTCCCTGTCCAGTGGATTGATTACGAGTCTACCATTACCTGAACTCCATGATGGCCTGATTCCAACCAGTTGATCTTTTCTTTCCAGGAGTTAATGGGAACCCTCTTTAGAAAGAAGCCGGCGGTGAAATGCCTTGCGTATCGTTGCAGAGGCTGGTACTGTTCTCTGAGAAATTATTCGATAATTTACCACCTCCATGTGTACACAAAGTGGGAAAGTGCAAATGGTAAAGATTTCCCCATACGTACTCGGTAGCCTTTATGCATTTGTTATGTAGAGTCAAATACGTAGGAAGTTGCCAGTTTTGTATAGTCACTAGGCTAAACATTCTTATATTTGCAGCCTCTGGTGATATAATTTGCACACAATGTATATTTGAAATTCTTTCATTACAGTTGAGGAAGTGTGCCAGAATTTGCACTGAAGAGCCAAAAAAAAACTGGTATAGGCGTGTGTGTGCAAATAACAGAGTTATGGAACCAATCAGAGTAACGCAATGCGGTCGGCAGAGTCTAAATAAGACAACAAGCGTCTGGCAAAGTTGCTTGATCGGTTACTGCTGCTAAAATGGCAGGTTATCATGGTTTAGGTGAGTTTGAACGTGGTGTTATAGTCGGTGCACGAGAGATGGGACATAGCATCTCCAAGGTAGCGATAAAATTTAGATATCTCTTACGACCATTTCAACAGTGTACTGTGAATATTGAGAATCCGGTAAAACATAAAATCTTCGACATCGCTGCGGCCGGAAAAAAGATCGTGAACGAACGGGACAAACGACGACTGACGAGAATCAATAAACGTGACAGAAATGCAACCCTTTATCAAATTGGGGGTGATTTCAATGCTGGGGCATCAACAAGTGGTAACGTGCGAACTATTCTACGGACCATCATTGATATGGGCTTTCGGAGCCGAAGGCCCACTCGTGTACCGTTGTTGACTGCACGACACAAAGCTTTATGCCTCACCTGGGCCCGCCAACACCGCCATTGGACTGGTGATTACTGGGAACACGTTGCCTGGTCTGACGAGTATCGTTTCCAATTGTATCCGGTGGATGCACGTGCATGGATATGGAGACATCCTCATGAATCCATGGACCCTACTTGTCAACAAGGGACTATTCAAGCTGGTGGATGCTCTGTCATGGTATGGGGCGTGTGCAGTAGGTGTGAAGTGGGACTCCTGATACATCTAGATATGACTGACAGGTGACAGATACGTAAGCATCCTGTCCGATCACCTGCACACATTCATGTCAATTTTGCATTCCGACGGATGTGGATAATTCCAGCAGGACTATGCGACACCCCAAACGTCGATAGTTGCTACCGAGTGGCTCCAGTAACACTCTTCTGACTTTAGACACTTCTAGTGGCCACCTAAATCACCAGACATGAGCATTATTGAGCATATCTGGGATGCCTCCCAACATGCTGTTCAGAAAAGATTTACACCGCCTAGCACTCCTATGGATTTGTGGACTGCCCTGCAGGATTGATGGCGTGAATTTGTCTCCTGCATACCTTCAGACATTTGTCGAGTCCATGTCACGGCGTCTTGCGGTACTTCTGCTTTCTGGCGAGGGCCCTACACGATATTAGGCAGGTGCACCAGTTTTTTTGCTCTTCAGTGTACATTACAGCGTGTTACAGTCAGTAACGACGTGTTTGTACATGTCAACGAATCAAGCAGCTGGTGCGTCATTCTGGATTATAAGTTGCGCATCGGGACCGTAAAATTGAGCCTTTTCTATACGTTAGTAATTATACTATTTCTTATAATAAAATTAAATTAACAAAATATTGTAATAGTAGTCGACTTGGAAAGTGCTGCCCAGCCATGACAACGCAATAGAACGGACTTCTGTACGTGGACTGGGACCCCACCCAGATATTCACTCTTATGCTGGAGACTACAGACAAACACTTTAGTAAAGTATATTGTAAATTATTTCCAAACAAAGATTACATAAGCCTACCATATATATGTATGATAACGAAAATAAATGTTCACGTTTAATAGGTATATATTCACCATAACTCAGCCGTAACCAAATTGTATATCAAATAATAGTTCTGTCTTCTTTCCATGGGTTTGCCTGTTCGAATATTTGAATATGATGTACCTAAGTCTTCTTGGGCTTTGAGGGATTGATAATCCTCTAGCTTTATTTAAACCTTATTAAGGGCTTGATATTTCGTTGGAAGTTTTTCAATTCGTTTTTCTGTTTGCTATTATAATTTGCTTATATACAGAGTTGTCGTACAAACTTTGTGGATCTCCAGGCGAGACATTGTGTTGGAGCGGGAACAAACACAACTACAGCGGAGTGAAGGTGGTTTCTTCGGCAAAACCACGTAGTAAATATATGGAACCCTTCTTCAATATCGTTAACCTAAAGGGGGGTGTGCGCTCTTGGAAATACACCTTTCACACGGTTTTGTAAGGGTTATATAAGAAACCGTATTATAATGAGTAACAAACTTAAATATTATGATATCCTAATGGAAGTCCACGAATATCTTAAGGTGAGTGAGTAAAGAGAATTGGGCGGCTGTTAACAGCGAGGTGTTGAAAGCCGACGAGGGTAATTGAGGTGATAATGGAGAATGGAACTGCGCCGGAATAAAAGGGTGGTGGAAATGGGAGATCCCCGAGAAGACCAGCCGACCAGTGGCACCGTCCGGCACGATTCCCACATGCGAAAATCCAGGATTGACCCGGCCGGAGATTGAACCCGTTTCGCCTTGGTGTGAAGCGAGCACGTTAACGGCTCAGCCACTGTTACCCCAACATCTTAAGGTGTTTTAGATAACGTGTTTACCCTTAATTTATAAAATACATACTGCGGGATCATTACTTTACAAAAATGTGTAGCGCTGATCTTATTTCTTGTTCAGGGGTATATTTGTCACAACCTCTAAAAAAAAGGAGGTACTTTAACTTAACCGCCTCAGGCCAACCGTTGTAGAAGAAAAAAAACACTATGGTGGACTCACAGCAGCACGACGAAAATAATATAACAGACCTTGACACGAACTAAAATTTACAACAGCCAATTAGAGGCAAGGAGAGCCAGGCAACATCTCAGCGATGACAGAACGACGCAAATCCCGACTAAAACAATTCTCTATGGACCTTTTATGGTTACTTGAGTCCTCACAAATATGATAAAAATTTCAGTGCACTTATCTACATGTATTTTAACGGTTACACGGCCTGGCATGTCCCATGTACAGTTCGAAACGATGGAAAGAAAGTAGCTCCATGCGTTTAGGTTAAATAAAAATTGTTAGGTAATTATATGTTTATCATTGAAATAATTTATTTTGCTTACTGTCATCCAGAAATTATTTCTGCTTTCCCAGTTTGCTTTTGGTTTGCAAAATGTTTAAGACCACGTATTATTCTCGTTATTTTTAAAACCAAGTTTCCGAAAGAAGTGATGGACAAAAAATAGACGCTGTCGTCTCTACTATATTGTATTTGTTTCATTGTGATACGGATTTCTAATAATTATTTCCAAGAAATGGTAATTTTATTTTATACCTACGAAATACGATTTTTTTTTACACCATAGTACTACCTAGTGGTTCCATTCCAATCTCCATTTAATACGAGTGTTGAATAAAGTAAACGTTTAATTTCGCTCATTTAATTGTAAATTCATATATTAAACTAGGCATTCTATAATCTCATAAGAGTACTGGTTAATTATCCCAGCAATTATTAGCATAAAATTAGATAAACAACTGACTTTTGGTTAATATCGACGAAGTCTGGTCTTTCCGCGAGTGGGTGGGGCCATGGTGGCTGAGCGGTTAGACCGATCTCCTCTCACCAAGGCAACCCGGGTTCAATACCCGACCGGGTTACTCCGAATTTTTGTATGTGAGAATGGGCCGGACGATGCTGCCGGTCAGCGGGTTTTCTTGGGCATCTCCTGTTTCCCCCTCCCTTGCATTCCGGCGCTGCTTCATTCCCACCCAATTTCATCCTCATCGTATCTAAAGACCTCGTTGTTAAGAGTGGTCCAAATCTGTCCAATCGACTTGACTCGACACGAAAACGAGGGCGGTTACTGATTGGCTGCTCTATCCGTTTGGCGTACGTAGGTACCGGGCATTACTGTTGAGAGAATTTTTGGCTGCATATGAAAAATTTCGGCATATAGTGTAATAAATTAAAGAAAAATAACAGTGTTATTGAAAACAAAAACCAGAAAAAATATGTTCTGTTTAGTGCATTATCGCCACACATTACTAAATAAAGTACATATGCAAATTAAAGTAAAGTACTGCATAGTCAGCTTGTTACCACGTGTCAAGAGATGTACCCTGCCAAATTATAAAAAAATATATTTAGAGTACCAAAAATTAATTATATCATTCTATATTACATAATATTACAATACTGTTTATTTAACAGAAATAGTATATGTGTTTTACTACATACTGTTACTATCCTAATAGTAACAACAAATTACGAACAAACACTCGAGCTGTAGTTAAAAATGAAGGCAATCAAACTAGTGCCTAAACAAATATATACAGTTGATCCAACTTAGTTATTTGTTACCAGTCTAATATTTTTTGGCACAGCAGAGATGTTCAGTTTCTTCAATCTTTTATTTTGTGAGAAGACCAACATCAATTTTTTATTTTATTGTTTTTTCAAGTTTTGTCTCCATAAAAAATATATATGGAACAATTAAATACATGTTTCGCCCTATGCAAAAATGTGTATTGTTGGCTGGAACTAATTTTTTTCTATCTGATTGTATGATGCGTGACCATTGAGAAACTTGCACTATATAATGACGAAGTTCGATGAACAATATAAATTATTTCTGTATCACCTGATGTAATGAACGTCTTAAACTGTAAACTCACCGTTTGCTGGAAGAATAGGCTGCAGCTATTACACAGTTGACGACAATATCTGCCGGCACTGTGTCAAATAAAATCTTTTCTTCTGAGTAACTTACACGTAAAATGCCGACGCCAACTCCAATGGCAATTGATAGCGGACCGTAAATGTTGTCCAGCCATCCCTTTACAGGTTCTCTGAATGTTGGGACCACTGTGAACATAATAATATATATACTACATTTATTTAATCGGTGCTATCTTATAAAATAGCCTAAAAAAGAAAATCTGTATAAGAAGCTTCTAATAGATACTGTCAGCATACAAATTAGGATTGAATTTGGTTATACTGTTAAACATTTATAAGAAACTTATCAGAATATTTATATTGCCATCATTTTTAAAATTATTTTTTACCCCACTTAAATCATGCAACTTTACATGACCTTTTGTAGCACTAATGGTGTACACAATTCAGAGGAAATTAGTGGATTTGTCCCAAATTAAAGCAAAATGTTAAATTTTCTCACCTGGCACTATTTTGCAAAAAGGACAGCAAAAGATTAGTCTATATATGTATGCATCATTATTGATTACAATGAATACTGTTGGTGTCCACAAATTGTTTGAAGTTAGTTGAATTGTTTTACAGATATATTATTTTAACCTTAATTATTTACATTAACACCATTAAAAGAATGTCTGCAACACCTACAACATGTTATGTTACATACTCTACTGTAGCAGTACTTATGTGAAATATTTGGTGGCAATCAGTTTAATGGTCCTCGAAGTATTGCATAATACATCCAACTTTTAAAATGACGATCTTCTTAAGAAATTGACAAAAAGGTTATGTATTAGCACTGTGACGGGTTGTCACATGTCTCCGTACAAAGTTTCTATCGTCAAGAATGATCGCCGTAATTTACAATACCTGGTGATGAAGCGGGGCCCTCCTCGGAGCACCGAGGGTCGTGTCTAGCCGCCGAGTTTGTTGGACAAGAACTGATACGAGGGGACAACATTTGTTGTGGCGATCGCCCCTACCCCTTCTCTTACCACTCCTACGCCAGATCCAGCAGACGACTTTTGGCCACCAGGGCATTGCAGCGATTTGAACTTACCAATTAGAAGAGATCACTGAAGGAACAAGTTCTTCTAGAATGCAGGAATTTAGTTTAAAAGACATTTTAGGGGCTTTGGAAGACCAAGAGAACCTGGCTTTTGGGAAAGACAGTTAAGGAGATTTTTGCTCAGTTTTAAATAGCTATGATGGAAGGGTGACGCAAGGAGAGAAAAATATATAATTCTTTATATTTGTGTTTTTCAACTGTATTTTAAAGAGTTTTGTGATGAATGTTAAAACTAAAGTTAAGTATTTTCTAACAATTTAAGGTGGCGTGTGATAATCTCGTTGTTTAAAGATAATAGTTTTTGTAGCATAAAATAATTTACAAAATTTGGAAAAATATTTTTTTTTATGTTCTCCTTTATAAGACAATTTTAGATAGTTTGTTCACCACCTCCTGACAGTTCTTTCTCTTTGCTTGAAATAAAAATTGTAAAGATTAAATATTTATAATAATAAAAAAAATCTGAAGGAATCAAGGACGTATTTCGACTCTTATGTTTCGGAGGATATCCATTGTAACACATTCGATGATTGTCGTAGATATTGTCAGTATACAAAGTTAAATTATAATCGTTTATACAGATTCTTTGATATGGCAAACTAACCTAAATTCTATTTTATAGCCGCCATTCTTAAAATAAGAGTCTTGTTAACTTAAAATACATAAATTAATATTACCTGCTACAGTACAGCTTCTTCGAAAAATTTGAAAATAATCTGTTTATTGCTTCCAAACATATAACACAAAAACTTAATTTTTTCAGACAGGGTTGCCTTGCATAATGGCGGGAAATGAGTCTACCTTCCTCTTTATAGATTAAATATAAATTACTGCAACACTAATGAGTAATTACAAATACACACGTTCCTTACCCGGGACAAGAACACAGAACTCCTTATAATGTTAGCTAGCATGCATACAACTGCATTATAGCTGTGGGATTAGGATCATTATCATGGTTTGTCATAAGTCTTATCTTTTGGTAGGCAAGGTTTAATAACATGAAATAATTCCAGATTGGTCATTTTCAAAATCAAGTATGTGAGTCACATGAGACACGTAAGTTTACATTCCTTACTCGTGTGCAAAATTTGGTGAAAATCGGTTGACCGTCCCACGAGATATGACATAAGAACTTTATTTTTCCGTGTGGCACTATCTTACAAAATAGAGTAGAAAAGAGGACTTTAAATACACAAACTATGTTTATGTTTTTAATATAAACTGCGAGTAAACCAATTTAATCTCGAGTTTTATTCATGGCTTTGGAGATATAGTGTACTCATCTGAAATATTTACATGGGAGAAATTTTGATATTAAGTGCTGCATCCACAACAAAATTATCACGTTACATGGCTTTTTAAATATTATCTGTCTACCAAATTTAATAGGAATAGGTAGGTTCTACTAACAAAGAAGCACTATAGAGTATCGAGCTTGGGGAAATTCGGTTCACGGATTCAAAAGTATGATGGTAGTTGGAGACACATATACAGAGACAGGAAAGTGATCTCAAAGATTAGTTGCACTCACTTCGTTTCATTTCATTTACTGTAAGTGGCAGACCCGTGCGCTATGATAGTTACTTTAAAACGAAATTAAAGTATAAATTTTATATTATCTTGTAAGATGGTACTATTGAAGGCAAAAACCACAAATTTTAGTTAATTTTATTAGTTTTATTTGTTAATTTGCTAAGATTGGTTTTTTTTTATGAAAATGTATACATATAAATGTATTAAGTTGTCAACAGATTATAGTCAACGAGAGAATAGTAGCACAGTTGGTTAACACATTCCTGGAAATTTTCACGCTTTAATTAAGTTTCAGGAAAACGATCCTATTTTCACTGAATTTTCAGATAGTGTATTTGAGAATAACTGTCTGGCAGGCCAAACATTCTTAACTGTTCGAAAAATAAATTTTCCCACTGAATCATGTCAAGAATATGAAAAGTGGTAATTTGACAAAATAACATTAATTCGCAAGAATAAGTTCTCATAACTTTTCTCATGAAATAACATTTATGGCAATAAGACGTTAACGTAAGGCTCACTGTTATTATGCTATAAAATAATAACCATATTTAAACGTATCACTTACCCATAGAAGGCCGCACGACCGACGCTGGAATACCTTGCGCCTCCACCAATATCGCGTTTTCTAACATCGCTTTGGAGAATATATACGCATTCGGGCAAGAGCCTATTATCCTAAAAGAAAATTATATACTTAGCTTAGTAGCTCTCAACTGTGTTAAATATGGTATATAAACTTATTATTAACTCACTTATCAGATATAATAAAACACTGGTCACTATTTTGCTACATATAAATTACTTACGCGAGTAACCTTTTATGCAGTTAAGTACAAAAACTTCAAATCACTCACTTTGTTGTGAATGCTGTAAGACCAATATTTTATACAGGATTTTTTCAAGGTAAGACAAACTGTGAGGGATGTTGGAGAAGGACAAATTAAGTGAAATGTGATAAGGAGTTGTGGGCCGGAAATGTCGTAGTCAAAACATAAAGGCGAAAAACGTGACGAAGCGAAATAGGAAAATTTAGTACATATCGGGTTGAGATCAGGCAGTCGAAAGAACGGCGAGTGTAAGACGGCGTGTAAGAAGCCAGGAGCCAGTTAAATACTTGCATACTGCTGTGTGTGTTTCGCCAGTGAACAGTGTTTATAAACAGCACGGAAGCCTAGAGTTAGTATCGTGGCACGTATTAACAGAGGAGACATCCAGCACGTTTATACCCAGAGTTTTCCAGAGTTAAAGGGAAACGGGCATATTGAGATCACAATTCCACTACCGAGAAGGAAGACTACCTGGAAGGATACCTGACTTTGAAGAACCGATAGAGTGTGCCCGGACAGTGGCACGTGACCTGGATGTGGCCCACAGAGTGTACTGCAGGTGTAGTTGCTGCATCCCTACCATCGGAGGAAAGTCCACGCATTGAGACCAGATGACTTTGCTAGACGCGTCAATTTTTGTGAATGTCTACCGCAGTGTTATGTGATGGATCCTGTGTTTCATACCAATGTTCCTTTCTCCGATGAAGCCTGTTTCACTTGAGACGGGATACTGAACACTCCGAATAACCACGTTTGGGAGATGAAAATCCCCATGCAACAGTCGTTAAGGCCCACCAACAGCGATTAGCAGTGAACATGTAGGCAGGCATAAGCCACGACACCACCTAATATGGCCACATTTTCCACGCCACCTTACAGCACCAGTGAACAGGATGTTCCTGCGAGACATTCTCCTCTTATTATTGGACGATGTCCCACTTGCTGTCCGTCAACACATGTGGGTGCAACATGATGCGGCCCCAGCCCACTTTGCAGCTGGTGGTCGTGGAGTCCTTAACGAGATATACCTGCGAAGGTGGATAGGAAGAGAAGGTCCTGTTCCGTGGGAAGGGTATTCGCCAGATATCTCCATGATAGATTGTTCCTGCGGGATCATGTAAATAATCTTGTCTACAAGACACCAATACTTGATGAAGAAGACATGCTGGCAAGAATTCGTGCTGCCTGTAATTTAATCAGAACGTCGCCAGTAATGCTACAACGAATGCGACATAACCTCTTGTGACGCTGTCATGCCTGAATCGACGCTGGCAGCAGCCATTTCGAACATATCCTGCAAAACGTATTCATTCTGTCGTGGTATGTATGATGATGTCAATAAACTAGTACAGGCAGTTCCATTTTTGCCTCGACAGGTTTTTCGCCTATTCCTTTTGACTACGACATGTCCGGCCCACCATTCACTCACACATTGCTCTTCTGTTGTCCTTCTTCTTTATCCCTCAAATTATAACTAATCATCAGAAAAACATCCTGTATATGAGGTCTCACTACGATGACACGTTAAGGCTGATCTAAATAGACTAAGGTGGTAATTTAGTGGAACTTCAAACATATAATGAATGTAGCTTCATTTTAATGTGTATATATATTTTCTTACTTGGGCAAGAGAATGTCAATTTCGGATGGAGTCAGTCTATCCAGGAGAACAAGTAGATCTTGCAGTGGAAATGGCGGATCGTAAAATTCTTCTTTTACCACATCGTGAATGCAGTTGGAATAAGCTGTGGATACGAATACAGCAGCCTGAAACAGTTTTCGTGGTTTAGCTAGCTTACGTAAAACGCAGAACAGTTTGAGCTTGGCTTACACTTAATTTTAAAGGCTTCTTCAATAAAGGAGTACAGGGTACTGGTATGTTTAAACTTATAGCACATAATTTATAATATTATTCATAGTCTACTCGCGGGTTATTCACACCTTCTGAATAGAACCTTTGAAAAACATCCCTTATGTGATGCGTTTGTTTGTATCCTAAATTTCGAATATCTCAAGTGTTTTATACTTGCGTTTCCATAAAATTAACTTATGGTTAAATAAAAATTTAACTTATGCTACGTCAAATAATAATACTTCTTTAATTTATGATTAATAAGAATAAACACAGTGACAAAAGAGGTGTGTTGGTAATGCTTAGTAAGAAATAGTTCTTATGCAAAATATTACTACACAGAGTGCACAAGAATGCGGTGCGTTGGCCTTATGGTTTAATTTTCTAGGCTCACTTTATATCAGGCGGAAGCATATCTTGAAAGTAGATCTTTAGCATGTCTTCGGAAAAGTTAAAATTAACCCTGAGTGGACTCTAGGTAGGGTTGCTTACGATTTAAGTTCTGCAAAATCGTTGCTTACGCATAAAAATTTGAGCCGTCGCATTTCGCCTGTTGCCCGCTAGATGTCTCTCTTTTGGGGCGTTCATTCTTAAATGTCACGCTATATTATGAATGCTTTTTTGTTGATACTACTATAATTTTGCTTTGTGCTGTGTCTTTAGATGTCATGTATTGTATATTATTATATGAAAATCATTCAGGTTTAAATAATTCAGAAAAGTATTTACGAGGTATGTTTTAAATACAAATTACTGTTTAACATATGACTCCCATTTTTATTCTCAAGGAAAACATGTTTATCACTATTTGACATGGTCTGCTGTTGCGTTCCAAATTGTACCTGGAAATCATGAAAACGGGAATAAAAAAGAGACGTTTCATATTATTTCAGTGCTGTTGGAGCTAAAAGAGCTGTGGAAAATAGCTTTTTCAAGGCATGGCAAAACAGTTGGATCTCTTTGGTCAGCTAATTCTAGCTCACGAGTCCGTATTTAACACTTCAGAGTAAGTGGTTTTAGTATTAGTACAACTTCAAAAAGGTTACTGCCCACTTTAGTATAGTCATTGTTTCGTGAATACTCTCAGCAAAAACATATTAAATCGAAACCCATAAGAAATCCAATATCTAGGCCTGAGATTTCCTTACAAACTGAAAGAAAATATGCGTGAACATACATTGACAATGACGGATTGAATGTTTACTATTAAGCTAAGTTTTCAGTGAAAGAAGTAGCGATCCATGTGTTATATTTTACTTCATACAGAAACACACTCGTTATATTGAAGCGCAAGTACAAATTCATGAAACAGTCTCACGAATTATTAACTCAAACTGTCAAAGATTAAGGGAAAAAATCTGAGAAAAACAGCTAATGATAATAAAAACACTGAACTAGAGGAGAAAGTCGAAAGATTTAAGAACGATGGCGCGAATGGTTAATTAAATAAACTTTTATTGTAAGAACTTATTAATATTAATGGGAAACATCATGTGGTTTATGGCGAAAGGACTCCCATAATGTGTGTACTTTGACACAAGAAAGCAGTAGCAGCAGGATACTGTCTTGTCGGGTCTGTTAACTGTTTGAAACTTCCACATGGGAAAACTCTGAAATGTTACCTTCGTTGTGCCAGTAGTCAAACTGGTATAACTTCTCAGCAATGTACATCACACAGAAGAAACGTCAGCATCTCTCGTAGTCGACGAGATGTCAATAAAGCAAAAGTAGTGTATGGACGTAACCGTTATCATATTCTTGTTTACTTAGAAGCAGAAATAGAGGAACTGGATATAAGTCGCTAATAGAATTTTATGTTTTCTTTTTCGTGGTTTCTCTACTGCTCCTCGAATTCATAAAACGTAATATTTCACACAACAATTAAATGGTCCTCAATTGAATGCACCAATAATGTTATTGCAGAGGTAGAAGGTACAAGTCTCATAATTCCACGGATTGTCACAGATAACTCTAGAAGATACGGTTCTCATAATTCTCAGAACTCTGCGTATTATCAGGGAGAACTCGTCTGTGAATGTAAACATGACGAAGAAATGACATCATAGGGAAATAATCATTGAAATCCCCGCGCCCTTTTTACAAGTACAGAGCAATGATCTTCAGCTTTGATTCATGACATCTGATAAAAATTTTGTTTTCAATTTCTCGAGAAGGAATATTTCCAAAAAGGAAAAATTAAATAAATTTAACACCTGAAAAAACTGTAAGATACACAACAGAATTCTGTTATTGACCCTGTTCGCTCTTCTAAAAGAAGGGATATTGTGTCTTTCAAATATATAAAAAATGAATGTGTGACGAACCAATAAACTGTTTTCATTACTTATCAGCTGCACTAAAAATACTACCTATAGTTGCTCCTAAATTAGTCCAAAATTATGAAAGAATTGTTCTAAAAAGGGAAATTTTTGAAAAACATCAAGAAATTCAATGATATACACAATGTTTGTAACACAATGCAGGCATATTTGTACTGAAATACTGACCAAAGACAGTTCATTATAGCAAATAATAATCGCCTATCTTGGGGAATATATGAATGTTTGCTTTACCTGGCAAATACTCATAAATCACCTAAGAAACACAATAAAATAGGTGATGAATCCTATGAAGCTCTAGGTGTCGTAACTCCGTCAAAATATAAAATGTATCAAATGTTTAATATAAGTAATTTTTTATTATATCATGAGCAGAAACCTGAACAGTGATGCCATCAAACTTATTTTAGTAATATTAGAACACAAGTTGGTTTCAATGATATGATGGGTAACACATCAAGTATATTGGCACTTGACTCGACTTTGGTAACTGGCTTAATATTTCCTTTTGATCCACAAAATGTAGAAAGACCCACCTTCAGGACACGAAAATAAGATACGCAATAATGAAGAAATGCAATGTTGATCGAGGCATTAGTGTAATTCCAAGAGAAGCTTTTCCATTCCTCAAAGAAATAATAGAAATCTATTTAATTTTACGTTTACTGACAATTTTTATTTAGAAAAGAATTATGCAGAGTATTTAAAAATTACTTTTGTGCTTTACAGAGGTTCCAAAATGTTTGAAGAGCAAATCACTGGTAATGACTGCTGGATATTTAGTAATAGTTGCAGAAGAAAATAATGGTGGCCCATTTGGCTCGGAACAAATTTCAGCTCCTAAGAGCGACAGCTCATTGCTGTAGTAATTAAAAATATAAGGTCGAGGAGCCAACCATCAAAAAGATTTGTGTTTTTCCTCATTTAAATATTGAAATTACATACATTCTTTTGAATTGTTTAGAGCACGAAAAGATAGTGAAGATGCTAAGTGTGTATATTGTGTCTAAATTCGTAGAATGTTTCAAAAATTTGCCAATGTGGTCAAGAAAATCGAATTAATGTGATCATTTATATATTTCTAAAACCTATATTGAGAAATAAGGCACGATTAGTGGCAGACGTTATTGCCAATCCGTAGATAATATTTACAAAACCTTTCTGTCGTAAAATACTAAAATGTTACTGGAATTAAATGTACAAATTGCTAGTTTTAGGAATGTAATTATGTCTTGCTTTAAAGCTTATAATAATTTTTTTATTGTATATATCAAAATATTTTTTTTTATATTTTGTCTTAAATTTATATTACTACATAATTAATTAACAAGTAATATTTTTACGTCTTTTTAATGTTTTTCATCCAAGTTGCATATTATTATGTATAAGAGAGCACTCTAGCCGCAATACCGTCAACTCAAGAGTTAAGCAACTGAAATGCTGTCTGTCCCGACCTTGAGATAATACGTAGGTAACGGTAATATACATCATAGCACTATCACAGCAGTAAGTATCACTTAATTGGCACTGAATCCCAGAAGGACTAAACATTGTATGTTCTCCGAGTGTCATCTGAGCAATATAAAAAGTATTCATTTGCAGATTATTAATCAACTTATATTTTTGCAGGATCATACCATGTATTTATTTGCATTGAAATTTTTTTTTAATAATTTCACTTTTTTTGTACTTTAACTCACTATATGTTGCCTGTTACCTATAACTTGTACAGTGAATCTGCTTCTCTCGGTTTTTCAGAGACCAGGAATAGTGAATCAAAAGCCCATTTTCTTCCGCAATCTTATTTCTTGTTTTTTTTGGGTAACTGTACACAGCTGGTATATGTGGTTGTGTCACGGTTTAGCACAGTATTTCTGATATAATTTAGCCTAGTTTTAGTTTAAGTACACGCTGTATATAAAATGTGTAGTTTATACTGTACAACACATAGCTACAGTTAGAAGGTCTAAAGATGGGTCTTCATTGATATAATGGTTTTCAAACCACTTGTAAGTCATTGTTCATAAATCCATTCACGTCAAGGTGCAAACCTTCTTTACGTCTGAGCGTAACATTTTACCGATAACATTCACTGAGGTCACTAATTTAGTGCAAAGTGGCATTCATGGAAACCAAATGTGAAATAAGTTTGTGTATATAAAAACTTTAATTAAGAATGATAACCACCATTATTAAAAATCACCTCATGCTTACAGACAGGTTTTCTTGAGATTTTACTTTGTTCTCCCTGCCTCATGGTAGAATAAATCAAAGTCCTACGTTATAAGAATGTAACCTATGTCAAGCTTGTAACCTGTACTAGAATCTGCAATTACCTTCACTTGAACCATTTAGAAAATACCAGCACTACAAAACACTGGAAAAATCTCTAGAGAAAGAGGACATAATTACCAATTCGCTTGTAAACACAACTGGCTGACGAACGAGGGCTGAAACGATGGTCAGATATGAAGGACAGTGATTCATAACTGTTAACATTTATAGCATTTAAACAATAAAATAATTCCATTCTAGTGATAAAAAAATTTATTTACTAAATACTAAATTCTATATTCCCTTTATAACAGAATTTACAATGGTTTGTGCATCTTTATTGAAAATAATAACAGTAAATATTTGATTTACAGTTCGATCTCTGTTATAAGTGAGGTTACAAACTAAAGTCAGGAAATATTGATGTGTTACTTTCTTAATTCGTTAAATAAATATTTTTTATACGTTAATATTAAATTCAATGTATTTATTTCGGTTTTAAAGTAGAACGAAATTAAGTTATCCTAACGAAGAGCACATATCAAGTAAAGTACACATTATCGGCGGCCTTTTTTTGTTCACTTGGTATACATTTACCGAGACAACAAGAATTACCTAGAAACTGTATCATAAAATACAAATGGAAATATTTTTGTGAAGAGCCATGGGCAAACACATATTCTACCTTAATCGAGAAAAACTAACTCCATCATTTAATTCGTCCAGATGGGAAAAACTTCTCTAATGTAACAAGTAAACCGCGTTCCCAAACAACGGATACTTATGAAATCTTGATTCGGTCAGTGTCTCCTTTTATGTACATACTTTTTTTTTTGGAAATTTGATTCAATGCTGAGGGTATTTTGCAGGAGCACTGACACTCAACTTAGATACATTTGTGCAAAACTCTAGGGAAATTATTAAATGCAGCACATAAGCTGACAGCACCATTCGTAAAGACATTAATATCATACCATATTTTCGAGATGATTGTACAAGTGTTCCCTATAATAATATCTTTACTGCTCTGAAAACGCGACCTGATACAAATATATGGGGCCGGAGAATCTGGAACAAAGAGGAGCTGACAGGTGCGTATTATCAACGAATCATTAGCTCATTAGGATGCAACGGCTGAAAGAACCCTTATAGTCAATGCTACAATGGAAGAATCATCGGGAGATTGGAGCCAGGCCAAACTCAAATGACTGGTAGAGAGACAGGTCTTTGGACGCAGTGGGTCTTTTCAAGGATCTTAGCGGATGTTGGTACAGCATGGGAGTGTCAGTCTATTATTTAGCAATGGACGTTGAAGAAGTACAACACAACAAGAAGAGCACGACAGACGGTTTACAGTGAATAGCCAGTCACGTGAACCAGTATTTTAGTGGAGCTGTATGTCCAGAAGTCTACGAAATGCATCTCAGTGAATGCTGACAAAGAAACTGCCCGAGAAGCGTGATGCAGAAAGCTTTGAATGAGGACCAGAATGCATCGGGCATGTATCCTCTTAATGGAGTTGACCAGGTTAACTGTTTCCAGTGATTGATAAAATGATTGCATATGGCAGAAATGGGGAATCCATAAATTATAAGCAACATCATTGAAGAGAACGAATATGAATATTCTAGAGAAACTTGATGTTGCATTTTCATAAAAACATTTGTAAGTTTTGTCGTCACTCTGTAAAAGGCCAGGTGTACCGAAATGTTAAACACTAGTTCATCAGGCATTCTAGGGAGTATAAATGCATATTCATGTTTATAAATGACTGCACTCATTCACTTCAGGAAACACTGGTAGATGGCTGCCTGAAAACTGAGGACATTGCAGATTTTGAGTGGTCGGTGAGTCTGCTTGGGACGATATCCGGTGTAATTTTATGAAGCATCCAATACCTTCATCAACCATATAGAAGATTTAAATGATTTTTATTTAGTGTTGAGACTCGTAACCAAAATACCTGTTAAAACATATTGTTCTCAACATGGGACTCGTTGTGATACATGAATTGATATATGTTGTGCTGCAAAACTAAGTTTATGTGGCTTATTGCTATGAAACAACACTGCAATAAAATATTATTAAATTTTACACATTTGTTTGATTCTAAGGATACATTTTATGGATGAAAAATTGGTTAGTATTCATAGTTGAGGAAACCTCTTTCCAATTCAAATAGTTTCCAATAACCAATAAGTATATGTACATGTTGTAGCGCTTATTTCCCCCATTATGTAATCCTGCATAACACGAAAGCCACACTCTCAAGACCTCGATGTTAAGAGCCGCCCAAATTTCTTCACTCTTCACTCATGAAAGCCACGGTCGTCCGAATAGAAGACAGCTGACTATTTACAAAAAATTCCTCAAACACAGTTCCAGATGTTGTGTAATACCAAGCAATTTACACAATCTGCTGAGTATAGGTAAATGTCTGTCTATGGCTGACTGTTCAAGGTTTCTCAAGACTATTAGTAATTTGAAGCCAAAGTACACTAACAAAAAAAAATTCGAACCATTAACTTTCAAGTGGTGAAATTACACAAGGATAAGGGTGTGAAGTGCGGACAGGACTTCAAACTAGTGGAATGTCGCATTCGGCAGGCTACCAGAATACTAGACATCACCTCGCTCTCTGTTCGGCATGTGGCCGCGGTTAGAGTTTGGGTAGTTTGCCTTTCCTAATTATCAATCATGGCCATCTTTTCCTTGTAGCACTATACTCCCTAAGACCACCTTTATCAGAAGCCTTCTATTTTGATTAGTACTTATGGACTCTAGAAGTTGTAATAAATAGGTTGGGCTAAGCACTAGAGCTCTCATCCATTATCCTGGCATGATGAATTTTAACAGTCACGCATTGAACATGTATACCCGCGAATTACGGACACTCACAGTCGGAGTTACCTAATTCTGATTGACCAGTCAGGTATGGAATTGTGAAACTGCACATATGCCATAGGATATTGCAATGTAGCCTTCACGTGAATATTTTTGCGAAAAACACGTGGCCATATAAATTACACATTGGAAATAAATTAAATTATTTGAATTCTCCTTGAACGATGAAGTTTCTTTTTTCTTTCATCTTTACTTTAACAGTTCTCGTCATATATGAATATTGTTATAGCAATGTATTAAAACATAACAGTGTGTTCAAAGATCTCCAGAAATTTAGTTCCTGAAATCTGAAGTAGAAATATTTCTAGTCTGCAGACCATCCAATCTGTTTCTTACTATACACAGGCGAATTAATATTTCCTAATTTTAGCACATTTTCGTACTTTCCATTAACAGAATAGAACATCTGTATTGAATATTAGGTTTGTCATCTTAAACGTACGTGTACCTTAAGAGAGATGCAGTCCCGACACAACTTAATGGCCTCCTGAGTGCCCTTCGTGTTGATGGTTACCGCCACCTTCAAGTTCTCATCGAACCTGACATTTGCGGCGAGGTGCAGCACGATATTGACATGTTGCGTCAGGTCATGGTAGTCTGAGTCACTTAGGCCCAGGTGAGGAACTGAGCAGTCTCCAGGGACAATCACGATCTTATCCACCGAGTCCGGCTGCTCACGCTTCATTCGCTCAAATACCTGCAACAATTCATGCCACCTTTTTAACAAAGACAAAGAAGCTCAAAAAATATGAAAATTAAGGCACTGAAGACTGTGTTGTTATGAGATATTCAAGAGATTCCCAATGAAATACCTTTTCTGTGTATGTCTACATTTTGGATTCATTACTCCATCATTGTTCTCTGAGAAAACTGTTTTTAAATTTATCGTATTATTTACATAAACACAGATATATTTTTTTACTACACCATTTGTGTATAACTTGGATAGTGGTCTCAGAGTGAAGTGGGTGAGGTTTGCATCAAACACGTCATCACATTAAATACCTGAGTTACAGCCCAACTTTTGCTAAAACGCACTTTAATCAGGAGCTGCGATTGTTTTTTGTCTTTCTGTTCGTTTTTAGTGCAATTACACTCAAGCTAAATGAAAAATCGTTAAGTAAGCTAACGATATAATGTTTTGAGAACAACAAACTTATTTATAATATAATCTTTAACATCCCAATCTCCGTAATGTCGAGCCCTGTCTAAAAAATTCTAACTTTTTTTAATGAGTACATATACTTTTATTGTTACTAAACCAGAAATAAAATCGTTCGTGCGCTTCAACGTAATAGATAAGTAAAATTGTTATTTAACTTTATTATTATGTAAATAATTATTTACTTTAACATATTTTGGTTTGTAACCCTTAAGTGAAGGATTATATACAGATCATGCTAACACTGACAGAAACTGCGCCGAATGCAAATTATTCATTCAAATTCGCCAGGTCAACACTATTGATAAAGAAGAATTATCTTTTAGTGGAAAATATAACATTTGTTATTGTTAGTAAATAGTGTATATTTTCATGACTAATAAACTGTTTCGTACTCGTTACCAACTAATTTTGTGTTCTCTACAAAGAAACTTGGCAGGACAGTGCAAGGAATTTCTTGTAATAAAAAAAACGTTTCAGAGTAAACTGGAGAAGACAATTGTAGTTTTAGCGGCAGCTATTTAAACACACTGACTTAAGAATAAACATATTACATGGCAGGCGAGAATATATTTCGTTTTCTGAGATATCGTGAAATGGAAGTTAAAATGGAAAATTAGAAGTACATGATACCACCCAAAGTCCATTGTACAGAATGGATGGGGATTAGGGATTTAAATTGTAAAATTCCGTAAATAGCTTGTATTGCCAGAACAGTTACACAATATATGATTTGGTGCCATTTCAAACCATTACATTTCTATGTCATAGCCTGCACATGCTTTAAGGTAACTCACCACACTGTCCAATAAGGCCTTCTTCCTTTCGTCCACCGACAATCCCTTCTTGGAGCGTATCAGTACATAGACTCTCCTGACTCCAGGACAACTACGCAGGATTTTCTCTATGGTCAGTTTGCCCAAGGATCCAGTTCCTCCCGTCACAAACACTCCGCAATCATTGTAGAAGTCCTGGATCTCCGTGTTCTGTCTCGCAGCCATGTTGCTCTAGACGATGGGCTTCTGTTCCCTCGAAAGCAGCTAAGGTAACTCGATGTACTCAGTCCACAGTATTTAATAAACATCAATGCTTTGGCTCACGTGAACGTATGAACAACGACGCTTTGTTTGATTTTCGTTTCGGTCTTTGTTCACCTCTGAATTGAATTGAATATAATTACAAGGGAACAATTGACCGGATGTCTCACGTCTATTCACTCACCGCTAGGTGCTCGCTTTTCCGTCATTCGTCTTGACAAATTTACAATCAGACTAATCAAGATTTCCAGATTACAAATAAATTTACTTAGAAATAAATCATTAAAAAAAAAAATATTTTAACGAACGGAAACTTCTCTCGATTTTCCAACATATTACATCACACTACTATTTTACAAGTATTTTAAAGTATAAGGTTTGGTTGCCGTTAGCATTATAAATATCATATTAGAAAATTATTGATATTTTGCTTGGAGTGAATTAATATTAGGTTAGCTGAAGCACTTGGATATCTTTATTGTTACTAAATTTATGGCAGCAACAAAGTCAGCTTGATCCAATAACAGGATTTATTTGGTTGACTGTGGGTTAATCGGACATCTTTTGCTTTCGTTTAAAAGGAAAGCTTGTCAATATGTTTTCAATTTTTGTGGCAATGAAGATTATAACAGTTTTCTTTAGTAGAGTCATTGATTCTACATAATGATACAAACTGTTGTAATATTAGTTTGACATCAGAAATTTGATTCTCATTTGTGACAAAAATTAACAAATGGTCAACTCATATTAGAATGCACATTTGATCTTTATCATTGCACTTTGAATAAAGACATGAGTCACACTGTGACCTCACAAAGCCTCCTCTAGTTAAAACTGAGTTGACCTTTTCGTCCAATATTCGGGTAATTTTTTTAGACCATAAAAAGATTTGTTTAACTTGACAATATTTTTATCATCAAAATATGCCCCATCTGGTAAATGAATAAAAACTTCTTCACGAATTCCCCCGTATAAAAACGCACCAGTTACATCAATTTGGTAAATAGGTAAGTTACGCTCAGTTGCTTTGGCTGTGAATAATCTGAAAGTTGACAATTTAGCCACAGGTGCATAAATATCATTTAAATTCAAGTCATAATTTTGCACAAAACCCCTAGCTACCAACCTAACTTTATACTGTATATCATTACCAGTTTTCTTTATCTTAAAAACCCACTTACTGGTTACAGTCTTTTCATTTACAGAAGTATCGCACACCTCCCATGTATTGTTTTCATTTAGAGTCTGTAATTCCCTACTTAGAGCTTCTTTCCACTTACTTGCATCTTTTCTTCTCATTGCCTCTTCGTACGTCTTTCGCTCCTCATCCATAGAATAAATATTGTTACACTTGAAGAACGACGTATGGTTTCTCGCTCGTTTGCTTCTCCGCTGATCTTGGTGAGTATCTGGTGAACTTTGTAGTGCATCGTCAGCTTCTGGGGAGATGGTGACTTAAGTTTCTGTTTATTTACCAGTTCTATTTAACCCATACGCTGCCGTGTTAATTGCTTCCACCCACAATGACTTAGGCAGGTTTTTAGCGCATAGCATGGTTCTAGCAGATTCAATAAGCGTTCTATTTTCTCTCTCTGCCTTGCCGTTTTGTTCAGGTGTGTAAGGGACTGTGCGTTGATGTATTATTCCCCGGTTGAGAAACAATCCTTCCACCTCCTTATTTACAAACTCGAGTCCATTTTCGCTTCTGAAATACTTCACTTTATTTCCAGTTTCATTTTCCGCTCCGTTTATAAATTTCTCGATTAATTTTTTCACTTCATGTTTTCCTTTGACGAAGTAAACACTTCTATATTTTGAATAGTCGTCTTTAAGCACCACAAAATACCTCGAACCTCCCACAGATGTTCCTCCATGGGGTCACAGGTATCGGCATGAATCAACTCACACGTCCTCGTTGTTTTACTATCGCTGTTAGAAAAAGGTAAACGATGAATTTTCCCTTCTAAACAACTTTCGCATTTCCAAACACAGCTATCGTTTACGTTAACATCGTTGTTTTTCAGAACATTTTTCACGTACATCATGATTTGATGAACAAGTTTTTCATGCCACTCATTTATGTCCGACTAGACTTGTGCAGTACTTGCTACCCCGCATTTATAGCGAAAGTTCAGGTAATACATATTTCCAGCTCGTTCCGCGATTGCCAACAACTTATTTTTCTTGTAAAATTTTCATAAGTTTTCATCTCTCATTATGACATAACCTCTTGCAGTGACGCATTGCACAGAGAATAAATTTGTTTTTAAATCAGGCACGTACAACACGTTGTCTATGGTTGTGTCAATCCATTCTTTGCCATTTGAGACTTGTACCGCCATCTGTCCGCGCCCTTGTGCACTAATTTGCGTTCCGTCACCCAAGATTACGAATTTATTTGGTAAACTCGTGAATGAGGTAAACAACTCACGTTTGCAACACATATGTTCACTTGCGCCGCAATCAATTAACCACTCTGTTTCTTGATATTGTTTTTTGAACGAGTTTGACACCACAAACGCGTTACTATCCTTGTTTTTCTTGAAGCGGCACTGATTCTTGTTATNAAATAAAAACATTTATTGTCCGACCAGTTATTACGACTGTCTCGATTTTCCATTTAATTATTATTACTTCTGCATTCGCTTGCATAATGTCCAAACTTATTGCACTTGAAACATTTAATATTTCTCTTGTCCGTTTTTTTAGCGACGAAAGCTGAAGACTGCGCTGCTCCTCCTTTCTCATGTAATCTTTCTTCCTCGACTAATAATCTAGCTACCAGGTTTTCATAAGTTTGTTTATCATCCGGTGCCGACTCCCAAGCTGATACAAAATGTTTATAGCCGTCGGGCAGTGACATAAACACTTTTGTAATGACCAATTTATCCGAGATTTCTTCACCCATTTGTTTTAACTTATTCTGCATTTCTTGATTTTTCGACAGGAAAACAGACATTTTTGTACCTTCTTCATACTTATATTGAAAGAATCGCTGTTGTATTATGTGAATATTCGTTTCACTTCTCTGTTCATATACACTTAGTAAATTTCGCCACATCTCCGCAGCAGTAGTTTATGTGATAATATGCAGCATCACGTCTTCTGACATTATCGTGACCAGTAAGGTTTGAGCCTTCGCATCCATACTTTCCCAGGCTGGTCTCTCCGTAACAACCTCTGGATTCAAGGTGCGACCTTCGACCACATCATATAAACCTTGACCTCGCAATAAAACTGACGTTTGGAATTTCCAGATGTTCCAGTTATTGGCGCCTTCCAGTTTAACAACTGTTCTTTGATGTGCCATGCCATCCATCTTGCTCTTCCTTCCTTCCCGTAAAAAACCTTCCTTCCTTGTCCGTTCTAAACTAGTTTTCCTTCTCGCCACGCCGCCGCTTGGTCGTACTAACCTCAAACGACACTCCTTACGTCGACGATATTAAACATCTGTTTTTGCAGTATTTACGTGCACTATTTTACTTCAACCATACAAGATTAGGTGTCTGGGCCCATAACCTGTAGGTTTTATAAAGAAATACTCCGGATCACTTGAATAAACTATTTATTAGTTTTAAGAAAGAACAATATAATTTCAACAGGGCACATAGCGCCATGACACAACAACAGTAGCTTGATAGCTAATAATTTTTTTACAGTATTGCCATCTTAAAAATATAAAAACTTTTAATATTGCATTGTATATTATATTTCAACATAAACTATCACGATGAAACAAGTTGAACAGGGTACAAAATGAAAAATCTGTAAATCTTGAAAATAATTTTATATATTTACCTGTTCTACATTGTAAACTATATATTTAACAAAATTAATCTTTCGTAAGTAACCATTTAAGTCGAGATGCTGAAGTTCCACTTTTGAAACTCAATCGTAATTGCACTATATTTATGATTACAAGTTTCTCCAACAAAGTCTTGCATGATTGGGAGACTAAATAAATACGACAAAGTTATTTGGATTCAGCAACATCATATTTAACTGTACTTAAAAAAACAATTATGTTGGTTGCACAAACAAACATTGTTTTATTCAAAAAAAACCATTTTCCCAGTGTAGGCTTTTGTGTCTTCAAGGAAGCTGTGCTAATGTTCGTATGATAATTCGTGCATGTTTATTTCTCTTTATCACCCCATATATGGAGAATTACTCGATTCCATTTCACAATTTTATTTTCTCTCAACCCTAGAGTACGAATTTTTAGTAATCAATTTTACTGTCACACAGATCAAAGGATGTTGCTCGGTTTATTTTAGCGTCTATAAAAGAAAAAGCAAAATGTTTCAAAATAGTTTTTTCTCTCCGAGTATTGTTTTATTTTTGTTTGCCATTTTTGGTTACCATAACGCTTAAATTTGGTTTATAAATGCCTCACAAAAGGGTTGGAATATTAAACTCTAAACACAGTTTATGTTAATACAGAATATAGGCTTTCTATTTAAATAGCATCCTTACTAAACAATTTTCTGTGGCTTATTTTAATTATGTTTACCTTTTCCTAATTTTTTCTGAGTTCCTTCAATTTAACTTATACATAATATATTGAGTTGTAACAAATATTTAAAGAATGTAACGATAACCTAACCGACCTGCTTCGTTCTATATCTGATAACTACGCATCCCCTAAATAATAAAACGTAAATTCTAAAATATACATAACATTGTAACAATACAGAATGCAAAAACCTCTGGTGTAGACAGGAAAGAAAGATTAGAAATTAGAAGGTACCCACTGTACCGATACAAAATGTGTAATTCCAAGTGTTTCTAACCACCAAACAGGTTTACATTATCACATTCAAATAAACACGAAAGAACAACCAAATGTAATTAATGGTGTCTGTGACTATGGAGGGTTTCTATCTCCCCACTGCAGCTTAGTACCGTGTATGGCCTCCATGTGCATTGTACAGGTGGCTGACACGCCGTGGAAGGTTTGTACTCAGTGTGTTGTCATCTTCTGGACGTAGATCCCGTTCCATCTGGGCAGCTCCAATGAGATCAGGTAGTGTTTCTGGAGGTTGAGATATATTTTAAACTGCAGTCTTAAGCTATTCGCAGGCATGTTCAAAGTGTTAGTGTGGTCTCGGTTGATCGCAAAGGAACTAGATGACGCCTACTACCCAAACTGTCATATCTCACTATATTCCAAACTTCAGGTGAGGTTTTTTTGTAATACATAACTTGACGTGTTGAGGGTTAACGTTTTGTGTGCAAGGGAAGTTGCGTGCGAAACGTGTAGCGAAATTCGACAGTGAACAAGGTGGTGGTAATACCCAACTACGAAAACATTGTCAACATAACCCTGGTTACGCCAGCGAAGTACAACTTCTAACGCGCCTACGTAAGTACACACAATCAATTTTTTTTTAAACTGTAGTCACGATGCCAATAATCCACAAATATATATTGGTTAATATAGCTGAGAGTCTGAAGAGGACGCAATGGTGCAGAATCACATTCTGTCCATCATCATTCTGTCACCATCTGCTACAACTACTGTGTCTGCAGAAGCCACCCCCTCATCACTACAGGTCCTGCACCATCGGGTGGATTTTCCGGTCTTTGGTCATACCATCTCCATTACTGTCGCCAAAATATTTGTACTGCTATTTCCAGAAGGACATTCTAGTCAAGCTCATAGAATAACTTATTTTATATTATATTAAATTAATTAAATATTACTAATATGTGCATAACTTGCAATAAATTAAAAATATTAATGTAAATGTTATATATTAAAATGCACGCTTATTGGATACTAAGAGAGAAAGATTATGATTTCATGGTTCAACTGTGTAAATAAGAAAATACAGTTTGTGATCTGCGTGGACATGCTTTGCATGGAAGAAACCTTATAGTGAACTGAATCACGGGCAAGAGATAAGGGAGACCGGTAAACAGGAAAGATGGCTGGAGGATACTGGTAAAAGAGAATAAATGCTGCAAATAAAAGGGGGATGAAGTATAAAGGTTAGAGCACATACAACTATAAGCTTTCCGTGTTAACTGGAGCTCTTTTGAAGATCTGCTGTAGTTCTTGTATGCACGTTGTATGTTGTTACACTACATGTAAAATTTATATTGCCAAAGGCCTTATCACTTTATTCATGAGCGAGACCATTGAAAATTAAAAATTATATATAACATTATAATTTTACTTATTTGCGAATCCTTACACTAATACACGCTACCAAAGAGGCGAAAAAAAAAAAAATATTTTTAGAGTTTACTTTTAAACATTAGGACATGGAACTACTTTCTGTCCTTCGTTGCTCACCTTACTGGGTACATGAAAGTCAGTGTGCCCGATAAAATACATGCTGATATGGGCAGTGACATTTTTCAAACATTGGTTTAAAGAGTACTATATTAACCATGAACAGCCAATAATGTCAAGCATGAGCGTAAAAACAGCCAACAGGCAGTGTAGGGAGATGCTGGCTTAGAATTTGGGGAAGTCGAAGAGAGGTATGCAGGGCAGGTGGTGATAAACAACCAGAGTTAAGTATGTAGGTGGTGTATGCAAAATTCGATCGTATATAAGGCATTGCTAGTAACCATTTTTAGAATATTTCTCAAATACAAATTAAATTATTTTTGAAGATATGGAAACAGTTCAACATCTTTCAATAAATTAATTTATTTGCAGTGATTATTTAATTATTGTCCTTTTTTTCTGTTTAAGGATCATGCCAAAGCCTCCCAGAGGTCACTTAGAGCTCACGGTCTAGATCACGCAAATTTAACATGGCTGACGTAGCGAGGTCATTGACCTAGCTCTACCGACAAAATCCAGTATTAATGTTCCAGAACCCGCCGAATTATACTACTCTTCTGTATTTTTACATTATGACAATAATAATTGGGCATTATAACAACAAGTTATTGAAATTCTGTGTGTAACTCTGATCAAAATCAAAGTGTGTATGCATTAAAGTGCATCCATATTTGTTACAAGCAGTACGTATATTCTAATTTTTTTTTAAACTATGGTTATTTCAATGTAAATATTTTTATAACAGAATTGAAAGTAATGTAATTTGCTGTCAATATAAAGTTTTGATAATTGAAACATAAAATTTATTGTCGAAAAACATCAGTCAGTTATAATTTCTGTAACTAATCCTTTGTTTAAGTTATGTATGTATTGTTCTGTAAGACAGCGTTTTAAACTAAAGCGACAACACAGTATCTATTCTGAACAGTTTGATGTATTAAAACTCTATTGGAACCGCTTACAGATCTGAGGAGAAACAACACACACGAATCACGTTTTATGGTAAATTCCATCGCCGTCGCAATACTGAGAGAAAGGCCAACAAAATATGTGTTTACATAGGGCAATAAATATATTTAGTTGCCCCAACAATTTTTGTTTTACTTAACAAATTTTGAAAATCAAGACATTTAATTATGTTTATTTCATAAAATACGGGTTTGAATAAAAAACTTAGCGCTGTGTTAAACAAAACCATACTGTCAACAAAATATTTAGTTGAATTAAGTGCGCGTATGTTTTGCCCGTTGATTTAATTGTCTACGTTCGAAAAAATTGCTCGAGAATTAGTTTCGTTATGATTTAGTAATAGAGGGGGTGGAGGGGCACGCCTAGCGAACTGCAGCGACGCGTTGGTATCCAGGCCAAGCGGAAGTAAAAATCACATTACAGCAATAATATATTATTAAACATATCAATCACGCCACCAGAAACTATATAATACTTGGCAACACTTAGTACGGTGTCTGTATGTCTGTGGACCATCGCCGAGATGAAGACATCAAGATGTAGCTTGGCGTGCCGCTCGTCGCCTTCCTACTCACACTCAGCCTCCGGCGACTGTATAATTCACGTTTTTTATATACTGTAATTGATAGGACCTCCCTCGCCCGTAACTTATTTTTACTGTAACTCCTAGAGACTGTATTAAATATATGTTCTGTATTCATAATTAACATTAGTTCGTCCCTCATAACAGCATACATCTTAGTCCCTGGTACAAAATATTAAAAACATATCAGTTTGCATTTTTGTGACAATTAGGAAATTAAAGGTTCTTGTTAGTGCATTTACTGATGCTTAATAATAGTATGCAAATCCTAATAATCCAAGTAAGAAAGGAAACTATGACGTAAAGCTGTAAAATTTTAAAGAAATATTTATTAGCACGCGTTGTCCTGTAGATCTATTTGAAAATTTTGTATTAAATAATAGTTCAAATTCTCATTTAGTCACTTTAACTGAGGTTTCTAATACGCTACCCTGACGAATATGATGTAAGTTGTCATATCGTTTAGCCTTAAAATTTACTTTTATATTAACTGAAACTGTTTAATGTATTTTGACCCATACAAATCTTTGGTTACACCCACCAAATCTCTGTTTGGGTCAACCTAATAAGTAAAAAAATTGTTTTGTTACAACAAGATATTTCATTACCCATTTACCAGCGTGTGGAGAGTAAATATATGAGCGCGTTTTTGAAGAACGTATTTCCCTTTTTCGACTTTTTTATTATATGTTGCACTATTCATTTCCTGCGCTCTCGTATTTCCATGTCAAACATTTGTTAATCCTTGTACAATTGTAACAAGAAATCATAAGGGCTATATGTTATGATTTGTATCTAAACTGTAACAACTTGCGCCACCTATTGTTATCTCTATGTCATCGTATTGTTTTCTCTATGTCATTAGTAATAAAGCTATGGTCGTTCAATCGCAATTGAATCGCGATACGCTGTTATCAAACAATCTTGTATGTGTTTGAAAATGTGTCACACTGACAAACTTTTTACTATAAAAATATAATTTGATTTAGTGTTTAAAAAATATTTCCATAATGTATATTGCTTTTTCTTTTCCTTGCAGTCCATTAGAAGAAGGAATGTAAGGAATGTTTACCTTTATTTTCGCTTCTTACCGAACTTAAATTTAATTTTTCAGAGATGTTTCCTGCACATTGCCACGTAACGTATTTTGAGTTCGTAATATTTTGTCAGATTTTCACGTAAGATAGCATTCATCCCAAGTGAGCTTCTACATAACTTAATTATCTTTCTAACCCACTTCGTTTCCAGTAATTTTTCATTGTTTTAAAGTCCCTTGATGTCAATTTTTGTCGTGCATGAATCTGATTAGCTGAAACCGTCAAACATCAAAGGAATCCTAAAACCGGTCCAATCTTCAAACATTTGATAGAAAATGAAACCCTCCAACTTCCTTAGATAAATATGGCGGCATTTGTGAAGTTTGACGACGTCATGACTGTCCAATTTTAACTAACCGAACTTATTTAAAGCAGTCTGACGGAAACATTTGGCAATGTGACAGAGGTTTTAGAGTTACAGTTAAGTTATGTTATTGTTTGTTGGTTTCTGTATATTAAAAAGATTAGTTTTGTTTTGTGAGTTAATTTGTTGCTTCCTAGTATATTATCTTTTTTTTGTAGAATTACAGCGATTGTCATGAATTTTAACGTATTTATGGATCTTTATTTTATTGCGCCTGGTTAGGTTTTTGTTATATTCCAATGGTTCGTTTTAGTACATTATATGTTTTTGGTTTTTGGAATACCCTACTGATTTTTGTTGTATATATAACCTCAAAATTTCACATTCTGTTGTAGTAACATGAATACTGATCTTTATTTAAATGATGATCTTGGAGTTTTGAAATAGTGTGGCTTATGTTGTTTTGTTGGTTTCACTGAATGTTTCTGCTGTGATTCTGCGGGATTCACATTTAACAGTCTGGTTATTTTCATGCAATTTTTTGGATATGAATAGATTCCGTTATTTGCGTAATACTTCTGTCGTTTTTTGTTTGTTGTTTGGCTCTTGTATGGTGATTATTGCTTTATTATAGACATTCTCACAAGGTACTGTTTTACATTCCTTGGTATATATAAGATTATTATATTTTATTGAATTCTCTCATATATACGCAATACCGATTTCATGAAAGTTTTTCTGCTCGTTTGTGTTATGATTATATATGATTTTTATTGTTTAATTTATTATTTATCTTAGAACGTGTTTGGTTATTACACCTTATTGCTTTTGTATTCATATCGTCTTGTATATTTTAGTTATATTTCATATTGCAGACAGGAGAAAAGTTTTTTCTACCATTATTAATCAGGATCCCAAAGGATGCATTTCTACAGAAACGAGTAACAGTAGAAACCACTCGAGGAAAACAGGAACCAACGGAAGGCACTGCGAAAGAAAGCAAGGGTTTCATTTCAATACAATTGATACATATAGCGAAAACTTAATAGCAGCACAAACTACAAGAATCCAATATATTTTGAAGGGTCGTGGAAACATATTTTACCAAATATCGCCAAGTTCAACTATAAACTATGGAATTGCATAAAATTGCCATATATGTGGTTTTTATTTAGATAGTTAATATTGCTTATTAGATGTTATATATTATATTTCATCATAAATCAGTTAATGCAATTCTAAAACAATGTTTGCATGTTCTAATTCCTAAATTATGTTTTATAACAGATAATTAAGAAAGATTCTTATTCGCCAAATTTGTTATGGGGGTCATAAAGGGCAAAAATTATATAACTTTTGATGCGGAATCTATTCTCAGAAAAAGATGGTTTTAACTCTACATGGATTATACGAATCATTGATTTAAATTTCCCGCCTTACCTAGGTCAACTAGCTGTTACCAGCATGCACTACAAGAGTTGCTGGATGTGGTGACGATAATGTTCGTTGAAGATATTATTTTGTTATGTAAGTTCCCATACACATGCTTAATAATACGTGGTGTGTGCTGAATCCCGTCTGCAGTAGACAAAACTCACGCAAGCAGATCTTTCTTCGACGGCAAGGGGATTTCGTAAATAACTCTTCATTTGGCCCCAAAGAAAAAAGCGGAGAGGAGTTAAATCCAACTGTCGTGGCGTCCAATCTATCAGTTTGTGCCACCCTATCCACCTTTCCCCGAATTTTGACTATATATTGTCGAATGGAGGGTGAAAAATATGACGATTCACCATCATTTTCTCACTAATATTCAGGAGAAAAAATATTTTTAGAACTCCACCAGTACTTCATGCAGGAATTTCAAGCACATGAGATATGTTAGGCGGTACAAAATAATGTACATTCCAATCGCACAACCATCGATTATAACTGCCGATACAGTGATGCCAAACCGTTGTCAAATCTGTGGTAATGTGTGTTACGAGGATTTTCTTCATTCCAAACATGCCTGTTTCTACAGCTGAAAACAGCTTACCTGCTGAAATGTATTTCATTGGTAAACTTTAAGCGCCGTGAAACTCTGACACATGTACACAATGGCGTAGAAAGCACATAGAAGTGTGCGTGTGGTGCGTGGTCGGTACTACACATTGCGTGTACACTCTGGAGCTGGTAAGAGTGTAGTTTATGTTCATGCAGAACATGCCTGTACTACTACCATATGACACATCCATTGCACAAGCAACAGCCTGAGTACTTGGTAATGGGTTATATTCAACTCGATGGAGTACTTTCCTTTCTAAGTCAAAGTGCGGCTTCTGCATGGGGCATCACAATAGCGCTGTTTCCTTAGAAGGCATCTGTTCCCACACGCGTTGGTCTAATCACGCAAAAATGACATTAAAGGACGCCATGATATTCGGAATACGCTCCTGATACAGGCTTCGAGCAAATCTGCCGTTAACCTGAATTTCTATGTGAATTGATAACTTGCCTGTGTTCTCGGCACACATATATTCGGCCATTCTTATCGGTGCCGCAATCATCAACGAACGAATGGCAAGTGGAGTGACGGTCGAAGCAGTAAGTCATATTGTAAACAGACGATACGTGGCATCAGGTGACGTCAGAATTCGCTGGTTGTCAAGTCCACTGTGCGGCGGGATATATAAAACCTTGACGTGTTACATCCTTGTAGTGCCGCGATGGTAAGTTCCCAAACTTGGGTTCTGCAGCTAAACTTTGTGTACTACATGCTCTCCACCACACCTAGAAGTCCATACTATGGATTATGAGACATTTTTAAATAAGTACATAAATTCATACACACATGCATAAAACAAAATTCATTCTCACATAAACCACATACGTACATAGGAAAACGTACATAAAAATTACCTACATTCATTCGAATATTCGATCTTTCAATCGTTTGATTTGATCGTTCATTAGTATGTTCATTTGTTTTTGCTTTTGAATACGGTACCACATTTGTAGGCTCAAATCTGGATCCTCACAGTTTAACATGGTGTCAACCTGTTGGGCAAACGAAAAGAACTTTAAAAGAAAATTACGGTACATGAGTGAGGTTATGAATTTCTCCATAAGAGATATGGAGTTTGCATAAACTATTTCGCAAAGCTAACACGAGGGTTAGCATCGGGTGTTTTCAGGTTTATTATGGGTGACAAAAACAGCTCTATAGGTTTACAAAGTTTACACAAGCCTAACTAAGTTTGATATAAGACAATTTCCCTAAAAGTACTATCTCAAACATCTATACAACTCTTAAAATATAACACGGGAGTTGTGCACACTCGGGAGTGATAGTTATAAATTCTCCTTTCTGGTGCCTGTAACTCAGACAGAATAATCTCATCTTTGCCTTACTAATCCGAATGCCGTACATTAAAACGGCAAGTCCACTTACCGAATGTTGGCAGCACGATTGACGTTGGTTTTCCTAACAACTGCGTCAGTATTACATTCTCTGACGTCACTTCGGGCGTATGTACACAGCCGCCCACACGCAGAGATTATACAAGATAAATATACAAAATTTTTGTGACACTCAAATTTGTTAACTTCAGTAAATAAATAAATTTAAACCCTTATGAACATACACTGAAGAGTCAAAAATCTTGTACACCTTCCTAATATCGTGTAGGGCCTCCGAGCACGCAGAAGTGCCGCAAGACGACGTGGCATGGACTCGACTAATGTCTGAAGGAATGCAGGAGGCAATTCACACCATTAATCCTGCAGGGCAGTCCACAAATATTATATGCGCCAATTTGAGAAAGGATTGCACATCTGTCACGTTTAATAATTCTCTTCAGTCGTCGTTTGTCCCGTTCTTTCACGATCTTTTTCCGGCCGTAACGTTGTCAAAGATGTGATTTTTTTACCGGATTCCCGATATTCACGGTACACTCGTGAAATGGTCGTACACGAACATTCAAATGTTATCGCTGCCTCGGAGATTCTATGTCCCATCTCTCGTACACCGAATATTAAACCACGTTCAAACTCACTTAAATCTTGAGAACCTGCCATTGTAGCAGCAGTAACCGATCTAGCTGCCGACCGCATCGCGTTACTCTGATTGGTTCCATGCATTTCTTATTTGCATACGCATGACTATAGTAGTTTTTTTTATTCTTCAGTGTACATTAAAAGCTAAAAGAAAATAACTGTTCCTGTTGTATAAAGTTATGTGTATTAATGAATTTTCAATGAATTCTGTCATTGTGGTATGGAGTCAGTGGGATGTATTGGGGAAATAATTTACTACTGGTTCTGTAGCTGAGGTTTCAAACACCAATGTTGGTGAAGAGTTACTAAGGTTATGAAGGCGGAAGGCAAAAGTGGTGGAAATGGGAGTACCCCAAGGAAAACCACTGGCAAAGGGCAACCACCGCCATATTTCCCTACCGTCTAAAGCTGCGAGTGAACTGGCCAATAATAAAACTCAGGTAAATTCTGTTAACTAACCACTCGAATAACTGAGTCCCTAGTACTAAAGCTTGGTGATTCACGAACCAGAAGTAATATGTCAAAAATGAACAAGTTGATATAACAGCACTAGGCCAATAATGAAAGAGAAACAATTGGAAACCACCAGATACACAACAAAATGCAATAGGTTGTATGACCCTGAAATCCAACTTATTGCAATAATAAACATTCAAATGTAAAACAACATGTAATTTTGCAAAGACCAATGGACACTGCAATTATACTAAAGAAACACCCAAAGAAAAACAAACAAAAATAAACAACGATATGCATCAAAGAACAATGGAAACCATTAGTTTCCAACATAATTTACCAACACATAAATCAAAAAATTAAAACGGAGGAGAAATCAAAAGAACAATATGCATCAGTAATAAAAAGTTATTAAAGTACACAATTTAAAAAAGCCCAATGTACAAAAATAGGTACTTTTAAATAAACTGAAAACTTTTCAAACGTCTATGAGTATGCAGATAAATTTTCAAGGTAAACTATTATTTCACACAAAACTTACAATGGTTTGCTTAAAATTTGTGCCTGATCAAAAACTTACATTTCCAGACTACCTATTTTTTAATATAATCAATGTTCTAAATAACATTTACTTTGGATTGAATAATTTATTAGGTACATTACACATCCAAAAATCCCTTGGTTTTGTTTACATTTTAGTTTACATAAATGAAAATTGTGATACTAAAATGTGATTTACCAAGTAACTGCGTATTATATATAATATTACCGCGGAGGTTAAATTTATATATGCTTACTTGTGAAACAATGATAAGTTCTGGTGGAGTAGGTATTTCAACAATAGCGTACAATTCTTCAATCGTCATTGGAGAGTCATAAAATTTTTCTTTGACCACATCGTAAATACAGATGGAAAACGCTCTGGTTTCGAATACAGCAGCCTGCAACATTTTCGTGGTAAATTTCTTATAAGTTAACAGTGCCACAAATAAAGTGTTAGGCATAGTCCCACGTGTATCAAAGTCTTCCTTACGACAAATTCTTCGGTCGTGATAATAGCATTTGCTTACGAAATTGTGACTCAGTTGCACTTGGTTTCTGAGCTTATTAAAACGCATATAAAAATAATTATTATCGATACCAAAGAGTTGCAAAAATTCAGAAAACAAATTTTTTTTATTCAACATTAGGAAGGAATTATTGGGCTATTTTTTTAGTTACGTCGTCATACCAAATGCTCACAAAAAATTAAGATTATCAAAAGGCCCGAAATTAACAAACATTTTTTGTAAAACAATTTAGTCCAGTAGGTATTACGAATACATGACGAGTAAACTTTTCAAGAAATTTGGGGGGGAAAAAAAATTTAGAAATGCGAGACGCTGCACATTTGTCAATAGACGGATCATTCATACATATACACACACACACACAAATCGATGTACGCACAAAACTCTAGGGTTGTAAGCCCGGTACCGAACACCTCTGCTTCTTAATTATATTGCACAAAGTTAGTATCTTGCCTGCTGCCTCCTTCGCAGAGGTTCTCGGAGACTTTGGTGCATTTCCGTAGGAGAGGTTGATAGCACTGTTGTGGGCCTAGACCGTGGGTGAATCAGGCGATGTATAAATACGTCTAATATGGAGTATAGAGAATGACAACACTCTTCCGAAGCAAAGTATAAGAGCAGGAAATTGTGTTAATAAACTGATATTAGTATATAACATCTATCTTAATTATGGTACATACTCAGATATGTAGTACATGTACTGCAAATACGGCATGTAAACCATCATTCGAATTGTTAAAATTTTTAATTTTTTTAATTTTCAATAGTTGTGGTACATGTACCATAATTAGTTTCAAAACACTACCTAATTTAAAACACTCATGGTAAAAAAATTCCCATTTTTTTAACCACCCAATATTTGACCCCCATTAGAAACTTTGTAATGGCGAGGTCTTTCATAGCGTTAGCAACCATGGACACTTGTGGGAGAAACATACATGTCGAAATGGAAATATGTAGCTAAAAATGTTTAGGCTATATATAGAATCAAAAAATGTCCCCACCCCTCCTCCTTAATAACTAACAACGTTCGGAAATCCCACATAGCAAGAAAAATGTCCCTCCTAATATATGTCCCAGTTCAAAATTGTAAGTCACAAGGTTTAATAGTGTGGAAACGCGTGATCGAAAATCTGAAGGGGCAAAGATCACATTCCTTGGTCAAATATATCCTCCTTGGATGCAGGGGAAACAGGGATGAGCTGAAGGAAACAGGAAATTTAATAGTGGTTCATAAAATGTATTTCCCTGGCCCCTTAAGAAAAAGGACAATTCCTTCACTTGATCCTGCTAGCAGATGTAACCGTCTAAAATGATTTTGACTTTGTACGCCACAGAGCATTGTTTACCTTGCTGCACAACAACTTGGTTGCAGCTGCCGCCACTAAAATTTTGCTGCGCCTAGCGGCAATCCCTTCAAGCGTTATTAAAGAGGACCAACCATTCTGTTCCCTCACTGGCGTTTGATTAATAAGTGGTTTTTATTTGAGATCGCCTTTCATGGATACCATATTAATATGTTAGCTGTGATGGGCTTATAGTTCATTCATATTTGTGATTTTTAGTGTTTAAAGTTAGTTCTGCGTAGCTAAAGAAAAAAAGGTCGTTGTTCCGTATTGCGTGCCCTTATGGTAAAACCATAGTAAAACCGCAAGTACGGTATCAAGTATCCATTCAAATTGTTTCCTTTACTAGTCAGTGTATTATTGCGTATATCGCCGAGTTCCGTTTGGCATATCCAAGTTCAAGCCAATTGTTCCGTTCAACGTATCCAAGTATAATTTTTCTTTAAAATTAAAAGTTTTCAATCAGAAAATGTACAATGGTGTGTGCGGGGTGTAAAATCACAATGTTGAACGCTCGGAAGATTATTTATTTCTCGCTGGACATAAATACATTTCTCATCGAGCACAACATCCTCAGACCGTCGATATGATGTGGACGATGCAGTGAAGGTGAAGCCAGGCTCGTGGACAATCGAGGTTTGTTTTACTGGTGTCGACAGCGCACCGAGAATGGCACGAAATTTAATTTTAAAGTGTCTGCAATACAGGGCAGTTTCGTGGGAAATTTTAATTTGTCGCCAGGTAAGATCATCGAGTTGTGTTTATTGTGGTGTCTTATCAAGTATCCCTGGCAGCAGACTTTAATAAACGAACTTCAGTACACGGGCAAGAAAGTCGTCGCCTGGTCGAATTTCTGCCGCCAAGTGTGCATAAACTGGGTGTTAACTTACAGGAAACGAATCGGCGTGCCTGACAAAATAGTCGAGATAGACGAATCAAAATTGGGTAAGCGCAAAAACCTCAAGGGACGTAAAGTTTATGGCCAGTGGGTTTTCGGTGGTGTGGCGAGAGGTGGTCCTACAAAGTTCTTCCTGGTGCCGGTGGAATAGAGGAACGCCACGACATTAGTGAAATGCATTCGTGACTGGATAGTGCCGGGCACGACGATAATTTCATACTGTTGGCGAGGTTACAGCAACTTGGACATACACGGTTATCGTCACATGCAAGTAAATCACCGGAGGGAGTTTGTGTGCAGTGAAAAAAGTGGATTAGTAAACACCCGAAACAAATCAAAGTTGAGGCTGGGCGAGACTTTAAGATTGCGCACGCAAAACATCGAACGAAGTTGGTGTTCAGTTAGATACAGCATCCCGTGTTTTGGTAGACGGCAAAAGTCGTGGGTCGGCTACTTGGTACAATACATTTGGAAAAAAACCACTGGTATGGGCAACGACTTCACTCTTTACTGATCCATGCACCCTCCATGCAAGGGGCCTCGGCCGGAAGGCGACAACCTCGGCGAAGGCAGTTCTATTTTCGATTGGTAAAACTAACTTTTTTCATTTGTAGACAAAAAATAAACGGATAAACGAAAAGTACGTTATTTTTTTCATTTTCATATACAGGTAATGGCGAGAGAAAAAAAAGGTGTGCCTGAGTAGCTGTTTGTGTCAATTTAAAGTGTTGAATGGCTGGCTGATTGTGATGTCTATGTTTAAAATGAAAGTGACTTGTTATGTGCATCAGTTTAAATTGGTGAATAACCTTTGTCCTTGTGTTTGGTAGTAAGAGGTAGGTCCGATTTGGACCTCCATTGCCAATATATATCGTCTCTATAACAACACGAAATAGCCATCTCACAACTCGTGATTACTAATTGTTTCCAGTATAATGTTTTAAAGTGTTTGAATTTAGGATCCAGTACGTAATAGGAAATTTTTAGCAAGTCACTCTCCGCAATGGGATAGGCCCCGAGAAAGTAATGGGAAAAACTACTAATTTCCAGTAAACATTTTTAAAGTGTTGAATGGCTTATTATTTGCATCAGTTTAAAGTAAGGTGACTTATTTAAAATTAAAGTGGGAGTTACATGCTGTTTGTGACGTCTATTTGAATTGAAAATGAGTAGCTAACTATACCAGTTTAATGAAGGTTAAATTGCTTGTATCTGTTTAAAATTACAACGGCTTATTTAAAATTAAAATTACTTGTTATTTTTTAGTCAATTTAAAGTGTAAAAGAGTTTTACTTGTAAAAAATTAAACTGTGATTGACTTGCGGTGTGCGGTGTCTGTTTAAAATGACAATGAGTAGTTATTTGCATAATTTTAAAGAGTGAATGTCTGTTTATTTAATTGCGCAATACATTGTTAGTAAGAGGGAGGTCCATTTTGTACCTCCCTTGCCGATATATATTTAATTTTGTGTACTTGACTAGAAATCTCAACACTGGTTTAGTTTAAAATGAAAATGGCTTGCTGTGTGTGGTATCCGTTATAATGGCTCATTTAAAATTAAAGTGTGATTAGCTTGCTGTGTGTTGTGTCTGTTTAAAATGACAATGAGTAGTTGATTTTACCAGTAAAAAAATTTAAGTGCTAATTACTTGCTGGGTGTGGTTGTTTAAAATGAAGATGAGTAGTTGGTGTGCATCAGTTTAAATAAAAATTGTTTCCTACAATCATCAACAGCCTTCTTAAATCGCGAGTGTGTTAGCGTCATGATTATGACAGTTTAAAGTTTAAATTGATAATTGTTTTAATCTGTAAAACTAGGATGGCTGAGTGCAAACTTGCATACTTTAAATTGCAATACCAAGCCAATATTCACAAAGAGTTGCACAACTTTCAACAGAATGAACAACACGAAAGAGACATCTTACTACTCGCGATTACTAATTGTTTAGAGTTTGAAGTGACTTGATATTATATGCATAAATAATACACCCGTGAAGGCCTTAAAGTTTCCATAAATTACCCACTTTCTTGATTTTTTTTTTTTTTTAATTACGATAGTTGATATTCTGGATACCCAATAGGAAATGTTAAGCAAAAAGTAACTTCCGCAAGGGGATATGCCCTGTGAAATAAACGACAAAGGGCCAAACTGTTCCGTTTTCAGTTTGGGTACGCCACAGGAAACTTTTATGCGTTTGTCGAAAAATTTTCTAGAGGGAATTCGATACGTGGGTCGGAACAAATGATGTTCGATACTAATTTCCACCTTTCAATTTGGATATGCAAACCAAACACTTTTCGAAGCCAGTCGTTTTTCACATGAATACGCAAAGAGAAACTTTTTGTTAAAAACCCGGCAATTACAGGCAGGTTGAATACGCAAGGAGAAATGTTATATTTTTAAAACTTTTTTTTTTTAATTGGATACGTGATAGGCGACTTTTTATGTGGGTCTTGCCATATCATTTGATATGTAATTTAGTATTTTTTGAATGATTTTGATATATAATACGGAATAATCACCGAAAAAAATTGTAAATGGCCGAAGGGTACCAAAAGGGAATTATTGCAATTAACGATTTGTACTTTCTATAATTAAATAATGTAAATTGTAGAAGAGTTTTTAGTAAGTGTAGCACAATGTTGTTTCTCTTACAGATATATAAATTTTATAGAGTATTTAAATAAGAGCAGTGATGCCATTGGGTTGCATATTATTGTATTCTTCCTTGCAATTATATTTATTATGAATATTCCAAAGATAAGTTGGTTTATAACACCAAACCTGAGCATTTTCACAGTGTAGATTAACTAAACTAATACTTTTATTGAAATCATTAATCTCTTGGTTCAAGATGTGTTCAATAGAACATTGACACGAACAAAATCTTCTCCACGCTGCCAGGCAGCTCACGCTTCATGCTCTCAAACACCTGCAACATTTCACGTTACTTGTGTAATAAACACATTGTAGTTTTACAATTATCCAAAAACATCAATTATACAGGATATATAATCGGGTAATTACCATCTTTCTGTGGTTTACAAAAGACTCGTGCATCCATGGTCCTAATCACCGAGAAAAACATACATAAATAAACTTTACTAATGACACGAAATGAAAAATATTATTATTGATTGCTAGGAAAACATGATATCATTTTTTTAAGGGAAAATTTTGCTGTAAAGAGGTTTAAATAGTTATGTGAAAGTAGAAATTAATATATTTTAACAGATATAATTTTAATTGCATATGCTTTTACTCCCCGAAACTACGCAATGACGTGGACTGTTCATACGTAGCCTACAAGTTAGACATATGGCGTCCACTTACCTGTGACATTTTTACACCATTGAGGTTCACAACTGAATAACCAACAAGTACGCCATTTACAAACACATAAAGTATATCCGTTCCTCTGATTGAATAACACTGAAATTACCAGCGGTCTTCTCATTGTACTGTGTGCAGCTACAGATGTTAAAATATTTTAACTTTATTAGTGAAAAGTCTAAAAATATACTAAATGTTGCACCCTACACTAGTATTGCATAAATTTGGTCAGTGTACTATATGATACAGCAGTATGAAAATTTAATATTTTTGGAGTTCAAGAGCTTCAAATTTACACTTATAGACAAAAACATAATTACAGTTTAAACGAAGCAAACTACTGGAATAAAACCTCGTTAAACGATTATAAAATGTAACACATTCCGCGCCTGTGAAGCCAGTAAGAGGGCCTTACCGCTGTATTTGCCAGATTTAAAAATGTCATCTTGGTTTGCATGCATTTAATTCAAACTTGTGATGATGTGTCGTTAGCACCTAGTCAAAGTTTATTACGTCTCTGTGATAAATATCGACAGCACTTTCAATAGTTGGATGCGTTCAAGAGAGGTCGCATCGAACAGCTGCAGGAAGCGTGAAGGTTATTTCGCCTCATTGTGCCCCATACCAGTTATGCTGATATTACTGTAGTATGCTGTTAGCGTTATTGTATATAGGAAGTCACGCACATATCACACGCAGGTCTGGGAGACTACCACGAACCACACAAAGGGAGAACTGACTGACTGCGCGACATACACGGAGTGTCCCACCCACCAAGGTTACGGACATTTAGCGAGCAGTGGTGTCCACCCTCCACAATTCTGCGAGTGCCAGTACTGTTGGCAGATGTCTCCATAATGCATAATAAAATGTACGCAGACCATTACGATGATTGCCCTTCATACCATATAAATTTAGCCACAGACAGCAATAGTGTCGTGACGGACTTTTAAAGTGGCATTCAGAAAGAAAATGGGTAATGTTATCATCAGTGGTTGCTACCTCTTTTGATTTGGTGGCGTCGACCAATGCAACTGTATGTGGAGGAAATGTAGGTGGTACAAATATAAGAAGTTTGTTGTAGCTTGGCACATGTCCAGACGAACTAGTTTGATTGTGTGAGGTGCCATTTCATAAGATGCCCGATCACCAATGGCATTCATAATTGGTGCTTAGAAAGACCGAAAGTTTGTTCATGAGGTCGTGAAAATAATGCACTGCCATTTGTGAACCCTTACATCAGTTCTGTTTCCAAAAGAACAAAGATCGTACTCATAGCAATGTCTTCTTAAGTGCATGCCTTGAAGCCATGGATACACAGTGAAAGGGTGAGCTGTTTCACCAGAGCAATCCCAATATTGAAATTGGAAGATCCGGCATTAGCCACTTTGTCGCTACACCACTCCTACAGCAGCATCTCATTGAAAGGAGGCTTGTGATTATTTAATCTTCACCGAATGGGTTTTCACAGGAAATCTCTTGGAAAATCTACAAATTTATTCTGTGACATCTATCGGAATGTGTTCGGAAACATGAAGAACCGAAGTCATGCAGATTTTTAGTGCAATAAAATGTTGCTATGCCAAATTAAATTTTGTATTATTTATTGTTATTTCGGCTCTCAATACCTCGTTAAGTGCCGCTTAAATCAATCAGCTTGACTCATTTCTAGTTCTGAATGATTTTTGCCCTCCTCTATAATAGCATTGACATCTGACACTTCATTGGGAGTGTAACTATTTTTTTTGACGATATGTACATGTATGTGGACAGATTGATGTATTAATAAGTTTTATTTAGAACTGTTCGAAAAAGTTGGTTATTTTCATAAGAAAACATATCATTTTAATATGTAGCATTTTTTTTTTTTTTTTAAGTAAAATTCAAACATGCTCTTATGCAGTTTCCTTGATAGGTAGACACCATAAAACTGCAAATGACAGATCCACCCATTTATTACTAAATCAGCATTGTAGTTGAGAAAACCTCATATTGCTTTTACCTACCCATAAAACACCATATAGGTGACCATTTTTCGAACATATTTCTTATATCATTAAAATAGTAGCAGATATTTGGAAGTTGAAGAGATCTGCCTTCGAGTACTAGCGAAAATTATGAGAAATGTTGTCAGTACAAAATCAGTTAAAGTATCATATTCCATATCTCTCAGAGTGTTTGTATGCAGTGTGACTGATCACATCGTCGTTAGAATGCGTTTATCTCATGGGTGAGCAGTGTCCTTTAGTCGAGAGTTTAAGGGGGAATGATGTAATTTGTCAAGATAACCTTCTACCTGATTGCATCAGTCAAAATTGTTTCTAATTTCTAGAGGCCACATCTTCAAGTCAGACTGGCACTTTTCGTATGCGGTGAAAATCCAAATTCCTATAGTGTTGATGTTGGAATATTTGTCATCGGGGTGCAAGAATTACCAGTCAGTAGAGCATAAGTATTTGTCAGCAGCCATGCAATGAGTCACAGTGGCAGTGAAGACTACATGAAATATGGATTTATATAGTTAAGAGTGGTGTGGTCATTTGGTATGGCCAGCCAGTATTGCCGGTTGATATAGATGTTGGTCAATTTGCTGGTAGGCCGGTATGGCTGTCTCGTCTGGTCGGCCTGGTTCGTTAGTTTGTCTGGTCACAACTATCAGTTGGTCCTGTCCACTGATCTCGTGTATTTGTCTGTCTGCCTTGCTGGTCTTGCCAATGGTCTCGCTAGTTGATCTGTCTTGTCAGTTGGTATGACCAGTCGGCATTGATTGCCATTGGGCCTGGTTGGTGTGGACATTTGTTATGTACAGCTGGTATTGTCAGTCTGTATGGTTGGTCGTAAAGGCTGGTTGGTCTGGTTGTCTGGTGTGGTCGATCTGTATGATTGTTTCGTCGGCCTGACTATTTGGTGTGGATGCTTGTTTGGCAATTTGGATGGTCGTTTTTGGTTTTGTCCAGCTGGTGAGGCCATTTTCTTTAGACAATCAGTATGGTAAATATGTGTGGTTGGTCTGTCTCATTGGTTGGTAAGGTCGTTATTGATGTTTAGTATGGGCGATGTTGATGATTTCAATATTCTGTGTGGTTGTTCAGTATTGCTGGTTGGTCTGGTTTGTCTTGTTGGTTGGCCAGGTGAATCTTGTTTGCTGGGCTTTTCGGTATTTTTGATTGGTTGGTCTGGTCGGTCTTTTCAATTGTTTGGCTTGTCAGACTTATCGATTTGTTAGTGTGGTCGATCTTTCCGACTGGTTAGCCTCGTCAGCCTTGTCAATTGGTTAGTCTCGTCGATTTTTTCGATTGGTTAGTCTCGTCGATTTTTTCGATTGGTTAGTCTCGTCGATTTTTTCGATTGGTTGGTCTGGTTGGTATTTTCTATTGTTTTGTCTGGCCGGTCTTGATGATTAATTGATTTGTCTGTATTTTAGTACGTATGATTGGTCATTCTATTCTACTGATATGGCCGGTGTTGAGGCCAGGTCCTGCGGTTGGCTGTTCTTGTTGGTTGGTAACCTTTCTGTATGTTGGTATGCTCGTGTACTTTGCTGTAGATTTAAACAACAGTCTCCATTTAATGTGATGGCCTGCAAGAATATAGTGTAAAGAAATGAAGAAGTTAATTCTCTATAATAACCAAATCATATCGGCTAAAAAGAACGCATCATGCTAGTAACAGACTGAAATTCACCAACATTGTGCATATATAATTAATAGTTCATTTGAAATTAAGAAAAACTAGCTATGGCTGCTTGTCTCCTTGATTCCCGACTTGTTTGGGAAAAGACAGTGGGCGTCTGATGTTGAAAATAAGAAGCATCCTGCCTTTTTCGTATCGAGCAGCGTGATTTGACGTGATACCTCGTTGCCCTGCTGGTCTTAAGTCTCACATCTGGCATCTGACTGGATATGCGGCCCTGCCCCTCTTCTGTGTCGCATCTGGGCACGTGACCTGTGTGTTTCTTTGCCTCCCACATCGGCAACCTCACCTATAGTTTGGAATTTTTCAATTTTGTTGGCAAGGCCTTACTATGATTTCCCAGCACCTTAATCGACACTTGAGGCAGGAATAGTCTCTTTTGTGTCGTTGAAAATTTTTCCAAAACATGGGGCAAGCTATTTTTTACATTTTACCGAATTTCAATTATTTAAATTTTTATAATTTTCACAGGTGTCATTATTTTGGTCATGTAAGCGATTGTGATTTAATTTCAGTTTTGGTCTAGTGTGTCAATTCAGGAGTAATATGTCAGGTATTAATGTGCTGTAAGTTAGTATGGATCTAACTTGGCTTCCCAGCCTGGTTGGAGGCTTGTTGGCAGCTACAGACAGCTCAGATAGCAGAGGGCGTGCATTGCAGTGCTTGCCTTCCAGAGGCGTGGCACGCTTCTCGCCGTACCTTGCGTGTGATTATAGCTCCAGTATACTTGTGTTATGGTTGTGGGCCGTTCTGGTGCACACAGTGCTCTCTATAAGCGAAGCCTAAGTTAAATTTTTTGTTACCTTCTACCTGGTGTAACGCTCTGGTTTTGTATCCTTCCGCGGTGCTAAAAGCTTTTTCGTTGTTTCTTTGCACGGATTGGAAGCCAACATGACGTGTTTAGCTCCCGTACTCCAATGTTCGAGGATATTTCGGCAGGGAGCATGCTTCCTTACCTTCATGTAGTTTACAGACATTCATAAAGTAGTGGTAAATTTTGTAATTAGGACTTTTCTTTCATTTTTATAAAATATTACACTAAAGAGTTCCTTCTATACCCTCCAAGATGAGGGTTTAACTTCTATCCAAATAAGACATTTTGTCGAGGACTTGCCCGGCTCTCGCTTTAATCAGGGAACTTCGTTTACCGATCAGTGCAAGTAAGTATCTTCTGGTTTCGATGCTTGCCTAGAGATGACATTTCGCCGCTATGTCTCAGCTAAGAGCTACGTGAACTTGTTTATTTTTTATTTGATTGTCTGAACCATGTCCTAAGCATGTAGTAAATAGGTATAAATCACGTAACATCGTAACCATGTTATTAAAAAAGTAAAGGAAATATATATTTGTCGTTTATACGACAAAGTTAATTTCTATACGTTTTGTGGTGTCTACTTCAAGACTCTAAGATTCTTTCTTTGGTGCTACGTCTATTTATGACTCAATTAATTAATTCGTGAGCTAATATTGTTGATAATATAAGTTTATTCATATATTAAAAGTCTCTTTCTGGAACTGCAGATAAAGTTGGTATTTATTTATTATTTTCATAAATGTTTATTTCTAGATATTAAACAACTATATATTTCTAGTTTCATTTCTTGGTAAAATGTACGTGTGCATTTCAGTGTCGCTTCTAGTAAACGTTAATACTAAGAGGCTTTTGTTGTGTTGGGGATGAAGGTTGCAGAATAATTTCAGTACTACAGGGGATGGACAAAATAATATGAACACCATGCAATATAGTACATTTGGTTGCATGTTGGCAACACTGCTTTCGTTTAATAATATTACAGGAAGGTATTGCACAGTTTAAGTGCCAAGTCTTGTAGGTTATATTTTAGTGTATTATACGCTTTGTTCCGCGACGGTTAAAACAAGCGATCGGTGAAATGTGTGATCTCTCCTACTTGAAAGAAGGCAAGTCGTGGGTGCTTGGTTAGCAGGAGCGTCTGTCACTAAAACAGCTGAATTGGTTAACGTTTCACAAGCGACAGTATCCACGGTAATGACAGCATACCCAAAACATGGTAAAACATCATCGGCGAACAGGAATAGTGGCCGAAACTCAAAGTTAACTGACAGAGACGGACGAACATGAAAAAGAATTGTGGACACACAACATAAAACTTCCGCGGCAAAACTGACACCAGAACGCAACACTCACTTGAGTAATACTGTTTCGACAAAAACAGTACGGCGGGAGCTCCATAAAGCTAACATTCATGGAAAGGCTAAAATTGCGAAATCCTTTATAACGGAAGCCAACACTAAGCTGCGAAAGAAATGGTGCTAAGATCATAAAACCTGGACATATGATGATTGGAAGAATGTGGTATGGTCATATGAATCATCGTTTACATTGTTTCCTACAAACGACCGGTTTCATGTATGGAGAACCCCAAAAGAAGCCTATGATACGGACTGCCTGCTTCCTACAGTCAATCATGGGGGAGGTTCCGTTATGGTTTGGGCGGCTCTATGGTGGTATTCAGCTGGTTCTCTCATTCACATCACTGACTGGTTAACTGTGAATGAATATCTCGACATCCTCAATGATAAAGTTCTTACAATGAATACCATATTGCTGCCAAGCACTGCCATATTCCAAGATGATAATGCGCCCATACACACAGCCAAAAATCTTCAGTCTTGGTTTGAAGAGCATCAGAATATCATCAAACATCTTCCCTGGCCAAACCTCAACATAATTGAACCGTTTTGGGGAGTTTCAGAGCAGAGAGTGAGTAGCAGATTTCCATCTCCAACATCATTGAAGCAATTGGTGGATGTTTTGGTACAAGAATGTGGCAACATTCGGTTGGAAACTATTCAGACACTACGAATCTATTCCGCGAAGAATTGAAGCTGTTCTAAAAGCAAATGGTGGCCCAACACCTTATTAATTAATAAATATTTTGTATATGTCAGGTGTTCATATTATTTGGTCGATGGCCTGTAGAAGCATATCTGGCAAAACATTATATAACGCTAATTTTATTTCACAGCAGTGACAATGAGAGCATCACTATTTACAATTCTACAATATCAGACAACAACCCACTCACACTCAAGGAGTTTATACAACCCTTAAGTGAAAGTGTAATGGATAACCCATTGAAGGAGTGCATCTGGCACCCTTTCATAATACAAGTTACCAACTACAAGATCTACTTGTTACTCGCATTTTTTCTGCACTTCCTGCCAGGGTGTCTGCTAGATCTCGGTCTGCGACTGAAGAAAAAGCTTCCAATGTAAGTGAGCTATGGGATGTTTTGCTAAAAGTGTATGGTGCTTCTTATAGTTAAATATTATATAAGAACGTTGTTTCTATTTATACATAAATGGTAATTTTATAACCGCATATGAAACCAATCATTGTAGACAAACAAAAGCGAACAGTTTTCTTGTAAATATATACTTAAAATAATTGTGTACATTTAGGCAAAGCCCTGTACCTTAAGTTAAGAAACTTTTGTGGAGTCGAGTCAAGTCGAGTCGACTCGAGTTGAGAGATTTTGGCGGCTGTTAACAATGAGGTCTTGAGTGCTGATAAGAGTGAAATGAGGTGAGAATGGAGTAGCGCTGGAATATAAATGTGGGGGAAATGAAAGGTTTCCCGAGAATACCCGCCAAACAGCGGCATCGTCTTGTGCGTGTCCCACTTGTAAAATTCTGGGAGTGTACCAGCCGGGGATTAAACCCGGTTCACCTTAATGGGAGGTGAGCACACTAACCGCTCAGCCACCGCAGCCCCAGATATTCTTCCAGCTCCTAGTGACTGAAAATAATAAATTGAAAACTCACACTAAACGTCAACTAAATTCATGTTTACCAACATTTAAATTAGTTATTTTCTGTATTACTGAGAGGGGCTGAGGTTAGTGCAAGGACTGGAGCGCTCCTTTCACCAGAGCGAGTCGGGATCGATTCCCGGTGGGGTCGCTCCCAGGTTTGTGCACGTGTGAATCGTTCCGAACTATGCCGCTGGTCGGCGGGTTTTGCCGGAGATCTCCCTTTTCCCCCCGCCCTGGTACACCGCCGGTGCTACATATCCACCTCGCTTCTCTCTCTTCGGATCTAAAGACCAAATTAAATGGTATTCAGGTTGCTGGGGTAAAAAATCAGAAATATTTAATTAATGAAATTTTAGCTAACAGAACATTTTGGACTCCATAAATTCATATTCATATTTTTCATTTCCAGTTCAGTATTAAGTATACTATTATTGAAGCACACGAATGAAATAAGCCCAACCATTATTTAAAATGAAATTATAAAAGCTGAAAGATATATCATATTAATGCATAGTGCCTTAATGGAACCAGTAGTTATGGGAATGATTTAAAAGCTCATTGTAATAGACAACGCCATCTTTTTTATCCTAATTCTCGTAAGGGATGACGATGCATCCTCCGCGCGTCACTAACAAGTGATGCGAAACTTGCATCCACAGCCCAGTTCATAGAATCATTTAGCTCTGCAAGGAGGTCACCATTTGCTATTGAAGATTTTTTTTTTTGTTTATTCTTAATTGTAATAAGTTGCCCGTAGCATGGATTAAGAAGTTATTATATTGAATTTATACACAACGTTTATCAACTAAAAATTCGTAAATTGTGAAATTATTAATGCATTAATATAAAATTGACCTTTGCGCTTTAAGAATTTATAATTCTGAATTAATTAAAATTTTTATAATTTTACGCCAACCAAAACTCGTATTTTTATTACGTTTTAATTCTTTTAATTTACATAATATTACAACTCTTGACCTAGCAATGGAAAAAATTATTGTATAGACATTAAGTTCACCCAAATATCAATACTACGGAAAAATATTTCCTTGCATCCAAAACCTTTTTAAATATCAAGAACTTTATGTATAGGTCTACAATACACCGTACACTTAAGAATACTCTGCCGCTTTCATTCCTTTTAAATGTTTTTATGCATTACAAATATTTTAAGAAGTTTATCTTTTCAAACATATTTCTCAATTGTTTTATTTTTTTAAACACTTTTTATACGGTTTTTAGATGTTTTTATTTATTAAATATTTACAAATATGGTTTTTTGTTAGTTTTAGACATTTGTTTTGTATTTTCGGATTTAAGCTCATCCTAATGTTGCCCTGGGGTCAAGAAATTGAACATGCGACCCAAAGTGGCCGTCATCAAATTTCACATTCAACGGAATTCAAGGTCAAGTTCCCGACATTACGACCCGCATATCATGCACCCAAACTCCATTTCATATACTACTGTGTAAATTTCCTTTTTAAATTACCTGATGATAAATAGTTATTATTTGTCGAGTGATCGCTTCAAATATATATATTATAAATATGTTTGTACAAAGTTGTACTATTCACGACTTTAAATTAAATAATCTCCTAAAGTGAATCCGAAAGAACAATTTTTTCTTTAACGGTGTTTATTAAATAGGTATCATTTATAAAAGTGTTATGTTCCAATCAATCTGGTTTTCGAAGGCGTGTATAATTATTAGGCATATATTGGATGCTGCAATTAAGGAATTATTCCCGAACAAAATTTCGTAATAAAATACAGGCCCATTTTGATTCTCACTTGCAGATTCTTAAAATACCACCCACCTTTGTAAATTTTATTATTCTGTAATAAGTGTTTGAAAGTTTCCTATAGCTAAAAGTAAATGAGAACTTTCTGATAAAATACTGTAGATACATCAGGTTTTCAAAGTTAAAGTGTTTCTGTAAGACACGCTAACTTGAATAAATGTTACATGACAGCTGCCAGAAATTTGCACCGATACAAATTTATTTTTCCAGGTTTCTGAAGATGTTCAGGAAAATACAAAACCAAGTTCTACAGACGGGCTATTTTACCCACCGAAACATAATGTTTTGCACCGATTACACACGAAAAATGTGAAACAAACTTGATGTCGGAGACCAGGAGATGTTTTCATTTGACACTACATTAATAAACTGGCCTAAGTTTCTCGTGCGCAGTTGTACAGAGGTTACAAAATTCGTGTTGGGTGGCAGGCTGCACACCGTTGAAGATAAGAGTTCTTGGCAATTCAAGTAAGTATAATGAAATTAAAAATCGTATATTTTATAAATTGGCATTTTAACTAAAAGCATCAACTTACCTTCTACTCTACATTGAGAAAATTTCAACTTTTCGATTTTTGGCATAGGCAAGTGCCCAAAAAATCCCTGCGAATTTTGTTTAATTTACTTGAGTATTCCTAGCAGCAGTAGCCTAATTTTTCATGGCTAATTTGCTCATTAGTGTTGTGTAATCATGGGATTTGTCATAATATATAAATTATCCCTAATTTTCCATACAGAGGACTTGTGTTTGTTTGGGTTTGGTGCACTCTGAACTTAGCCTTTGTGTTGGTTTATTTTTAGTAATATTTTAAACATATATTAATAAATATTTAATGTGATTGTTATTAATATTAAATGTATAGGTATTCTTGAGAAAAATTGTTAATTTAAAAGTTTGTCGCTGATATTGTTTTTGTCTCACGTACATTCTGTTGGTACTGTGTAGTACGTATTGGTTAACGCTGTTGATTTTAAAGAGTGCACTCATACGATTTTTCTACTTTAAACCCGTTGGTTACGTATATTTTAGCTTACCTAAATAAATAAACATTGCCATGTAACTTCCAACTAGTGATTACATCAGTTAATTCATATGTCATCTGCATACTCATTAAATAAACAACGAAACTTATTAAATATTCTAATTGGCTCTATTACCACATATAAGATAGTTTCATTAAATAATATATATATTGTTGTTCAATTCTTTATTTGTTTAAATATAAATCATTGCTTTTAACTGTGGTCAACACTTCCTATATGTTAAGATTATATGTTTGGTTTAGATGGTCAACAGAACAGCAGAAGGAAAAAAAACATTATTCCCCTTCTTTAAATAAAAATAATGCCAATACGTTTCAAGAGTTCACCTTTAACAAGTGTGAAAAGCTGAAGCATTCGCCCGTCATATGTACGTGCGTGTCATAAGATAGGCATGTTTTTTGTTCCCACGGTTTGTTATTTCTTCATGTAGAAGACAAGGTGCTTCAAACAATCGTTAAATGACAAAATAATTGTATTTAACAACATGTACTATTACAATTACATACATAAATACATCCGATATAACTACTGCATACATAACTATGCACAAGCAAATGGCGACAGTTGCTATTACATTAATAGTAACGAAAAAATTGTAAGGAAACTCAGGAGAAAAATAATTAATCCAAAATTGTACAGCATGTGTCCTCAGTAACATTTACTTCAAGGTGAAAGTTTCGTGAAAATTCGTCCAGCCACATAATTTTTAAAGGGCATAATACTAACATGTGCTAAGGCCTACTGCTTCGATTACGAAAAAAAAATCGCTTTTCGATTGTAAAATTTAAATTTGTCACTAATGTGAACGTAACTTTGCTGGATTACGAAAAACAACACCTAGCAAATGAGGATGTATTTTGTGAATCTGCACTCCCACATTTCATGCAGAATCTAATTTGTCCCAAACGTATTATTCTGATTGAAAGTCATGGAAACCAGTACTTCCCGTTTGATATATTGGGTCTTACAGTTTAAACCGTTCGGGTTAAAGACACTGCAAGATAAAGAGACAGCACGATAAAGAAACAGCACGATAAAGAAACAGCAAGATAAAGACACAGCAAGATAAAGGCACGGTTAGTAAAGACCAAATACGATCAAGACACAGTTCGATAAAGACACAGTACGCTGATCATGCAGTATGGTCAAGACGCAGTATGGTAAAGAGGCAGTTTTGAAAATACGCAGTTTGCTAAAAACACAATGAGATAAAATCACAGAGAGATAAAATCACAGAGAGATAAAATCACAGTAAGATGACGTCACGAACCCGTTTATGTGACAACAATAATTACCAGCCACGTATTTACATAAGCTGTGTGCAGAATACATTCCATTCTTGAAAATTAACAACATTTCCATAATTATATTAAATCTACATGCTGGCATATTTCAAATTGTAATCACAAAAATAAATTTAAGCTACATAGCTGACAATATCGTAAAACTCACCATTTCCTATTACTTTTGTTTTTTACAAATTCTACATAACAAATAATGTATGTTTTTGATATACTACAGAGATAATGAACACAATGGCGCTTTCAGAAATAAAAGCGTAATTGATAAAGAGAAAAATGCCAGTTTAGAGGCGACTAACAAATTCATACTTGATATGCAGTTTGACCAAACAGAAATAAGTATGTAACACGAGTGATTTAGTTCTGCCGACAAATGTGTAAGTTCAATTTTGAGAGATAGTGACGGTGCAGTAAAACTATATTATTTCGTTGAAATAACTTCATATACGCTGGAACCACAAAGTGTATCTGGTGAATTAAAACGAGTTATCAAATCAGATAAACAGTGATTAATGTGTAAAGGTTTCTGACATGATTATGGCCAGACGTTTGAAAGCGGAATGGTAGTTGGAGCTCGACGCACAGGACATTCCATTTCGGAAATGGTAAGGGAATTCAACATTCCAAGATCCACAGTGTCAAGAGTGTGCCAAGAATACCTAATTTCAAGCATTACCTCCCACCATGGACAACGCAGTGGCCGACCGCCTGCACTTAATGACCGAGACCAACGACGTGTGCGAAGAATGGTCAGTGTTAACAGACAAGCAACATTGCGTGAAATAACCGCAGGAATCAATGTGGGACGTACGACGGACGTGTCCGTTAGGACAGTGCCGCGAACTTTGGCTGTACTGGGGTATGCCAGCAGAAGACCGACTTGAGTGCCTTTATTANCACCATATCGGTTGGACCCTAGACGACTGGAAATTCGAGGCTTGGTCAGATGAGTTCCGATTTCAGTTGGTAAAAGCTGATGGTAAGGTTCGAGTGTGGCGCAGACCCCACGAATCCATGGACCCAAGTTGTCAACAAGGAACTTTGCAAGCTGGTGGTGGCTCCATAATGGTGTGGGCTGTTTTTACATGGAATGAACTGGGTCCTCTGATCCAACTGAACCGATCATTGACCGGAAAGGGTTATGTTCAGCTACTTGGAGACCACTTGCATTCATTCATGGACTTCATGTACCCAAACAACGGTGGAATTAGTATGGATGATAATACGCCCTGTCACCGGGCCACAACTGTTCGCGATTGGTTTGAAGAACATTCTGGACAATTCCAGTGAATGATTTGGCCACTAAGATCGCCCGACATGAATCCCATCGAACATTTATGGGACATAATCGAGAAGTCAGTTGGTGCACAAACTCCTGCACCGGCAACACTTACGCAATTATGGACGTCTATAAAAGCAGCATGGCTCAATAATTCTGCCAGCGACTACCAACGACTTTTTGAGTTCATGCCACGTCGAGTTGCTGCACATCGCCGGGCACAGAGAGGTCCGACACAATATTAGGAGGTATCCCATGACTTTTGTCGCCTCAGTGTATTTTAACGGGCACACTGACTTGCATGCTCCCAGTAAAGTTAGCAACGAAGGATGGAAAGTAGCTCCATGTCCTCGCGTTTAAAAGTAATAAGTGAATTCTGAAATTATAGGTTTTACTTTCAGTTTTTTTTTTGTAACGTCAGTTAGCGTAAGGCTTTGCAAATTTGTAAAATATTTACGTTTATAATAATTTTAAATTTTCACTTTGCTCACGCGTGAATAAAGTGATAAGTCCTATGGCAATGTTTATTGTACATATTGTGGAAGAACACAAAATATGCATATAAGAAGATCTTGAGCAGGGCTTAAAAAGTGTTCAGGTTATCATGAACAGCATATAGTTGTGTGCACTCCGGCCTTTATACATTACCCCCCTCATTCTCCAACCATATTTCCTTTCTATCGCTTACCTTTAACCTTGCCCCTTCTTCAGTTCACTCTTAGGTTTCTTCCCTTTGGCAACCCTCTCCACACCAACCCCCTTCACAACGCCTCATCTGTGGCTGCTCTCTTCTCCTCCACCGACTAAATAATTTAGCTTCTTTCCGCCCCTCTTTTTTATAATTCTAGTATGGAAAATTGTTTTATAAAAAATTATTATTTTCCCACATATTTATGGTGAAATCATATGTAAAGTATGACTTGTTTCTATTTTTGGCATCACATTTTGTCATTTTTATTTAAATGTACGATTTGTATTGTGCGTACAGTTTACACACACACACTTATATATATTTATATATATATTTATATATGAACTCCACCAACCCCCTTAAATAAACATAGTTTAATACAAAATAAAGAAAATCTTATCTGAGAATATTTTTGTAGTTTTTTAAATAAATAATGAACCAACACTTAACTTTTATATTTTTCCTTGCAAAGCATGTCCACGCATATCACTAACTGTTTTTTTCCTTATTTACACCATTGAACCATGAAATTTTGTCTTTCTGTCTTACTACTATCAAATAAGCATGTATTTTAATATATATCATTTATATTTACATTTTAAAGTTATTGAATGTTAAGTAAATATTAGTAATATTAAATTAATTAAATATAGTATAAAATAAAAGTTACTCTATAAGCTTGACTAGAAAGTCCTTCTGGAAATAGCAGGACCAATATTCTGGCGACAGTAATGGAGGTGGTATGACCACAGACCGGAAAACTCTCCCGATGGTGCAGGACCTGTGGCGATGAGAAGGTGGCTTCTGTAGACACAGTAGTTGTAGCAGATGGTAACAGAATGATGGACACAAAGTGATTCTCCACCATTCCGTCCTCTTAAGACTCTCAGCTATATTAACCAATATGTTTTTTGGTTTATTGGTATCGCAACTACAGTTTCAATAAAATTAAATATTTCACAAAAAGTTTGTAATATAGTGATATATGGCAGTATGGGTAGTTGTAGTTCTGTAGTTCTCTTGTGATCGACAAGGGTCCACTAACTCATTGTACACGCCTTGGACTAGCTGAAGACAGCAGTTTACAATTTTCCTCAACCTCCTGAAACTATTCCTCATCTCACAAGAGCTGCCAAAGATGGAAATGGATATTGGTCCAGAAGATGACAACACACTGAGTACAAGCCTTCCACGGCGTGTCAGCCACCTGTACAATGCATATGGAGGCCACACACGGTACTAAGCTGCAGTGGGGAGATAGAAACCCTCCCTAGTCAGACACACCATTAATTAAATTTGGTTGTTCTTTCGTGTTTATTTGTCTGTAATATTGTACAACTGTTTGGTGATTAGAAACACCTGAAATTACACATTTTGTATCGCTACAGTGGGTCCTTTCAAATTTCTAAGCTTTCTTTGAAGTATAGGTTTGTGCATTTTGTATGTTTTGTTTATTTTAAACTGTGCATTTAATTATTTAGATGTTGCGTAGTACTTAGAGATAGAAGGAAGTAGGTCGGTTACGTTATCGTTCTATTGTTTAAATACAAGTTACAACTCATTACTAAAAGTATAAGTTTAATGGGAGGAGCTCAGACAAATAGTGAAAGGTAAACTAAGCGTTGGAACATTGTTTAGTTTGGATGCTATTTAGATAGAATGTCTTCACCTTAATCCTGGCTCCAAAGGCTGATGACTGTAGACGTAATACGGCGGTCGCCACAGTCCATCTCCTGGCGTCTTCATCTCTGAGACCAAGGACCAAAAACTGTAGGTATATATTTTATATTTATATATACTGTATATACAGTAAAAATATTCCAAACTTGTTGTTACGGTAACCAAAAATGGTAAACACAAATAAATCAATACTCGGACAAAAAAAATTATTTTTTAACATTTTTATTTGTACATTTACAGACGCAAAAATATACAGAGTTACACCCTTTACCCTGTATCACAGTAAAATCGAATACAAAAAATCCGTACCGTCAGGTTGAGAGAAAATTAAATTTCAATATGGAATCTGGTAATTCTACTTAAATGGAGTGATAAAGAGAAATAAACATGCACACGCTCTCACACGAACGTTAGCACAGCTTCCTTGTAGACACAAGAGTCTACACAAAGAAAATGGTTATGTTGCACAAAACTAAGTTTGTTTGGCGCAACCAACATAATTGTTTAAGTAAAATAAAATATGTTGTCGCTGAAACCAAATTATTTTATTGTATTTATTAAGTGCCCCCAATCATGAAATACTTGGTTGGTATAACTAAAGATTTGTATGCTCTACGTAAATTAAACATTTTTGGTAATAATAAATATAGTGCAAACACAATTGAGTTTCTAACCCAAAACTTCCACGTCTCGATTAAAGTGATTACTGATAAAAGAGAAATTTTAGTAAATATATACTTTACAATGTAGAACTGGTGCATATATAATTTTTTTATTTTATGATTTACAGCTTTTCTATTTTGTTTGCTGTCCAACTTGTTTCTTTGTGATAGTTTATACCATTTTTAAGAATCAATAATTGTATTAATGAACACTGTTATTATTCTCATTGCCACAAAAATTATAAACAAATGGAAGAGCTTTACTTTTGAACGAAAGCAATAAAATGTCCCGATAAACCCACAGTCAACCAAATAAATCCCGTTATTGGATCAAGCTGACTTTGTTGCTGCCAAAATTTGGTTACCATTAACATATCAAAGTGTTTCAGTTAACCTAATATTTAATCGCTCAAGACAGGATATCAATGTGTATATAACATGATATTTTTAATGCTAACGGTACCCAAAACGATTACTTAAAAATACTTGTAAAATAATCTTGCGATGTGTATGTCTGAAAACCAAATAAGTTTTCGGCTAGATAAATTTTTTTTTATTATTTATTTCTAAGTTAACTTAATGGTACTCTGCAAATCTTTATTTCTCCAATTGCACAGTTGACAATACAAGCTAAGAAAAAAAGAGCCGCTGGCGGTGAGTGAATACGTAAGGCATCCGGTTAATTGTTCGCTTCTAATGATATTCGTAGAACAATAGACACGAACCAAGGCGGAAAAAGTAATAAATACCGCGTCATCGTACAGTCGCCTACGTGAGCAAAATTATCTGTATTTTTTAATACGGAGGAATGCGTGCACCGAGTTACCTTAGCGGCTTTCGAGGGAACAGTAGACCATCGTCTAGAGCAACATGGCTGCCAGACAGAACACGGAGATCCAGGACTTCTACAATGATTGCGGAGTGTTTGTGACGGGAGGAACTGGATCCTTGGGCAAACTGACCATAGAGAAAATCCTGCGTAGTTGTCCTGGAGTCAGGAGAGTCTATGTACTCATACGCTCCAAGAAGGGATTGTCGGTGGACGAAAGGAAGAAGGCCTTATTAGACAATGTGGTGAGTTACCTTAAAACATGTGCAGGCTATGTCATAAAAATGTAATGGTTTGAAACGGCTCTAAATCATATGTTGTGTAACTGTTCTGGAAATACAAGCTATATCGAGAATTTTAAATTTTATATTCCGAATCCTTATCCATTCTGTTAAATGGGCTTTGGATGGTGTCATATACCGGTAATTTTCCATTTTAAACTTCCATTTAACTACATTTCAGAAAACTAAATATATTCCCGTCTCCTATGTAATATGTTTATTCCAAAGTCAATGTGTTTTAATATATTCCGCTATAACTACAATCGTCTTCTCTAGTTTACTCTAATAATAATTTATACTGCAGGAAACACATTGAACTGTCCCGCCAAGTTTCTTTGTGGAGAACCCAAAATTAGTTTATAACGACAACGAAACAGTTTGTTAGTCATGAAAATATAATATATTTTCTATTCAATAGCAAATGTTACATTTTACACTGCAAGCCTATTCTAGTTTACCAATAGTATTTACATGGTGAATTTGACGAAATAATTTGCATTCGGCGCAGTTTCTGTCAGTGTTAACATAATCTGTAAATCAGTCTTCACTTAAGGGTTACAAAGCAAAATTTCCTAAAGTGAATAAATATATACATAAGTAAATATTATAATCTATTTTGTTATAAACTATCACGTTGAAGCACACGAACAATATTCTTCCTGGCTTAATAACAATAAAATTATATTTACTGCTTAAAAAACGTTTGAATAGATTAAACAGGGGTAAACTTTGCCGAGATCGGGACGTTAAAAGATTTTATTCTAATTAAGTTGGTTGTTCTCAAAACACTATATCGTTAGTTTCTTTAAATATTTTTCATAATGCTTGCATGTAATGCCATTTAGTATAAGCAGAAAGACAAAAGACAATCGGAGCTCCTGATTAAAGTGTGTTGTAGCAAAATATGGCCTGTTGCTAAAGTGTTAAGAGTGGTGCCTTAATTGATGTAAACCCCACCAACTTCTCTCTGAGACAACCATCCAATCTATACACAAATGGTGAAGTAAAAATACATATCTGACTTGAAGGAGTTAATAACAAAATTTAAAATCGGTTTTCCCGGGGAACCGTGAGTGAGTAATGGATCCAAAATTTAGACATACACAGCAATCACATTTCACTGGGAATATCACGGATATCTCATTACAACACAGTCTTCAGTGCCTTAATTTTTATATTTTTGAGATCCTTTGCATCTGTTAAAAAGGCGGCATGAATTGTTGCAGGTATTTGAGCGAATGAAGCGCGAGCAGCCGGACTCGGTGGATAAGATCGAGATTGTCTCTGGAGACTGCTCAGTACCTCGCCTGGGCCTAAGCGACTCAGACTACCATGACCTGACGCAACATGTCAACATCGTGCTGCACCTCGCCGCCAATGTCAGGTTCGATGAGAACTTGAAGGCGGCGGTAACCATCAACACGAAGGGTACTCAGGAGGCCATTAAGTTGTGTCGGGACTGCATCTCTCTAAAGGTACACAACAAGTTAAAGACGACAAACGTAACATTTATTACAGATGTTCCATTATGTTAACTGAAACAACTAAAATGTAATAAAATCAGAAAACATGCATTCGCTTATTAATAATAAGAAACAGATTGGATGGCCTTCACACTACGAAATATTTCTGCCAAATATTTCAAGAAATAAATTTTTTCAGTTTTTTGAACACACTGTTTGTTTTAGTATATTATTTAAGACAATAATCATACATGGAGAGAATTACAGCAAAGATCAAAGAAGGGGGGAAACTTGACCCTTCAAAGTGTATTTAAAGGTATTTAGTTTATTCCCAATGAGATTTTTATAGGAACATCTATTTTTCGCTTAAATATTCATGCTAAGGATTGACTCAATGTCCTATGGCCTGAGTACATTTTCACAATTCCTTACCTGATTGGGCCAATCAGAATTAGGTAAATCAGACAATGAGTGTCCGTAATTCGCAGGTATACACGTACAATGCGTAACTGTTAAAAATCATACTCTCACAATAGTGGATCCACTAGTTTGCAGTCCTGTCCACACTTCACACCCCACTCCTTGTGCCATTTCACCACTTGATGGTGAATTGGGTAGAATGTGTTTTGTGAGTGGAGTTTGGCTTCAAATTGCCGATAGTCTTGAGAAACCTTGAACAGGTAACCATAGACAGACATTTACCCATACTTAGCAGATTGTGTAAATTGTTTGGTATTACACTATGTCTAAGACTGTGTTTAAGAAAAGTTTTGTAAATTGTCAGCTTTCATGAGTGAAGAGTGACGAAATTTGGGTAGCTCTTAAAATTGAGGTCCTGAGTGTGTGACTTTCGTGTTATGCAGGATTACATAATGGTGGAAGTAAGCGTTACAACATTTACATATACTTTTTGGTTATTGGAAACTATTTGAATTGGAGAGAGGTTTCCTCATCTACGAATACTAACCAATTTTTCATTATTAAATTTATAATTAAAATCAAACATGTGTGTAAAATTTAACAATAATGTACTGCAGTGTTGTTCCATAGCAATAAGCAACATTGCCTTAGCTTTGCAGCACAACAGAAAATATTCGTAACATTTTTACACTTCTCACTCTAAAAAGTCCATCTGATAACAGCTTTTATGAAATTCATCATGACTCAAACTACATCTCCAACATGGTGATATGTGATAACAAGTAAGTTAAACCTATGGTGATTCCAGATACAAATTCATGTAGTACAACGAGTCCCATGCTGAGAACAATATGTTTTAATAGGTCTTTGGGTTACGAGTCCCATGACTAAATGAAAATCACTTAAATCTTCTATATGGTTGATGGAGGTATTGGATGCTTCATAAAATTATGCTGGATATCATCCCAAGCACTCTCGCTGACCACTCCAAATCTGCGATATCCTCAGTTTTCAGGCAGCAATCTACCAGTGTTTCATGAAGTGAATGAGTGCAGTCATTTATAAACATGAATATGCATTAATATTCCCTAGAAAGCCTAAGAAGTAGTGGATATAATTTATGTACACCTGGCCTTTTACAGAGTGACGACAAAACTTAGAAATGTTTTTACGAAAATGCAACATCATATTTTTCTATAATATTAATAATCGTTCTCTTCAATTATATTGGTTATACTTTATGGAATCTCCACTTTTGCCATATGCAATCATTTCAAGAATCACTAGAAACGGTTAACCTGGACACATCCATTAAGAGGACACATGCCCAATGCTTTCTGGTCCTTATTCCAAGTTTACTGCATCACGCTACTCGGGCAGTTTCCTGGGCAGCATTCCCTGGGATGCATTTCGTAGACTTCTGGTCATAGTGCTCCACTAAAGGCTTGTTCTCGTGACTGGCTATTCACTGTAATCCGTCTGTCTTGATCTTATTGTGGTGTTGCACTACTCCCACGTCCATTGCTAAAGAATAGACTGACACTCCCATGCTTTACCAACCTCCACCAGGATCCTTGAAAAGACCCACTTTGTCCAAAGTCCTGCCTGTCCCACAGTCATTTGAGTTTGGCCTGGCTCCAAACTCCCGATGATTCTTCCATTGTAGAAGTGATTAATAGGGTTCTTTCAGTTGTTGTATCTTAGTGCGCTAATGATACGTTGATAATACGCACCTGTTAGCTCATCTTTGTTCCAGGTTCCCCGGCGCCACATATTTGTCTCAGGTCGCGTTAACAGAGCAGTAATGATATTATTATAGGAAACACTTGTACAATCATCTCAAAAATATGGTATGATTTTAATGTTTGAACGAATGGTGCTGTCAGTTTCTGTGCTGCATTTAATTATTTTCCTAGAGTTTTGTACAAATGTACCTAATTTGAGTGTCTGTGCTCTTGAATAATACCCTCAGCTTTTAATGGAATTTCGAAAAAAATATTGTCTAGAAGGAGACTCTGGGCGAATCAAGACTTCATAAGTATCTGTTGTTTGGGAGCACTGTTTACATGTTACATTAGTGAAGATTTCCCCATATGGACGAATTAAATAGAAGAGTTAGTTTCCCTATAATGTAGCAGAAAATGTGTTTGCACTGACAACTCATCACCTGTCCATGATCTCTTAGCTAAAATTATTCAATTTGTTTGGTATTATAGAGGATTTTCTAGGTATTACTTGTGGTCTCGGTAAGTGCATACAAATTGACCATACAAAAGCCGCCAATAATGTGTATTTTACTTGATATGTGCTCTTCGCTAGGGTGATTTTATTTCTTTCTTCTTCAATACAAAAATAATCGCTTAGAAATTAAGTTTAACTGATAAAAAAATATACTTAAATAAAAAAGAATTAAGAAATTAACCCATCCATTGTTCGTTACCTCACTTATAACAGAGATCGAACAGTAAATCAAATATTTAATGTTATTATTTTCTGTAAAGGGGCACAAACTCTTAAAAATTATGTTATTGTGGGAATAAAGATTTCAGTATTCAGTAATATTATAAATATTTTATTTTCAAGAGTATGGCATAGTTTTATTGTTTAAATGCTAGAAATGTTTATAATTATGAATCACTGTCCCTCATATCTGACCAACATTTCAGTCCATGTTCGTCGGCCAGTTGTGATTACAGGCGGAATTGTAATTATGTCCTCTTTCTCTGGGGATTTTTCCAGTGTTTTGTTGCGCTGGTATTTTGTTAATGGTTGTAGTGACGGCAATTGCATATTCCAGTACAGATTACAAGGTGGAGATATGTTACATTATTATAACCCAGCACAGAGAGATCAATGACACATCTCAAGAAAACCTGTTGATAATAATCCTTGGAATGACAAAACTATATGTAAGCAGGAGGTGATTTTTAATAATGGTGGTTATCATTCTTAATAAAAGTTATTATAAAAGCAAACTGTATTCACATTTGGATACCATGAATGCCACTTTGCATAGATTAAGGGACCTCAGTAAATGTTATCGGTAAAATGTTACGCTCAAACGTAAAGAAGGTTTGCCCCTTGATGTCACTCGATTTTAGAACATCAACTTACAAGTGGTTTGAAACCCATTGTATACATTAAGACCCATCTTTAGACCTTGTGGCTGTAGCTTTGTGTTGTACAGAATAAACTACATATTTTTCACATCGTGCATTTAAACTGAAACTAGGCTTAATTATATCATAAATACTGTGCTAAGCTGGGACACAACCACATATACCAGCAGTGTACAGTAACTCAAAATCAAGGAATAAGACTGTGGAAGATTGGCTTTTGATTCACTATTTCTGGACTTTGAGAAGCCGAAAGAAGCACATTCACTGTCCAAGATATAGCTAACAGGCAACATATAGTGAGTTACAGTACGAAAATAAAGTGTATTTACACATAAATCCAAATAAATACATGGTATGATTCTGAAAAAATTCCTGTTGATTAAAAACATGCAAAAAAATACTTTTTAAATTGCTTAGATGACACGAAGACAACAAACAATGTTCGGTCCTGTCGCTACTCGGCCACTGTAGTTATACAGGGTGGTGGCCAGTAGTTAATATAGTTAAATTATTTCGGTGCAGACTAAGGACACCTGAGGTTGTTGCTTTAGGGGTAAACAAATACTCGTATTTTCCGTTATTTAACTCACCAGGAGTTTATTGATCAGAAGGCCACATAGTTATTACACACACTGGCGAAACTGAGCCTCCCTGCAGTCGTAAGCCTGAAGGGCTGGTGGGCTGAAGACTATGCGTTGGGGAAGGTTGTTGAAGGGAGATGTTTCTCTACTTATCTGTGACTGCGGCTTTTGGTGTGGTGTCTTCGTTGGTAGCTGAGGCATGGTGAGTTGGGTGGCCCTTGTTCAACCCTCGGACTGGCTCTCGTTGACGTGCTGTACCAAGTTGACTTTTCCCTGTGGTTTTGACTGTCTCTCTCTGAATTCCGGGATTAGGGTTCTCCCATGACTTGTACTTTCCCTGCGATCCTTGCTGGCGTTCCTGGTTTTGGAGAGTGCTTCCTCCTCATCCTTCTTCCAGCTATCGCGTTTCTGTCTGCATTCCTAAATGCGGTAACTGCCACTACGTTTTCGGAAATGAACCGATAAGTTCTCGGTACTTTTACTGGGTTTGTCTCGATAATTTACACATGAAGTTTCAGGTGCCACTCGGAGTGGGGCTACCACTCGTTTCCAGAAATTAACTCATATTATCGGCACTGTTCTCATCACACGTCTGTTTACTCCCATTTCGGCTTCGTTTATCTCGTCTCGCGGCTGTACCACAGAACAACTCCCGTCTCGGCAGGCGATATTTGCTCCCGAACAATTGACTGTGAACAACTGACTGCCTGGGCAGGTCCCGAACTCCGGCCCGTTGATACAACTGCCTCTCGCCTAACTGCCTTCTCTGTCTCGCTCACAACTGCCGATGAAAATGCTCGACGATCACTGACTGAATGATCACGACTGAATGCTCACAAACCTTGGTTACCCCCGAATTTAACCTGTCTCCCGATATATTCAAATTGGCTGTCAGCAGATTGTGTCCATAGAAACAGGGACTTCCCTGGAGTCCCTCGCATGTTATTTGTATAGGATTTTGGTCTCGTCAGCGACTCGCGCACTCAAACTAGTGGCGGAGGGAGGGGTGCGGCAAGCATCTCGGGGGTTCCTGGCAGCTGTGTCGGCACTAATCTCGGCGGGGGTTACCCTGTTTCCTTCGTAGAGGACTTATATCAGCTATTTTTCGGGACTTTTCCTGTTTCCTTCGACTTCGGTTCATCTCCGCGTATTCTTATATGGTGGGACATCCCCGGGGGTTATATCTCAGGGTGTGAATACAGCGCAATTCCTATCCCCGGTACTCGCCACGCATCAGTCCTTTTGATATTCAGTGCCAAGTAACTGATCCCTACTGATGTGATAGTGCTAGGATGTATATTACTCTTCCCTACTTATTATCTCAAGGCCGGGACAGAGAGCATTTGAGTTGCTAGTTTCTTGAGTTCATGGAATCTCCACAAGAGTGCTCTCTTTTGTGCTAAACATAACAACATGCAACTTAAGTGATATACATTAAACAGACGAAAAATTATAGCTGGTTAATTAATTACATAAAAACATGCATTTAAGGCAAAATATTAGAAATAATATGCTGATATATACAATAACAAATATTTAAAAGTTTTGAAACAAGACATAATTACATTCCTAAAACCACCAATTTGTACATTTTCTTTTAGTACAGTTTCAGCATTTTACGGATTAACGGTTTCGTGTATATTATTGAGAGCTTGTCATTATGGTCTGCTACTAATCGTACCTTGTTCAAAATATATTTTAGAAAGTCATAAATGAACACATTATTTGTTTTTATTGATCACTCTGGCATCACATAAAACATTCTATAAATTTAGACACAATATACACCTTTATCATCTTCACTGCCTGTTCGTCCCCTGAACATTTCAAAAGAATGCATGTAGATTTCAATATATGTCTGAGGAAAAACACAAATCTTCTTGATGAGTAGTTCCTTGACCTTGTATTCTTAATAACTACAGCAATGGGCTGTCGCACTTAGGAGCTGAGATTTGGTCCGGGCAAAATGTGCAACTAGTATATTCTTCCCCAACACTTACAAAAAAAATCAAGCAATCATTACCAGTGATGTGGGCTTCAAAGTTTTTGGAAACTCTGTAAAGCACAAAAGTAATTATTTAATACTCTGCATTAATTATTTTTAATTAAAAATTACTAATAAACTTATAATTAACTTGGCTTCTACTATTTCATTGAGTATTGCAAAAGTTTCTCTTGGAGTGACACTAATGACTCTATCAACAACGCATTTCTTCTTTTTTGCGTAACTGTTTTTAGTGTCCTGAAGGTTTGTCTTTCTACATGATATGTATCTAAAGGAAATACTAAGCCAGTTTTCAAAGTAGAGTCAAGTGTATATAAACATGATCTGGCTCCATCCAGTCATTGAAACCAACTTTTGTTCTAATATGACTGAAAATTTGTTCGATATCATGACTGTTCAGGTTTGTGTTCAAAATATTATGAAATCCAACTGATATTAAACATTGTATACACTTTATATCTGACTGAGATACGACAACTAGAGCATCGCATGGTTCATTACATAATTTGTGTTTCCTAGTTTATTTCTGCGTATGTATTTGCCATGTATGGCAAACATTCATGTATCCGCCATGAAAGCCTTTTGTAATATGTTGTGATGAACACTCTGTAGTCAGTATTTCAGGATAAATATGCCCACTTTGTATTACAAACATCATGTATATCATGCCATTTCTTGATGTTTTCCAAAAATGTTGTTCTTACAACAAGGCTTTCATTATCTTTGACTAATTCAGGGGCAACTATAGGTAGTATTTTTACTGCAGCTGTGACAGATGTCGAAAACAGATTTCCGGTCCGTTGCACATTCGTTTTTTCTTTGTTTGAAGGAAAAAAATAACATTTGTGTTCAGAGAGCGAACATATTTCACCACAGCATGCTTTTTTGCATCGTATAGTTTCTTAAGGTGTTCACTAAATGTAATTTTTCCTTTTTGGAAAAAATTCTTCTCGAGAAATTGAGAACGAAATTTTAACAGACGTATTTAATAAAAGATTAAGATCATTACTCTGCCCTTGTCAAAAGGGCGCGGTTATTTCAATGTTTATATGCCCATTACATGAATCCTTCGTCATATTTACAATCACAGACGAGTTATCTGTGGCAACCACTAGAATTCAGAGACCTCTATCTTCTACCTCTATAATAACTTTCTTAGTTAATGCATACAAATGAGGACATTTCTATTGTTGTGTGAAATATAATGTTGCGGGAATTCGGAGAGAAGTAAAGAAACCACGAAACTGATAATATAAAAGTATATTAGCGACTTTGTCACTTCCACCCAGTTCCTCTATTGCTGATTCTATGTATCCAAGAAAATGATCACGGTTACGACCATACATTACTTTTGTTTTATTGACATCTCGTCGACTACGAGAGATGCTGACGTTTCTTCTGTGTGATGTACATTGCTGAGAAGTTATACCAGTTTCACTACTGGCACAACGAAGGTAACATTTCAGAGTTTTCCCATGTGGAAGTTTCAAACAGTTAACAGACCCGACAAGACAGTATCCTGCTGCTACTGCTTTCCTGTGTCAAAGTATACACATTATGGGAGTCCTTTCGCCATAAACCACATAATGTTTCCATTAATATTAATATGTTCTTACAAGAAAAGTTTATTTAATTAACCATTCGCGCCATCGTTCTTAATTCTTTCGACTTTCTCCTCTAGTTTTGTGTTTTTATAATCAAGAGCTTTTTTCCCCTAAATCTTTGTCAGTTTGAGTTAGTCAGTCGTGTGACTGTTTCATAAGTTTGTACTTGCGTTTCACGATAATGAGTTTATATCTGTATGGCGGCAAAGATAACACATGGATCCCTACCTATTTCACTGCAAACTTAGCTTCATAGGAAACATTCAATCCGTCATTATCAATGTATGTTCGCGCACATTTTCTTTCAGTTTGTGGAGAAATCACAGGCCTAGATATTGGACTTCTTCCGTATTTCGATTTAATATGTTTTTCCTGAGGATATCAGGAAACAATGACGATACTAATGTGTACAGTAACGTTTATAAAGCTGTACTTAGCCCAATATCAGTTACTCTAAAGTGTAAAATACTGACTTGTGAGCAGGAATTAGGGGACCTAAGAGATCCAACTGCTTTTCGATGCCTTGAAACAGCTATTCTCCACAGTTCTCTTAGCTCTAACTTCGCTCGATTTATATTGAAACTCTTTTTTCGTATTATCATGATTTACAGGTACAGTTTGGAACGCAAGAGTAGACCATTTCAAATGGCGGTAAACCCGTTTTCATTGAGAAAGATAACTGGCTCCAGAATTTTAACAATAATTTGTATATAAAACATACATCTTAGATACTTTTCTAACATATATATTCCTGAATGATTTAAAAATACTAATACACAATACTTCACGTATCAAATACACCGCACAATGTTAAACAATCACAGGATTTACTAAAAAGCATACACAGTAGAGTGAGATATTTAAAAATGAACACACAAGAGAGAAATGGCGCGCAACAGGCGAAACGCGCCGGCTCGAACTTTTATGCGTAGGCAACGATATAACTAAGCTTAAATCGGACGGAATTCTACGTATAGTCTATACACGGATAATTTCAACTTATTCGAAGACCTCCTAAAGATCTACTTTCAGGATACGCCTCCACCTCATTTAGGATAAGATTAGAAAACTATAACAGAGGGCTAACGCATTGCATTCGTGTGCACTCAGTTTTTATGCAAAATATTATTACACTATTTCTTACTAAACATTACCAACACACCTCTCTTGTCAATATCTCATTTCTTATTAATCTTAAATTAAAGAATTATAATTATTTTATATATCGTAAGTAAACTTTAAATTTAACAATGGAAGTAAATTTTATGGTAACGCAAGTATGAAACGGTTCAGATATTATATATTTAGGACACAGCCAAACATATCATATATGGGCTGTTTTTCAAAGGTGTGAATAATACGCAAATGGGCTATAAAGATGATTTTAAATTATGTGCTATAAGTTCAAACACACTGGTACCCTGTACTCCTTTATTAAAGATGCCTATAAAGTTAAGTGTATGCCGAGCTCAAATTGTTCTATGTTTTACGTAAGCTAGCTAAACCACGAAAACTGTTTCAGGCTGCTGTATTCGTATCCACAGCTTATTCCAACTGCATTCACGATATGGTAAAAGAAGAATTTTACGATCCGCCTTTTCCACTGGAAGACCTATTTGTTCTCCTGGATAGACTGACTCCATCTGAAAGTGACATTCTCTTGCCCAAGTAAGAATATAATCCGAAATTCTATAATGAAGCTACAATCATTGTAGGGTTACAGTTACACTACGATACTACCTGCATCTGTTTCTATCGGCCTTAACATGTCATCGTTGTGAGACCTCGTATACAGGATGTTTTTCCGATGACAAGTTAAATTTTGAGGGATGAAGGAGAAGGACAACAGAAGAGAAATAAGATAGGGAATAGTTGGGCCGGACATGTCGTAGTCAAAAGGTATAGGCGAAAAACGTGTCGAAGCGAAAATGGAACATTTCTTGACTGTTTATCGACAAGACCATACATACCACGACAGAATGAATACGTTTTGCAGGATATGCTCGAAATGGCAGCCCCTAGAGTCGATGCAGGCATGACAGCGTCACAAGAGGATCTGTCGAATTCGTTGTAGTATTACTGGCGGCTTTCTGATGACATTACAGGCGGCAAGTATTCTTGCCAGCAGGAATTCTTTATCAAGTATTGGTGTCTCGTAGACAAGACAATATACATAACACCACAGGAACAATCTATCGGGCAGAGATCTGGCGAACACGCTGCCCGTGGAGTAGGACCTTCTCTCCCTATCCACATTCGCGAGTATATCTCATTAAGGACTTCACGAGCACCAGCTGCAAAGTGGGCTAAAGGCTGCATCATGTTGCACCCACATGTGTTGAAGGACAGGAAGTGGGACATCCTCCAATAATAAGAGGAGAATATCTCGCAGGAACATCCTGTACACTGGTGCTGCAAGGCAATGCGGTGTTGGTGGGCCTTTACGACTGTTGCATGGGGATTTTAATCGCCCAAACGTGGTTATTCCAAGTGTTCAGTATCTTGTCTCGAGGGAAACAAGTTTCATTGGAGAAAGGAAGAGTGGTATGAAACACAGGATCCATCACACAACACTGCGGTAGCCATTCACAATAGCAAAGTCATGTGGGCTCAATGCGTGGACTTTCTTCCGATGGTAGGGATGCAGCAACTGCTCCTGCAGTGCATTCTGTGGGTCATATCAAAGTCACGTGCCACTGCCCGGGTGCTCACTATCGGTTCTACTATCACTCGACCAAGCACTGCTTCTTCACAGTCAGGTGTCATTGCAGTTGGTCTTCCGTCTCGGTAGTGGAATTGTGATCTCAATATGCCCGTTTCCCTTAAACTCCGGAAAACTCTGCGAAAACATTCTAGACGCCAGATGTCTTCTTTGTGGATACGTGTCCCGATACAACCATTCGCCTTCCCTGCTCTTTCCATTTGCCTGCCCGTGCACATACATGATATCGGTGAGTTTCTCAACCATGTACTCGATTTGTGTAGTCACTGTTCACTGACGAAATACACACAGCAGTATGTACGTAGTTAACAGTCCCCTGGCTTCTTCCACGCCGCCTTACAATCGCCAGTCTTGCGTTTCCCTGATCTCACCGCGGCATGTACATAATGTTACAATTTTGCTTCGTCACGTTTTTCGCCTATAACTTTTGACTACGACATTTCCAGCCCACAAACACTAATCTCATTTTTCTTATTTTGTCTTTCTGCAATATCCCTCTAATTTTTACTTACCATCTCGAAAACATACTATATAAAATATTGGTCTCTTAGCATTCCACAGAATTTGTGTGATTTAAAGTGTTACTCACAAAAGCAATTTATTTTAAGCAAAATAGTAGCCAGTGTTTTAATATATCTGATAAGCGATTTTATAATAAGTTGATATACTATATTTAACACAGCTGAGAGCTACTGAGCGATGCATTTTTAATTCCTTTAGGATAATAGGATCTTGCCCGAATGCGTATATATTCTCCAAAGCGATGCTAGAAAACGCGATACTGATGGAGGCGCAAGGCATTCCAGCGTCGGTCGTACGGCCTTCTATGGGTAAGTGATTTGTTTAAATATGGTTATTATTGTATAGCATAATAGTAGTGAGCTTTACATTATAGTCTTATTAGCCATAAATATTATTTTATGCGAAAAGTTATGAGAATCTCTTCTTGCGAATAAATGATATTTTGTTAAAGTATCACTTTTCATACTCTTAATATGAAGCAGTGGGAAAATTATTTTTTTTTCGGAACAGTTAAAGAACGTCTGGCCCATCAGACAGTTATTCTCAGATACTTTATCGGGAAATTCAGTGAAAATTGGCCCCTCTTCCATCACTTAATGACTACGTGATATGTCCCAGTGATGTGTTAACCAACTGTGCTACGAGTCTTTCATCGATTTTACCCTGTTGATAACTTAATACGTTAATATGTATACATTTTTATAAACAAATAAAAAATCTTGGCATATGAGCGAATAAAATTAATATAATTAACTTAAATATGTGGTTCTCGTCTTTAATATTACCATCAAACATGATATAATAAAATTCATTATTAAATTTCGTTTTCACGTAACTATCATAGCGCTCGGGTTTGGCGCTTACACTACATGAAATGTAACGAAGTGAGTGCAACTCATCTTTGAGACCACTTTTCTCTCTGTGTGCGTCTGCTCCCAGCCCCCTTCAAACATTCGAATCCGTGAACCGAATTTCACCAAAGTCGGGACTCTATAATGCTTCTTTGTAAGTAGAGCCTACCGATTCCTATAAAATTTGGCAGACAGATATTACTACAGAAAGCCATGTATACTGGTAAATTTTTTGTGGATGCAGAACTTACGTTAAAAGTTGCTCTCATGTAAACATTTTAGCTTAGTACACTTTATCTACAAAACCATGAATAAAACGTGACATTAAACTTGTATACACGCAGTTTATATTAGAAACATGGAATTTGTCTTTACAAAGTCCCAACCGTTTTGTAAGATAGTGTCATATGGAAAAATAAAGTTTTTATGTAATATCTCGGAGACCAGTCAACCGATTACCAACAAACTCAGCACACGAGTAGCGCATGCAAACTCACATGTCTCATGAGACTCACACACTTGATTTACAAGATGACCGCACAAGAAATATTTCATGTTAATAAACCCTGCCTATCAAAACATTATACTGATGACAAACCATGATGACGATCCTAATCCCACAGCCATAATGCAGTTCTATGAATGCTAGCTAACAGTATAAGGAGTTCTGTATTCTTGTCCCGGGTAAGGAATGTGTGTATTTGTAATTACTCATTAGTGTTGCATTTATTTATATTTCATCTATAAAGAGGAAAGTAGACTCATTATTTCCCGTCATTAGGCAAAACAACCCTGTATGAAAAAATTGAATTTTTGTGTTATATGTCTGGAAACAATAAACAGATTATTTCCAAATTTGGCAAAGATGCTGTACTGCAGCAGGCCACATTAATTCAAATATTTTAAATTTGCAAAACCCTTATTTTCAGAATGGCGGCTATAAAATTCAATTTATATAAGTGTGCTATAAAAACAAAATCGGTGTAAAAGACTATAATTGAACTTTCTACTGGCAATATATACGACAATCATTGAATGTGTTCCAACGGATAGACTCCGAAGCATGAGACAGGCGAAACACGTCCTTCCATTCCTTCAGGTTTTAATTTTTTTTAAATTTGACATTTATAATTTTAATTTCAAACAAAGATAAACAACTGCCAGGAGTCTGTGAACAAACCCATAGTAAGTGTGGTGTATAAAGGAGAACCCTAAGAAAAGTTGTTTTTTAAAATGTAATATAGTTCTTTCATGCTACAAAAACTATTATCTTTAACCAACGACGTTATCACACGCCACCTTAAATTGTTAGCAAATACTTAATATTAGCTTTAACATTTATCTCAAAAACCCCTTTAAAATACAGTTAAAACACACAAATATGAAGAATTATATATTTTTACCTTCTTACGTAACCCCTCCTCCATAGCTATTACAAACAGAGGAAATATCTCCCTAAATGTCTGTCCCGAAAGCTAGGTTCTCTGTCTTCCAAAAGCCCCGAAAACGTCTTTTATACTAAATTCCTGAATCATAGAAGCACTTGTTCCTTCGATGATCTCTTCTTATTGGTCAGTTCAAATCGCCTCCGTGCCCTGGTGGCCAAAAGTCGTCTGCTGGATCTGGCGTAGGAGAGGTAAGAGAAGGAGTAGGGGCGATCGCCACAACAAATGCTGTCTCCTCGTATCAGTTCTTGTCCAACAAACTCGGCGGCTAGACGCCACCCTCGCTGCTCCGAGGAGGGCCCCGCTTCATCACCAGGTACGGTAAATTTCGGCGATCATTCTTGACGATTCAAACTTTGTAGGGGGAAATGTGACAACTCGTTACAGTGCTAATACATTAACTTTTTGTCTTATATTTATGAAGATCTTCATTTGAAAAGTTGGAGGTATTATGCCATAACTCTAGGACCAATCAACTGATTGCCACAAAATGTTTCGCATAAGTACTGCTTCAGTAGAGTATGTAACCTTACATGTTGTATGTGTTATACGCATTCTTTTAATGGTGTTAATGTAAATAACTTGGATTAAAATACTTTATCTGAAAAACAATTTAACTAAATTCCACAAAATTTTGTACACTAACATTATTCATTGTAATCATTAACTATGAATACAGATGTAGATTACTCCTATGCTGGCCTTTTTGCAATATAGTGCCAGGTGAGAAAATTTAACATTTTCCTTTAATTTGGAACAAATCCACTAATGTCCTCCGAATTGTGCACACCATTAGTGCTAAGAAAGTCATGTAAAGTCACTTGATTTAAATGGGGTCAAACGTAACTTTCGAAATGGTAGCAATATAAATGTTTTGATGTTTTTCGCATATCTGTTTAACATTATAACCAAATTCCATCTCAATTTGTATGCCAACAGTATCTATTAGAAGCATCCTATACAGAGCATCTTTTTAAGACTATTTTGTGAGATAGCGCCGATTAAGAAAATATGGCTTTTATGTCATATGTCGTGCTTCAATCAATCGATTTCCAACCAATTCTTCACACCAGTTGCACTGCATTAGGCCATTAGTAAACGTACCTTTTTTATAGAACCTCAGACACCTATTTCCATGATGATGGCCGTGTAAATATTTAGATAAATATTTTCAATGATAGGATTCACTAGACTGATTATATCCTAAGTTTATGCTCTGAATCCTACCCCCGTGATGCATTTGATTACACTCCAGCTTATTTTTACGAGGTTTCCTGAGTTCTAGTTCCGGGTAAGTCATGTGTGTATTAGTAATTGTTTCGGTACTGTTGCATATAATTATGGTTTCATTTCTAATGGTATTATTTTCAACGAGAAATCTAGGCCAACTAAGAACTGTTAAGAATTTCATTTAAAGTGATTTTCACCCATGTAGAAGAAAGTAGACTCATTGATTAAATCAGCAACTTCTTGTTATATCTTACGTATGAAATAGTTTCAACGCTAAAGAAAAGTTAGTTTTATATTAGATGTATAGGATTAGGGAAAATTGTGAAAGATATATATTTTTATGTTCGCAGTGGTCCTAACATTAAGAGAACCTGTCATAGGATGGCTGGAAAACATGTACGGTCCCATATCAGTAGCCTTGGGAGTTGGCGTCGGCATTTTACGTGTAGGTTACTCGGAAGAAAAAAATTTATTTGACACAGTGCCAGCCGACATTGTCGCAAACTGTGTAATAGCTGCAGCCTATTCTTCCAGCAAACGGTGAGTTTACAGTTTTAGACTCTTATTTTTTACGTCAGGTGACACAGAAATAATTTATATCGTACGACTAACGTCAAGGCCACTAGATAAGGCAAGATTCTCGATGGTCACGCATCACACAATCAGAAAGAGCAAGATTTGTTCCAGACAACAATATACTTTTTTGCTTATGGCCGAACATATATTTAGTTGCCCCAACGAAATATTTTGTTAACTAAACAAACCTTTTAAAGCAACCAAATGGATGTTATTGATCTAACAAAATACACCCTTAAATAAACAAAAATTATGTGTTGTGCAAAAAAATATTATAATGCCAACAATTTACCAAGTTGATCAACTGTATATATTTGTTTGGCCAATAGTTTGATTGCCATCGTTCTCAACTACAGCTCGAGTGTTTGTTCGTAATTTTTGTGACAATTAGGATAGTAACAGTTTGGGTTAATAAATATCCTATGCTTTGTAATGGTATAAAAATCCCAATAAAACAAATCAGAAAAAAAAATTGTAAATCTATATAATACAAAAGGTTTTTTTAACGCACGTTGCTCACTACTTGAAATGTACATATTAAAAAAGGATTCCAACGTCATCAGTTTAGCTGAGGTAGCTCGGAGCTACCAGTCTAAGTTCGAATCTTGTTCACGCATTAAACATTTTTTATAAATCGAAACTGATTAATGTAGGTTGATCTAAACCAATATTTAGTTGTATTAAACGAATTTTATTTTGGTTCAAACAAAAAAGAACAAAATATTTCACTGGATCTATACAATCAATTCGGTATCTCGTAAGTATAAAACAAATATATCATATCTTGAAGATAATTAATAGAAAATCGTACCACAATGAAAATACAATAGAGTATAGATGATGGCGTCTAGTTTTTTGTCCATCACTTATTTCGGACACTTGGTTTTAAAAATAACGAGAAAAATAGCGAGGTCTTAACCATTCTGCAAACAGACAGCAAAATGGCAAAGCAGAAATATCTTCTGGAAGACAGTAAGTGAAATAAATAATTTCAATTATCAACAAATAATTGCCCAACAATATTTATTTAACGTAAATGCTTGGAACAGCATTCTCTGCATCGTTACCAATTGTACTAGGAACATGCCAGGCCGTGAAACCGTTAAAATGCATGTAGATAGGGGCAATGACATTTTTCAAAGATACATCAGGAATCAAATAACCGTAAAGGGTCTACAGATAATTTTTTTAATCAGTCCTCGCGTCGTTCTGTTATCGCTGAGATTTTGCCGGTCTCTCCTTGCTTCTAATTGGCTATTGTAAATTTTCTTTCGTGTCAGGGGCTGTGAAATTATTTTCGCCGTGCTTCTGTGAGATCATCTTTTTGTTCCTTTTCTTCTAGAACGGTTGGCCTGAGGCGGTTCATAAGAAGAACACGCGTTTTTTTAATACATTGTGATAAATAATCCACTGAACAAGAGATAAGCTCAGCGCTAGACATGTCTATAAAGTAATGATCCCGCAGTCTGTATTTTATAAATTAAAAGGGAAACACGTGATGTAAAACCACTTAAGATGTTGGGGCCCCAGTGGCTGAGCAGTTAGCCTCCTCGCACCAAGGCGAACCTGGTTCAATCTCCGGCCGTGTCACTCCTTGATTTTCACATGTGGGAATCGTGCCGGACGATGCCGCTGGTCGGCGGGTCTTCTCGCGGATCTCCCATTTCCTACACCCTTTTATTCCAGCGCTGCTCCATTCTCCATTATTACCTCAATCACTCTCGTTGGCTCTCAACCCCACGCTGTTAGGAGCCGAACAAGTCTCTTCACTCACTCACATTAAGATGTCTGTGTCCTGCCATTAGGATATCTTAATATAAGGTTGTTACTCATTCTTATATGGTTTCTGATATTATACTTACAAACCTCATGATATTTATATTTCCAAGGGCACACACCTCCCTTTATGTTTACGATATTTCACAAGGGTTTCATAAATATCCTACTTAATTTTGCTAAAGAAACCACCTAACTCAGTTGTAATTTTGTTTACACCTGTTCCAACACAATGTCTCGCCTAGAGGTCCACGACGTTTGTACGACAGCTCTATATATAAGTAGTTTATAATAGCAGACAGATTATAAAAACCACCAATAAAATAGCATACCCTTAATACGGTTAAAGTAAAGATAGAGGAACATCTATCGCTCACATCACGAGAAGCCTGAGGTAAATCATATTCAAATATATGAACAAGCAAGCCCATAAAAAGATTGCAGAACTAATATTTAATATAAAATTTTGTAATGGCCAAGTTATCGTGAATATATACCTAAGAAATGTGACTAAATAATATGAGTATGTATAATATACTTATATAATTTTTGTTTGGAAATAATTACGATATACTTCACTGAACTGCTTGTTTGTAGTCTCCTGCATTAGAATGAATATCTGGGTGGGGTCCCAGTGCAAGTACAGAAGTGCGTCCTATTTGGTTGTCAGGGCTGGGCAGCGCATTCCTAGTGAACCACTAATACAATATTTGGTTAATTGAATTTCATTAACAGAAATAATATATTTAGACACATATCGAATAGGCTCAGTTGTACGGCCCCGATGCGCAACACACAATCCACAACGACGCACCAGCTGATTGATTGGTTGACATGTACAAACACATCGTGCATGTCTGTAACACGCTGGAATGTAATTTCTGGCATACTTCCTCAACTTCAATGAAATATCACATGAGGCTGCAAATATTTGAATGTTTAGCGACGAGACTCTACAAAACTGGCAACTTTTTACGTATTTGACTCTACGGAACAAATACAGGAAGGCTACCGAGTACGTATGGGAAAGATTTTACCATTCGCACTTTCCCACATTGTGTACTCACGGAGATGGTAAGTTTCAGAATGATCTCTTAAAGAGCAGTACCAGCCACTAAGACGATACGCATGGCATTTCCCCCACTCTCCGTCTGCTTCTTGCTAAAGTGAGTTCCTATTAACTCCTCGAAGAAAAAGGCAATCGGATTGAAATCAGGCGATCATGGATGTCAGGCAATGGGAGCTTCGTGAACAATCCACTGAACAAGGAACATGTTCAGATGGTCACGTATTTGAATTATACAAACCATAGTACAGGGAAAAATTTTTTACAGATTGTCACGAATTGTGTGTGCACAATGCTATGAACAGGATATATTTGGTTAAGATGGTCGCAAATTCTATACGTGCAATTCAATGACCAGGGAACATTTTGAGATGTTCGCGGATCCTACATTCTCTGAACAGAAATTATGTTGAGATGATCGCGGTTTCTATGATTGTAATCCACTGTACAGAGCACATGTTTTAGAGATGATTGCGTATTCTGTGTATGAAATCCACTGAATAAAGTAAAAAGTTTGTTGAGATGGTCTCAAATACGGAAGGGCACAATACACTGAACCGGGAAACATACTGAGATTGTCGAATATTCTATGTGTAAGATGGGATGGGCCACCTGACCACATTCGTGATGAAACCACCCGAGTTCTCTGGTGTGCAATGGAAACTCTTCAATTAATGTCGAAGAAATTCCCACAGAAGTATTAAAAAAACACTAAAATGTAGCCCTCGAGGTGAAGTGTGAGCAAGTCATGATCGTGCAACACCTCATCAGCAATATTCACTTCGTGATGATAGGGGACGAATGAAACTGCGAATTATCATCTGCTCACTTAACGGCCGTTGCAAGAATGTGATTTAAGATCTCGTCCTAAACACGTATATCTCACTTAAAAGCATAATGTATTCATTAAAACAATATACTTCAACTCTTCACATTAGAAATCAGTAAAAAAAAAATTTGGCGGGTAAAATCCTCTGGATTCTTGGCGTGCACCTTTTCCAATAGTAACGAGTCCATGATGCCCATTCGCAACACTACCTATACTGACACGACTGTACACTGGCCAACTTTAGACCTGTGTGCTACACTATACTTTAGATGTGAATCAGTGATTTCAATGAGTATAATTATTTTACTCAGTCAATGAAATGGCAAACCAGTGGCATGTACTATGGTTTACTGTCACGCCAGTGAAATTCACTAGAAATCAGTAGAAATCACTGTTTAATCAGTTAATACCAACAACTTAAATGATCAGTAGAATTTTTCTGATTCAACTGGAGCTTCTTAAACACATCTACAATAAAATTCGCACATTTAGAGTAGTTATATCCGTTTCGATTTTAGAATGTACATGCACTGATGCTGCAGAGTATGAATATAACCTTTTACTGAGGGGGTGGGGGTTTTTTTTGAAGTCGGAATTTTGTACTTTGTACAAATTCTCTGATATGACATATTGAAAGCTAAAATAGCATGGCCATCATTTTTAATGATTCAAGTTTTTATAAATCATATAAATTACCTAAAGTGATCATAATGTGGATAGGTCAGGTTAAAATAAACGAAACAGATAATAATCCAATATATGTAGAAATTATGGTAGGCAATATAAGATAATCCAACTTTGATAATCGCACACATATTTATCCAGAATACAAACCATTGAAAGAAACTACACTATTTAATTTCATTATTATTATGTTACACATTAAGGTAAATCAGTTTCCACGGCAGGAAAAGAAATTTTCTACATGAGCCGGGGAAAACATTTTATGAGAGGTTGAGGTCCGGAATCCTCCTCCCCTCCCCCCTTCCGCAAACGCCAAAATCTCAAAACTTTTGTCTGCCATTCCCAGGAATACTTTTCTTTGAGGAATTTATTCGCACACTGAGTCGTCTGTTATAAGTTCTCCAATTTTTTCTTCAAAGCTTGGCTTTAGAAAAAAATCATACATGCCCAGCATTCAGCTAATTATCTTGTACGAGAGCATTTGCCCATAATCAGCGGTGCACAGAGGCAAGTTTCGCGGTTTGTGACTGGCTTCCGTCGCGGTATAGTTCGTTGTACAATCGTTTAGCAGCGCTCAGTTCACACTTGTCGGCACAGATACACGAGATACATACCTTCGAGAGATGGAGGAGCAAAAAACCAAAAGGTTATATTTATCAACCATGTACCGGTAACGCATACTGCGTGTATACTGATCATGCGCAGATAAGCTACGAGTGAGTGAGGGAAGAAATTTGGACGGCTCTTAACAACACGGTCCTGAGAGCCGATGAGAATAATTCAGGTGAGTATGGAGCAGCGCCGGAATTGAGGGGTGAGGGAAACCGATCACCAGCATCATCCGGCAACATGCGAAAATCCGAAAGTGACCCAGCCCTGGATTAAACACGGTTCACCATGGTGGGGTAACCACTCGGCCATTGTGGCCCAGTAAAGTACGAGAGTCGACGAAGTTAATGAGTGTGATTGACAATGAAACAATGATACATGTTGGGGATTACTTTATTAGCGTAAGCACAATATGATCACCATTAACATAACTGCAGACCCAGTAGCATCGTAATAAAGTCCCGCGGTCATTGTATAATATGGAGTGTGTCCTGTATGATTGCAGTCCCTGCATGAATTCTTGCAACAAGTTCAAACTCCGAGTCAACAGGAGTAGGCTGCACTAAGTCTTTCATGTATCACAATAGAAATAAGTCCAATGGTGTGAGATCCGGGGATCTTATAGGCGAATTTACAGTTCCTGCCGGACAATACACTGATAGCCGTAAGTGTTGGTTACTAATGCATGGATAGATTCTCCAAAGTGTGCTGAGGCTGCATCATGTTGATACCAGACTGTCTCTTGGATAAGTAGACTCCTGCATTAACGTCGGTGATCTAACGACCACCAGGTTACCAGTGCTGTATGGCCGTCGGCACACACAAAATTATGCATCCGAAAAAGGAACTTCATTAGAACTTCCAAAATACTAAGAGAGTTAGCAACGTTAGTGATCGCTTCGGCAAGCTTGTACTAAATTAAAGAAAAAATACGGTATCCCACACAGCGTAGATTGCAAGTTAGATTAAACCTTAGCTAGGAATAAATATAGTTTATCCGCGTTATTTTCAAGATGAAGTGTATTCGGGCTTTCATGTGCCTAATATAAAGGCCGTGAAAGGTGTAAATAAAGAGAAAACAGCACAAATATTCGGTAAGGAAAAAGTTGGAAATCCATGAGTGACTCTAGCGTTCTGTAGACGTTCAAGAAATAACGGCAGTGTTCCATAACCGGAACAAAGCGTCGAGCCTAAGCAACGCTTGCTCGTGAAATAAGTACAGACTCAAAAAATCTTAGATAAAGCTCCGAAATGGTTTTTAAAAAATCTAATTTCCTGTTGGCATATATGATGCTATCAATAATTTATTATTTGTTACTGAGTCCGCCATACCTCTTTCCTACCATGTGAAATGATCTCTTACTCATTGAATACAAAATTAATTCACATGTTAATAATAGTACGACTTGGCCAGTTCTGGTGCCGAAGTTCCAAGATAAATAATTGCTATTGGTGTTGATTAACTTTGAAGACGGCCATACAGGACATTGTGGCCTAGCCAATGACAACTGCTGACATTGTACAAAAAATTTACAAGTTCCTAAAAATTCGAGAAAAATTTCGACAAATTTATAGAAATAAAATAGTTGTCCCACTCATTTCACCAAGCCAGCCATAAAGTTGAATTTGTTTAACTTGTTTTCACTATTTATAAAAATTGGTTTAAAACTTTTGACAAACTCAATTATTTATTTTGCTAAATTGTTTAGGCTATCATAAGTCACATAATCACTTCACACCCTTTCAAAAATGGCGGAGCATATCCTCTTGGTTACATGGTCAGAAGGCGTTTGATGTGCTCACTAACTCATCCGCTCAGACAATGTGTTCTCCCGAAATCGCTGATAAAGGTTACCATTAAGATGCAGTGTCAGCATGTACAGTCCAATTAAGTTATCTCCAACCATACCTACCTACATATGGACACCAAAATTTGTTGGTCGGGACAGATGAAACCGGTATGAGGGTTTTCATTTCCCCTTCGGTATTGGTTGTGTTAACTGATTATTCCATTTGAGTAAACGTAACTTTGCCACAGCAAATACAATGCACTTTTAAATAATGGCATGTTTAATGGAGTATGTAATATTTATAGTTATGTATTAAAATAATTTTTATTGTCTCTTCTATTAGGCCTTAAAGTTTCAATAATGAATTTGGTTACTCTTTTTATATTCTCAGATAATATTTTTAAAAATCCATAAATATCAAAAAATAAAAAAATAATTTTTGAATATAAAAAAATTAAGCATATTAAATAAATCTGCAAATTTTCATAAATTTTGAAAACATGACAAACTTTACTACATTAGATATACACAACACTGCAACTCTTCCTTTCATCTGTCTATTTGCATCACCCCTCGCAAGTCCTTTATACACTAAATGTCGTTAATGACATGAATTTATGTTTATGGATAAGACATTTTTATCGCATTTATGTAGGTGCAACAATTGCCTTCCAGATCCCCAAGCATTACCCTGGTTGTCCGTACAGATAGGACTTGTTCCTTCACCCTCCTACCAACAAAATGGCTAGAGCTGAAGTTTATTCTGAGGTTAATAAGGTGATTTCGATTATCAAAATAACTTTATGAAAAGTGATATATTAAATAAGCGGGTCGATTATATATATATATCTTCTGAACTGTCTCCAGCTGAGATCTGTCGTGCGGTCAACAACGGTACACGAGGGAGCCTTCGTCTCCGAAAGCCCATATCAATGAGGGTCCGTTGAATAGTTCGCATGCTGGCATTTGTTAATGGCCCAGCATTGACATCTGCGCAAATTTGAGAAAGGGTTGCACGGCTGTCACGTTTAATGATGCTCGTCAGTCGTAGTTTGTCCCATTCGTTCACCATCTTTTTCCGGCCACAGCGATGTCGAATATTTCATGTTTTACCGGATTCCCGATATTCACGGTACACTCGTGAAATGGTTGTACGCGAAAATCCAAATTTTATCGCTACTTCGGTGATACTATGTCCCATCGTTCGTGCGCCGACCATATATCCACGTTCAAACTCACTTAAACCTTGATAACCTGCCATTGTAGCAGAAGTAACCGATCTAGAAACTTTGCCAGATACTTCTTGTCTTACATAAGCGCTGCCGACCGCATCGCGTTACACTGATTGGTTCCATACATCTGTTATTTGCATACGTACGCCTATACCAGTTTTTTTTAGCTCTCCAGTGTATCTCTTATGATAATATACTGGCGGACAAATAAAACAGAGCGCCAAGGAGAAACCAGGTGACATACTCGAAACTATGTTAATAGCGACAGTACGGGCTGGTATGCACATGATCCCGTATTGGTGTGTTTGCATGTGACCTCACGTCTGTTTGTGATGCTACGGGCACCAACCAGTTGTCATAGACACTGGCGAATATATGAAGCCACATTAATGCGAGACAAACCAGGTGATACCAAACAAGCGTACACATTGAATAAGAATGCCAGGAAGGTGCCAATGAGGTCTCTTTATGTATCTGACGAACTTCGAAATATGACTCGTAATCGGGCTGAAAAATTTCAGGATGGTCGTACGCGTAATTGCCCATCATGTGGATCATTCAAAAAATTCTGCCTAATGCAGTTGGGGAGCAGGGAGCAGGGGGTACGTGGAGGCACCTACACAAGGAGGAGCAGCAAAGAATGGACGAGGTTGACTACCAGTCGAGAGAATCGATAAATTGTGCGCCAGGTGCGGAGGGATCACATGGCAACCCAGTCCACAATTCTGGCCAGTGTTGGGGCACCTGTGTGCCCACGAACCATTTCCCTGTGCCTTGTGGAAGACAATCTGCGATCCCAGCGTCCAATAAGTTCGCTGCCATTAACTCTGCAACAGTGGCTGCTCCATCTGCAATCATGCTAATCTAGAGCTGCGCGGAACTCCACTAACTGGCGATATGTGGTGGTAAGTGATTAATGCCGCTTCGTTATGGGGATTGATGATAATCGTTCCCCGGCGTGGAGCGCGCCAGGTGAACACCATAATCCCAATCTCGTTATCGAGCAGTACAATTACCCCATGGCAGGCTTTTTGTTCTGCGGAGACTTGCACTACGGTAGTCAATCCACTCTCGTCGTGTTACATGTAACAATGACGGCCCAGCACTATGTGGATGAGATTATACGCTCCCATCTGCCCACATTTGTAGTGGAGATTACAGGGGCTATATTTCAACATGATAACACCTAATCGTACCCATCTTTGGTCGCCCAGAATTATCGCTCTATTTTTGTGATCATGTGTATTTCACAATTATAATCCATCTATACCAGGTGTTTCACTGGGAAATGGGAATACCTTAAGAGGAGTTAGTGTTGACCATACTTAAGGGAAAACATCAGTCAACTTATGCTCGATTTGTAAAGGCGTTAGAGATACATCTATGTGAAACTGACAAGAATGGGAACGGTACAGGTGATAGTAAATGAACAGATCATTACAAGTTGTGTTTCATTGTGTAAATGCCCATTGCATTATATGTTCCCAAATTCTGTGCATTTTGCAATTCTTGTAGTCATTTGCTGTGTTGCCAATCGCAACTGGTGTCTACATTATGCTTTCAAGTTCGCACAATCATTTAACACGTGAGTAAGCAATTCCTCCCTTCTTCGCGCTTTTTGCCTGTAGACTTCGGTCTTCAACCAACCCCTCAAACAATCATCTAGCAGAACAAGGTCGGGTGACCGTGAGTGCCACACAGATATATCTCAAGCACCATTGCAAATAGAGCATAGTTTATTGATTTTTCCCCTTCAGAATGTTGTATACTATCACCTCTTAACGTGTGTCCGTTTCTCCCTGAAACACTACATATCAAGTATCAGAACCACCCATTGCACCCTTCTGTGTGCGCAATTTTCACTGTCTTGCAGTGTATTTCACAGATCCAGATGTCGTGGCAACTATTATTAAAATTAATTACAATTATTTAGGCACTAACACCAGTTTTTCTTGATCTTCATTAAAATAGCAGCATGTCCGGCTAAACATGTTATAACGCTAATTTTATTTCACAGCAGTGGCAATGACGACATCACTATTTACAATTCTACCATATCAGACAACAACCCACTCACACAAAAGGAGTTTGCACAAATACTTTATGAAAAACTAATGGATAATCAATTTAAGGATTCCATCTGGCACCCATTTATTATAAAAGTGACAAACAACAAGATCTACATGTTCCTCGCATTTTTTCTGCACTTCCTGCCAGGGTGTCTACTAGATCTCGGCCTGCGACTGAAGAAAAAGCCTCCAATGTAAGTGAGCTTTGGGATATTTTGCTAATAGTGTATGGTGTATGTTATAAATAAGTATTAAATAAGAATAAAGTTTATATTTATACGTAGATGGGAATTTTATAGCCGCTTATGTAACCATTCATTGTAGACAAACAAATTCGAACAGCTTCCCTGTAAATATGTACTTTAAATAATTGTGTACAATTAGGCGAAGCCCTGTACTTAAAATTAAGAAAATTTATCGAGTTCATTTGAAGACGAGTTATTCCTCGAGTTCAATTGATTTGAGAGATTTGTTCGGCTCTTAACAGCGAGCTCTTGAGAGCCGATGAGTTTGAAATGAGGTGAGAATGGAGCAGCGCTAGAATGAAAGGGCGAGAGATGTGCGAGGAATCCCGCCAAACAGCAGCAACGTCCAGCACGATAACCACTTCCGAAAATCTGGGGGTGTACCAGCCGGAATGAACCCGGTTTGCCTAGATGGGAGGCGAGCAGACTAACCGCTGTCACAGCCACCTAGATATTCTTGGAACTTCTATTGACGCAAAATCTCAAATTTTCGTACTACCACCTTACCCTCAAATAAAATCATGGTTGGCTAACATTTTAATTAGTGGTTTTTCTACATTTCTGAGAGAGGTTGAGGCAAGTGCAGGGACTGGGCCGTTTACCCTCCCCAGGGCGAGCCGAGTTCGATTCTCGGGGGTTTCCGCATGTGGGAATCGTGACGGACGATGCCGCTGGTAGGCGGGTTTTCTCGGAGATATCCCGTTTCCCGTAACCCTGTATCGTTGCGCTGCTGNGACGGACGATGCCGCTGGTAGGCGGGTTTTCTCGGAGATATCCCGTTTCCCGTAACCCTGTATCGTTGCGCTGCTGCATATCCACCTCGCGTCACTCTCTTCGGCTCTACAGAACAAATTAAATCATATTTAGTTTGTTGGGAAAAATTCAAAAGTATTTGTAATGAAATTTTTATCTAGCAGGAAGATTTTAGATTCCATATTATCATATTCATTTTTTTGATTTCCTGTNTATTTGTAATGAAATTTTTATCTAGCAGGAAGATTTTAGATTCCATATTATCATATTCATTTTTTTGATTTCCTGTTCGGTATTACATGTACTGTTTTTGGAGCATATAAATAAAATAAACCCAGCCATTTTTTTAATTAAAATTATAGAAGCTAACAGATATCCGCGATTTATGCAATGCATCTTAATGGAACCGGTAGTTGTGGGAATTATTTAACAGCCCATTGTAACAGACGATGCAATCTTTTTTATCCTAATTCTCATAAGGGCTGACAATGCATCCTCCGCACGTCACTAACAAGTGATGTGGGACTCGCATCCTCCTCCCAGANGACGGACGATGCCGCTGGTAGGCGGGTTTTCTCGGAGATATCCCGTTTCCCGTAACCCTGTATCGTTGCGCTGCTACATATCCACCTCGCGTCACTCTCTTCGGCTCTACAGAACAAATTAAATCATATTTAGTTTGTTGGGAAAAATTCAAAAATATTTGTAATGAAATTTTTATCTAGCAGGAAGATTTTAGATTCCATATTATCATATTCATTTTTTTGATTTCCTGTTCGGTATTACATGTACTGTTTTTGGAGCATATAAATAAAATAAACCCAGCCATTTTTTTAATTAAAATTATAGAAGCTAACAGATATCCGCGATTTATGCAATGCATCTTAATGGAACCGGTAGTTGTGGGAATTATTTAACAGCCCATTGTAACAGACGATGCAATCTTTTTTATCCTAATTCTCATAAGGGCTGACAATGCATCCTCCGCACGTCACTAACAAGTGATGTGGGACTCGCATCCTCCTCCCAGAGGTCGCCATTTGCTATTGCAGGTTTTTGTGTTTATAGATTATTATAAATTGTAATAAGTTTCCTGTGACATAGATTATGTAATTATTATATAAAATNGGTTTTTGTGTTTATAGATTATTATAAATTGTAATAAGTTTCCTGTGACATAGATTATGTAATTATTATATAAAATTTATACGCAATGGTTGTTTAGTAAAAATGCGTAAAAAGTGAAGTTATTTGTGCGTTTGATATAAAATTGGCTTATGCATATTAATAATTTCAAATTCTCATTAAATAATTTTCTTATAATTTTACGCCCAGCAAAACCCATATTTTTAATATGTTTTAATTATTTTAATTTACAAAATCCTAAAACTCTAAGACCTAGCAATGTAAAAAATTATTATATTGACGTGGGCTTGTCTAGGCCCCACAGTTGGTCGCTTAATTAACTTGATGCTACGCCACTGTGGAAGACAGGGTGACTAATAACATCGTAGTTACGTCCTCCCAGCATAGACTATATGATGCCTGAAGGTTAAGAGGTTTGCAATAATGTAGTATTTTGCTGTTTCATTTTGAAGGACGAATATATTGTCTGGAGTTTAAACAAGAACTGCATACATCAACACTTCCGAGGTGTGGTACTCTTATTTGAATTTGGCTACTCGTATTAACTGTGGACGACTTCGTGGTTGAGTGGGGCTTTTCTGCGCGATGATGATTGTATACTTAACTCTTGCTGGTATGATGTCAGCTGTGGAGGGTGAGCTCCGGCGATGCAGNGGCTTGCTAGAGGCGTAGGGGGTGGGAGGGTGGTAGGGAAGGCCTTAGCTGCAGGACACGTGTAACTGCGATCCGCCACTTGCCTTGTGGCACGTGTCGACTGAGAGGCGCTCGCAAAGGGCGTCAGCGAGGTTTCTATTCCAAAAGACGTCACACGTCAATATATACATAAGGGTCACCCAAAGATCAGAACGAAAAATTATATTTTTTTATACACAAGATTTTAAAAAATCCAGAACTTTATATATTGGTCCACAATATAATGTACACTAAATTATACTCCACCGCTTTCATTCCTAGCCGACTGTCAGCCAATGTGATGGTANGGTCCACAATATAATGTACACTAAATTATACTCCACCGCTTTCATTCCTAGCCGACTGTCAGCCAATGTGATGGTAAATTGTGAAAGTTCTAGTGAAATGGTTTTTGCTATATAACATACAATCAATTGTGTACATTCGGGTAACTCACATTTTGAGTGCTGCCAAAGTAAAAATACGTNTTTGCTATATAACATACAATCAATTGTGTACATTCGGGTAACTCACATTTTGAGTGCTGCCAAAGTAAAAATACGTTTCAATGAACGTCATGAAATTACTGTCGACACAAAAATATTTCGTCTATCTTTTCAATCTATGTAGGCGTCGTTATAGAAAGGCAAATTTCATATAAATACGCTATATTAGGGCTACCTAATGTGACGTCCTCAGCAATCAAAGTGTAAGGATGTGCTATGTCTCCTACGTGCATGAGTGCATACTGGGACGTACCACAGTGTATACATTTCGCAATGCGGTGACAGTNTGTGCTATGTCTCCTACGTGCATGAGTGCATACTGGGACGTACCACAGTGTATACATTTCGCAATGCGGTGACAGAGTAGTGGGTAGACGCTATCTCAGTACGGAGAGTGCGCCAGTGGTCTGAGCCACTCTGCTGCAAGGAACTACTTCANAGTAGTGGGTAGACGCTATCTCAGTACGGAGAGTGCGCCAGTGGTCTGAGCCACTCTGCTGCAAGGAACTACTTCAGGAGGCTGAATGCTTTCTTCTGGCAGGGTGGATCGAGGCCAGGACATCCTGAAAATTTGTAAGCAATAAAAATATTTTCACAATTTCATCTTTTATCAAAAAATACTTCAGATATATTATATTTTTCAAAACAATATCTATGTTGGTTTTAAATTATTTCATATCCTAAATATTTTTTTAAAAAGGTCTTATANTATATTTTTCAAAACAATATCTATGTTGGTTTTAAATTATTTCATATCCTAAATATTTTTTTAAAAAGGTCTTATATTGTGTTTGTTTAAGAAATTTATTTTGTATTTTCGGGTGAAGGTTAATCCCAATGTTGCCCTGAGGTCAAGATAATGGCCTTACGTTCCAAAGTGGCCGCCATACAATTTCAAATACAACNTAATCCCAATGTTGCCCTGAGGTCAAGATAATGGCCTTACGTTCCAAAGTGGCCGCCATACAATTTCAAATACAACGGAATTCAGGGTCAAGTTCCCGACATTAAGGCCTGCATAGCATGCATCCAAATCCCTTTTCGTATACTACTGTGTAAATTGACTGTTAAAATTTCCTGATGACATTAAATAATGACTTGTTGAGTGATCGCTTCAAATTTGTGTACTATAAATATGTTTGTTTGTACAAATTTTTATTATTCACAACTGCAAAATAAATAATGCCTAGACGTGAAAACGAGACAACAATTTATCCCTATAACGGAGTTTATTAATTAAGTTACATTTATAAAAGTGTTATGTTCCAAAGAATCTGGTTTCCAAAGGTGATATTTAATGACTAGGCATATTTTAGATACTGGAAGTAAGGAATTACACCCGAAAAAAATTTCGTAATAAAATACAGGCTATGTTTAATTCACACTTCGCAGATACTTAAAATCGCACCCACCTTTGTATATTATAATATTGGGCAATAAGTGTTTCAATGTTTCCTATAACTTAAGCGAAGATGAGAATTTCTGACAAAGTACTCTAAATATGTCAGATGTTCAAAATAATGTCTGTCTGTAAAACTCANAAGCGAAGATGAGAATTTCTGACAAAGTACTCTAAATATGTCAGATGTTCAAAATAATGTCTGTCTGTAAAACTCGCTATACTCCATAAATATTACACGAAAGCTGCCAGAAATGTGTACAGAATCACATTTATTTTCCAGGTTCCTGAAGGTATACAGGAAAATACAAAGCCATGCTCTACAGACGGGCTATTTTACCAAGCGAAACATAATGTTTTGTGCCAGTAACACACGAAACATGTTAAACCAACTTGATGTCCGAGACCAGGAGATGTTTTCATTTGACACTACATCGATAAACTGGCATAAGTGTCTCGCGTACGTTNATCGATAAACTGGCATAAGTCTCTCGCGTACGTTAGTTTAAAGGCTCGAAAATACTTGTTGGGTGGCAGGCTGCACACCGTTGAATATACGAGTTCTCGCCCGTTGAAGTAAGTATTATGGAAATTTAAAACTATACTTTTATTTATTTGGCATTTTAACTAAAGCATCAACTTACATTCTTCTCTACATTGAGAGAATTTCAACTTTTAGCTCCTTGGTATAGGCAAGTGGTCAAAAAATCCCTGCGAATTTTGTTTATTCTACTAAATATTGTTAGCATTATTTGCCTAATTTGGCCTTAATGATCTGCGTAGAAGTGTTGTGTAATCATGACATTGGTCATGTAATATAATTTTTTCCTAATTTTCCATATACAGGACTGTGCTCGTTTGGCTTATCGAAGTGCACTCTGAACTAAGTTTATGTTTAGATTTATTTAAGTAATATTTTATAAATATATTGATCAATATTTTATGTGAATACATAAGTAATTAAATGTACAAGTATTCGTAAAAAAAACTGTACATTAAAAGTGGGGTGCTGTTAATGTTTGTCTCTCGCAACTTTTGTTTGTACTGTGAAGTGCGTACTTGTAAAGGCTGTTCATTGTAAAGTGTGCTCTCAGGCTGAGTTTCTACTTCCAACCCATTGGTTGCGTATATTTCAGCTAACCTATCAAAATAAACACTGCCATGTAACTTTTAACTGGTGATTACATCAGCTTATTCATACTCATTAAATAAATAACGAACATTATTAAACATTGTAATAAGCACTATTACCACATAAACGACTATTTCAATAGAAAAATGTATTTTTGTTGTTCGATTTTTTTNAACATTGTAATAAGCACTATTACCACATAAACGACTATTTCAATAGAAAAATGTATTTTTGTTGTTCGATTTTTTTCTGTTTAAATATAAATAATTGGTTTTAACTGCGGTCAATAATTCATATATTTATTAAGATAATATATTTGGTTTAGATTGTCAACAGAACAGCAGAAGAAAAAGAACATTATTCTCCTTCCCCTAATAAAAATAATGCCAATACGTTTCAAGAGTTCACCTTTAAGAAGTGTGAAAAGCTGAAGCGTTCGCCTGTCATATGGACGTGCGTGTCATAAGAAAGGCATGCTTTTAGTTCCCACGGTGTGTTTGCTTCTTCATGCAGAAGACAAAGTGCTTTAAACAATCGTTAAAAGACCAAATAATTGTATTTAACAACATGTACTAGTATAATTACAATACATAAATACCTCTGATATCAGTATTGCATACATAACTACGCACAAGCGAATGGCGGAAGTTTCTATTGCATTACAAGTAACGAAAATAATTGGAAGGAAACTCAGTGGCGAAAAAGAATCAATCAAAAATTTTACAGCGTGTTTCCAGAGTAATATTTATATATTGGTGAAAATTTCGTAAAAATTCGTCATTCTACGCAGTTTATAAAGCGAATAATACTTACCTGTGCTAAGGCCTACTGCTCGCTTATAAAATTAGAGGCCGTCACCGATATGAACGTAACTTCATCAGATTACGAAAAATATAATATCTACCATATGAGGATGTATTTCGTGAAACTGCTCCCACACATTCCATGCAGAATGTTATTTTGCCCCAAATGTCTTATTCTTATTGCAAGTCGTGGAAGGCAGTACTTCTTGTTTGATATATCGGGTCATAAGATTCACACCGCTCAGGCAAACGTTATAATTCTGATTTAACGTATTCCTTAAACTCAAAAAAATTTGTACGTGCAGTGTAAATATTTTTTATTTCCTTTATGTTTCAAAGCGGGTGACATATGGGCCGGGGTATTGAGTAGTAAACTGGGAAACACGTAAATTCTAAAAAACACACACATTTATTTAAGCTTTATGAAACGCAACGTAAGTCGCAAATATAACAGAACATACTTCTGAAGTTTCTTCAAGTTGATTCGTAGTTCAAAATTTATACATTCGTAAATTGCATGAAATAGCAGATTTTCCAGGTTGGCTTATTATGCGAGGTTTCAAGAAAAGATGGGACAAGAAAGTGCGTATAAATAAAGCATAAATCAATAACAAATAAAGCCACTTCACTCAGAACATGTATAGAAATGTTTTATTTACTACGCTATTGAATATTTTACTTCAGGAGATACAAACTGTCACTTACAATCACGTTGGTCATGTAATGCTATATTGTTGACACACGAGCGCCGACCGGGAAAAAAACAGGGCATTGAACCAGCTAACATGGACGTTGCGTCAGCCAGGTGATTATGTTGAAGNGACCGGGAAAAAAACAGGGCATTGAACCAGCTAACATGGACGTTGCGTCAGCCAGGTGATTATGTTGAAGAATCAGAAATAGAAATATGTTACAAACAAGCTAAGTTTATTTTTATTTGCATACTTCAAAAAGAATATGTTTTCCGGATGACAATTTTTATTTTAACGTTTAAATAAAACGTTAAAACATGGAACTTATTTTCGTAGTTGGCTGGCAACTTTTCTGTGAATATTGCGATCATTACTTATGTTAAAATAAATACAGTTACGGCAGTGATTTTTTTATTGGTTGATTTCAAGACCGCTCACTTTATCGTGAGCCACCTATAGTAAGAATAACTTCTACTAAAGCCACCCTAAATATAAAATTTTTTGAGAAAAAAAATTAGTTTTTTACTTAGTGACCACTGCCATAGTTTACTGACAATTCCTATCTTTTAAATGTAAATAAAATTACATAAAATGAGCACGCCTTCACAGTAAGATGAAGTCAAAATAAGAGATAAAGTCAAAGTCAGAGATAAAGTCAAAATAAGAAATTAAATAAAATAAGGGCCGGGGTCACAGTAAGAGACAAAATGACAGTAAGATGACGTCACGAACCCGTTTCTGCGGGCAACAATAATTACCAGCCACGTATTTACATAAGTTGTGTGCAGATTTCATTCCTGCAAACTACAAATTTATTCTTAATTCTAGTAAATCTACATGATTGTATATTTCGACATTTTATAACAAAAATCAATTTAACTTATATAGTAGATAATATCGCATAACTCGGCATTTTTCATTTGGTTTTTTGGGTACAAATTAGAAGTAATTAATAGTGTATGTGTTGCATATACTATAGAGAAAATGCAGACAATAACGCTTTAAGAAATAAAGTCGTAATTTATTGAGAGAAAAATGCTAGTTTAGAGGCGACTCACAAATTTATATTTGATATTCAGAGCGACCAAACAGAAATAAGTATGTGACAAGAGTCATTTAGTTCTGCCGACAAATGTGCATGTCCAATTTTGAGAGTTAGTGGTGGTGCAGTAAAACTATACTATTTCGTTGAAATAACTTTATATAGGCTAGAGCCATGGAGAGTAACTGGTGTATTCAAAAACGAGTTATCCAATCAGAGAGACATTATGACTCAATTCACGACCAAGTTGCTTGTTGCCACGGTAACTTAAGAAAAATCATAATTTATTTTTTATTTGGCAATTTATTTCTAACGTTACTGATATTCTCATATATAACAAAAAGTCACCTCTCAACTAAAATAAACGTTTTCTGTTACATAGTAATGGAAGAAATGAACTGTCTAATCGTGATGTCAGCCTACATTTTGGTTACATTCTACTGTATACAAAATGTAAAGAATAAAAGCTAATTGTATATTCCGGGTTGCGTAGGGAAGGGAAAACTGCGAAGAATATACTTAAAGTAATTTTATATTATGGCCAGACATTAAATCTCAGGTTCCCATGAATATAGTGTGTAGGCACCGCACCAGCCACACACTAGTGCTATGATGAATGCAGTAAACCAAGCATTGTATAGTACCGCATGCGACACATCATATGGCAGTTTGTGACACACTCATATACAAGCATTATACAAACTAGCAGTCCACAAGTGTTGTGAACACCAATTGTGGCTCTCGTGCTTGTACTTTTGTGTGTTGTGTTTTATTGTAATGTGGAATGGACTACAAGGGGGTGGATGGCTCTTGACATTGGGGTCTTCAGATCCGATGAGGGTGAAGGGACGAAAGTATGGGGCAGGGCTGGAATGCGAAGATGGGGGAACAGGAGATCCCCGAGAACACCCATCTTATAAAGAATCGCGAGATATGTTCCTAATGCACGAGAATCCGGCAGCAGCTCCACAGGGTTTCAAACCTGGTAGGCTAGGTGGGAGGCGAGTGGTCTAACCACTGCGCTAACCGCGGCAGACTATGTTGGGTATTTACCAAANGGTCTAACCACTGCGCTAACCGCGGCAGACTATGTTGGGTATTTACCAAATGTCTAATTTTTTATCATTCTAATGTGTATGCTCAGGCAAAAATAAATGGTAAATATTACATATTTGATATTATGATCTCTGAGCAGTACATGTACTGTTTACCGTACTTGCTCTCTGATAAGCTTATAGGTCACTTATCGTAAGAGTGCACTAGACAGTACGATACTTCGTGACAGCTATTAGATTATAATTAAAGTTTATGATCACGAAGCCAATTATATTGCCCTTAACAGTTAATACCTATGAAGTAATGGAGGAATGCACCTTTGCAAGAACTACCTTCACAATATTTGGATGGAGCATATTTNATGTCTAATTTTTTATCATTCTAATGTGTATGCTCAGGCAAAAATAAATGGTAAATATTACATATTTGATATTATTATCTCTGAGCAGTACATGTACTGTTTACCGTACTTGCTCTCTGATAAGCTTATAGGTCACTTATCGTAAGAGTGCACTAGACAGTACGATACTTCGTGACAGCTATTAGATTATAATTAAAGTTTATTATCACGAAGCCAATTATATTGCCCTTAATAGTTAATACCTATGAAGTAATGGAGGAATGCACCTTTGCAAGAACTACCTTCACAATATTTGGATGGAGCATATTTCGCACGGAAGTGTATANAGTTAATACCTATGAAGTAATGGAGGAATGCACCTTTGCAAGAACTACCTTCACAATATTTGGATGGAGCATATTTCGCACGGAAGTGTATAGCAACCTTAGAGAGTAGAACCTAAATTGTTTTTACTGTTCGTCTTACACTTCGTAAAATAGAATAATGTTTAGTTACACAGATTCTTCATCTTCTGCGCAAGTGCCAAACATTAGCCTACCCCATACAACACAACTGTAAAAGTCACAAGGTCAACAGTGGTGAACCTTATTGTTTGTATAACTTTTTCAAAAAACAAGCACTTCCATATGTATAAAGTAATTTTGCTAATTTTACTTTAATATAACAGCATTTAAAATTTGTCAGATGAAGTACTGTATAAACTTCTCAAAGCACTTGTTTACATAAACAGTGCTATAACCTCAAATCCTATACACATTGTTTATGACAGTAGTGCTGGCAGCAAAGCAGTTCAGTGCTGGGACACAGAGGATGGTTCTGCGTAGCCAGCGAGACCGAGCTGCCTTATATTCAGTCTACGCTTCATACACTTGAGGAATTCACCATTGAAGAGCTTTGCAAACTTGTGACTACCATAACGTAATAACATCCTGTTTTGTTTTTTGTTTCAGGCTTTACATTGTCCACTTAACCGTGAAGTATCTCTTTTGCGGGTTGCTCCTCTGGATTGTATGGCGTGTGCTGAGACTTTGCATGCCTGAATTGTTCTGATAGTTGAATAGAACACGGAAACGTATCTGTCAATTTGCAGCGACGTGTTCAGTATCCAGAAAAGACAATTGTGTTTAAGAATGTCCAAAAATGTTACAATAAAAACTTCAAGAAAACTTACCTTATTCCCTAGAAGTACCATTAGAATCTCTGTAGACAACAAAAGTAGTTACAAATAGTACGTTCTGCTGCACCTGGTGCCTTGGCGAGGGCAAGGAGACAAGCCACGGCCATCTTTGATGACGTCACGAGACAACCTCCTGCTCTGTCATTCCTTGCCGACGTCGGCCATTTCCATACCCAGTACCGCCCATTCCGGTCAGTCATTCATGGCTTGTAACAAACAATTTGGTTCTTACTTCATATTGCATTCTAAACGAGGGTGTTTTCTGCGAGTCTTACTAAATTCGAATACTTTGTTTGTTCATGCGTTCCCATTATTTAACTTCATGCTCATTCATTCTGTCCTGTCTCTCGCTTGCATTCTATCTCTTGGTTTTCTCATATTCCTTCTGATCTCCTTTTTTTCTCTCTGGCATACTGTAGCTTTGTTTTTTTTTTTCAAAATTCCTTCTGGTTGCCTTTACTTTCTCTCTCGCCTTCGTGTCTTTATCTCCCGCCTGCCATGAGTCGACTGCCGTTGGCGACCCTCTTTGATTCTCGCGCCCGTCACCACAGTGTGTGAAGTTATACAGTTTACATCTAGGAGCACTGGTATCAATTAGATAATTTTGTGCGATAGTTCACTCGATGCCTGCAGGGGTATGCTAGCATCGGTGGAGTGTAGTTCAATTCGTGGGAATTTTTAGTTTTTTGTGAATACAAAAAATGCAGGTAGTGTAAGGGATCGTTTCGGCCACCCTTAAATTGCCAGTCCGACGCCTTCACCACACGACCGCCATTGCATATGATTTTTTTAGAATACGAAATAACGTACGTAAGCGCACTANGTCCGACGCCTTCACCACACGACCGCCATTGCATATGATTTTTTTAGAATACGAAATAACGTACGTAAGCGCACTAGCATACGCACTCCACAGACTATAAAGTTGTTATCACGAAAAAATTAATAATGTACGGTTACGAGAAGAAATATAGTAAATACTCACATAATCATTCAGAAAATAATTAAATACGTATATAAGAATTTCTTATATGTGTAAAATATGTTCACGAAAATGAATAGCTCAAAAAAATAATAACAGTCTACGGGATTTAAGGAGACAAAATAACGTCTTTATACAAACACACGACAGACAAACATGTTATCGCGAACAAAATCTAAATTGTAAGCTTATGAGAAAAATATAGTAAGAGTCTCATGCTCTATCATTCCACCTCAGTTCTCATTTTACTTATAGCATCATTTCACCCAGCGTTTTGATGGGAATACCAAGATGTATACACTGTACCGTGTAATTCATATTTGAGGTTCCGAGGAATGTTAACAAAGACCGGCAATGCCCTACCTACGACAACGAAAAACATTATAAATGGTATACTTTGCATGATAAATAGAATCACGTACGAGCTGAACTGATGTGAAGTGGATGCTACGAGAGATGTTGGAATCATGAATACCATTAAAAAACTCTCTCTCATTGACACATACCCAACTGCCAGAGGCTAAAATGCCAAGTTGGGTGATTGAAGAGGACTTTACTGTTCCCATTTATGCTAATGGCAAAATCGAAGTATGTATTCCACTAGCCATGCAGTTATGGTTCTCCGAAGACTGCAATAATGTAATTATTAATTCCAAGCTGGAGTTAGTCATAACTCATGGCCAACATGCAAGCGATCACAGTCCTGGACAATGCTNGGTTCTCCGAAGACTGCAATAATGTAATTATTAATTCCAAGCTGGAGTTAGTCATAACTCATGGCCAACATGCAAGCGATCACAGTCCTGGACAATGCTGCTGCACCAGAAGCCACAGCACTGGTGATACGAACTATCGAGTGGCTGCTTCCCCACATGCCAGTAAAAATGTCAGAGCTTGTGAAATTTTGGAAATTTGGCGAGAAAGGAAGAAGTGTTGGTATTGGGTTTGGGACATGCAGATTAGAGGCGTATCTGAGTGTGCCACGCTCCAGGAGTATAAATTGGAATGTGAAAATGAGTTTGACGAGAGAGAAACCATTCTATATAATAGTTGCGTTTCAGACAGGCAAACAGAGTGCTATCAATGCAGACTGTTCGAAACTTCATCAGTCAAATGTTAAGAATTTTAAAATTTTCCTCAACTCTTAGTGCAATCCATGTGGAGATCTAAACATTGATTTTAGAAACGGTANCAGCACTGGTGATACGAACTATCGAGTGGCTGCTTCCCCACATGCCAGTAAAAATGTCAGAGCTTGTGAAATTTTAGAAAATTTGGCGAGAAAGGAAGAAGTGTTGGTATTGGGTTTGGGACATGCAGATTAGAGGCGTATCTGAGTGTGCCACGCTCCAGGAGTATAAATTGGAATGTGAAAATGAGTTTGACGAGAGAGAAACCATTCTATATAATAGTTGCGTTTCAGACAGGCAAACAGAGTGCTATACAATGCAGACTGTTCGAAACTTCATCAGTCAAACGTTAAGAATTTTAAAATTTTCCTCAACTCTTAGTGCAATCCATGTGGAGATCTAAACATTGATTTTAGAAACGGTATCTACGTGGTAACGTATCTAATGTATGCCGACTATTAAAGATTTTACAATGGACAAACGCAGTCATCAGCGCTGGAACCGAACAAGTTTATGAACACTGCTCCTCTGCTAGTGTTTGACGTTAGTAAACAGAACTACAGAATAAAGTCGGGCATAGTCCACTGCANATGAACACTGCTCCTCTGCTAGTGTTTGACGTTAGTAAACAGAACTACAGAATAAAGTCGGGCATAGTCCACTGCAGGATTGAAATGATGGCCTCATAGAATTTTCTGGCTTTCACTCAGGCCTACGCTTTAATAATTCACGAGAGAGTGGTCACGTACAATGTACGCGGTAGAGTAGTTAAAATTCTATTGTAATTGGCATCTATAGTCCGTTTACCATTGAAACACCATAATGCTCGTGAACATTCAGGACTGCGTGTCGCAGTGTGGTTTCAATATTAAACATTTCTGCATAGCAAATGTAGACCACAGCATAGCGACAAAAACGTGTTTACTCCAGTTTCCATTGCCATCGCTCGACAGGAAAAGTAAGGTGACATATATATAGTTGGAAAAACGCTATTACGGTCTCAATTGGGACGAGGGCGATGTAGAATACGATAAGTACTGTGATGTGCTTACCTCAATGTTTACAGTAGAGACGGTTGACTCGGTCTTCGTGGCTGGCCCAAAGTCGAAGAGGTTGTTAAGCATATATTGTGGCACGAACGTAAACCTGTGCAATCTGCAGACAGAGCATGCATGTCCTTTTTTTTAACATTAAAGGCTTGGTACTTGAAATATATATTATAAGTGTAATGCATGCAGACTAGACCAGTCATTTACATGCTTGAACGCACTGCTGCTAAGGTTGTGGGTTATGGTTCATCTTAATGGTGGTGGGAGGAAATGTAATTTTTTTTTCGAAAATCAGTTAATATAAATAGCGAAACTGCGAGGAGGGAAAACACTATATTACTCGATACAATCATGGATGAGATTATAGCGAAGCTGAATGAATGGGTATGCTCAATATAGGGCACTGTCGGGCCTAGTGCTTGGGAAGTGGTATGTTGCATTGGATTTACAGTGTGTGGTGATAACTTATGGCAAGTGTATAATGTGAGTGCCAAATGCTGAGTTTCGGGTATGTCTACCTTCTCGATACACTCAACATATCACCGAGGACAACATGATCAAGAGTTATGGTACTAAAGTACAGCTCATCTATGCTAGCATCAAGCCTATAGCCAACGGTAAAACGATGCACGTTCTCGTGTTTTTATAATATGGAAGATTGACTCTCTTACCGCAGTAGCACTTCAAACATTTACACGGCATTCATTCCGCTGGACACAACCAAGTACTACTATGATGTAACGACCAACTACAGACATGTTCACTTAAAACCTGCTTGACGGCCTGCACAACTACACACGATACCACGCGTGTTGAGTGTTGTTTCGTGTCATGAGTATTACCTACACCCAGACATGAAGCTTCCTTGCACCATGACCGCTATGATAGCTCGTTTAAGCGAAGAGAATATACGCTAGGTATGGTTTATGTGGACAATTGCAAATGAACTGTGTCGACCAAACAGCGGTAATATAATAACTCGTTTGACAGAGTCATGTACAGGCAATCAGCACACGAACTGCATAAAGCGTGGAACAGTGATATGGAAAACAANACTCGTTTGACAGAGTCATGTACAGGCAATCAGCACACGAACTGCATAAAGCGTGGAACAGTGATATGGAAAACAATGTGTTCACCGCTAACATGTGAAGTTTACATAGCGACAATAGAAGTAGAGGCAAGTGTTACATCATGGGATAATTNATGTGTTCACCGCTAACATGTGAAGTTTACATAGCGACAATAGAAGTAGAGGCAAGTGTTACATCATGGGATAATTTCCACAGTGACATTCTAACCGGCTACAAGTAGGAGCGATGAGCTGTCGTTAATCTCCTACCAAACAGCCAGATACCTACAAAAGGACACATCCCCACATGACATGCTGAATTTGAATATATTTTGCCGAACTGCAAAATGAGAACAGGAAAGTCTACTTTGCTTTATGAGATGTTAGGACTGGTACAGCCTGCCGATGGCCTGAAGAGTGTACAGGTCACATATTTACTACCATGCTGGAAGACTGCAGAAGCTAATGGATTCTACACTGCTCGGCCAAGTATACGGCACATATATTCATTTTTCTTCTTGTTAATCGGTAGATGTAAGTGTGTGTGGCACATCATGGACGCTGAAGCTCCTGACAGCATGATGGCCAAGGGAGAACTGACATGTCACGGCAAGTACACGTATTGGCAAGCTATTTGTGACCTTATTGCTCACATTATGCTGCTACTGGACGAAGCTTTGAAGTAGTGGCGGTGANTATGCTGTGTATATAAGTAAAAAGAAGAACAATTAGCCTAGATGTAAGTGTGTGTGGCACATCATGGACGCTGAACATCCAGACAGCATGATGGCCAAGGGAGAACTGACATGTCACGCAAGTACATGTATTGGCAAGCTATTTGTGACCTTATTGCTCACATTATGCTGCTACTGGACGAAGCTTTGAAGTAGTGGCGGTGACGTGGTGGCTATTGTGATGTCACATGTGAAGAGAGAGAACTATATAACGCATGCATATCCATTCAGTTGTTACCAGTGATATAGCAACTATGAACATACCATTCCACCTTGAGGCCATCTATATATTTAAGACGCCAGGTAATAGCACAAACATATACAATGTTTGAGATGTCGGAGAGCTGGGAATGTACAGCTAAGATTGTGATGGCATTGGGTATTTGCTGTTAGCACACAATCCGACTGTGTACGAACACTGCCAGCAGATCACCGATTGTACGATTCGGGGAGGTGTGTAGTTCATCACATCCAGACAAACATCTCTCTGTCATGCGGTGAGGACTAAGTTGTGACTCATGCTATGCTATATGATGCTATTCAAATGCACCTCGCCGAATACAAGCCATGTTGCCTCTATAGACGTCCATAATTGCGTAAGTGTTGCCGGTGCAGGAGTTTGTGCGCGAACTGACTTCTCGATTATGTCCCATAAATGGTCGATAGGATTTATCTCGGGCGATCTTGGTGGGCAAATCATTCGCTGGAATTGTCCAGAATGTGTTTCAAACCTATCGCGAACAGTTGTGGCCAGGTGACATGGAGCATTGTCATCCATAAAAATTCAATCGTTGTTTGGGAAAATGAAGTCTATGAATGGCTGCAAATGGTCTCCAAGTAGCTTAACATGACACTTTCCAGTCAACGATAGGTTCAGTTGGACCAAAGGACTCAGTCCATTCCATGTAAAAAACAGCCCACGCCATTATGGAGCCACCATCAGGTTGCAAATTTCCTTGTTGACAAATTGGGTCNATTCCATGTAAAAAACAGCCCACGCCATTATGGAGCCACCATCAGGTTGCAAATTTCCTTGTTGACAAATTGGGTCCATGGATTCGGGGGGTTTCCGCCACACTCGAACCCTACTATCAGCTCTTTTCAACTGAAATCGGGACTCATCTGACCAAGCCACGGTTTTCCAGTCGTCTAGGGTCCAACTGATATGGTCAAGAGCCCAGGAGAGGCGCTGCAGGCAATGTCGTGCTGTTAGTAAAGGCACTCGAGTCAGTCTTCTGCTGGTATAGCCCAGTACAGCCAAAGTTCGCCTCACTGTCCTAACCGACACGTNAAAGGCACTCGAGTCAGTCTTCTGCTGGTATAGCCCAGTACAGCCAAAGTTCGCCTCACTGTCCTAACCGACACGTCCGTCGTACATCCACATTGATTCCTGCGGTTATTTCACGCAGTGTTACTTGTCTGTTAACACTGACCATTCTGCGCGCACGTCGTTGGTCTCGGTCATTAAGGGCAGGTGGTCGGCCACTGCGTTGTCCATGGCGGGAGATTATGCCTGAATTTAGGTATTCTTGGCACACTCTTGACACTGTGGATCTCGGAATGTTGAATTCCCTATCCATTTCTGAAATGGAATGTCACATGCGTCTAGCTCCAACTAACATTCCGCGTTTAAGGTCTGTTAATTCCCGTCGTGAGGCCATAATCACGTTCGGTACCTTTCCACATGAATCACTTGACTCTAAATGGATGCCCAACCAATGCACTTCCCATTTATACATATTGTATGCGATACTACTGCCATCTGCATATTAGCATACTGCTAACCCATGACTTGTCACCTCAGTGTATATTCAATTCATTTTCTTTGTGTGTTGGTTGGTGAGGTGTCTAAACTACATACCTGAAACTGTATATTACCTCTATAGTGAAGGTACTACAAATGTAAAAGATATATATACTTTTTGTTGGCAATTATTATTATATTAAAGGTAACATTGATATATAAACTAACCGTAATGTTTGTATAGTTATATTAACTCCATGTTTATATGAAACTCATGCAAGTTGGAGGCAGAAAGCCACTGTGTATATGTAGTTTGATTAAGTGATGCTGTTTGAAGCATAAGTAGCATGAATAGTAACAAGTAATAAAGATGCGGGAGTGAGAGTGAATCATTCCCAAACTACAAGTACGCTGGAGGTCACAGTCCGCAAATTATGTAGGAGGGCAAGTCATATATCGCTATGTATATGTAGAGGGAGAGAGTGATCTGTTTGAAGAAAAAGTAGCACGAATAGTAGCAAGTAATAAGTACACTGGGATGAGAGAGAGAATCATACACAAAACTACAAGTATGCCGGGTGAATGTGAATCGTTTGTAAAACTACAAATATGTTGGTGCTCACAGTCAGCGAATATTTAAGGGAGGTGTATTACAGCATGTGTTCCCAGTTGATGTTTGTTGGTTGAGGAGGGTGGATCAACCCCCTCCCCTCCTACAAAATTAATCGAACACTATATAAACCCTCTGCAGATCTGTCAGCCCTGTGTATGCTTCGTCCATTTGCCGACACTCACACGTGCAGTCTTCACGAACTCATCTCGATGTTAACAATACTTCGTATCCAACGCTTGTGTTAAGTGTGTATATTCTCCGCTGCTAGTTAATGTGTGTACTTGTCGGCTCTGTGCGGTGTTCGTAACCTATGCTTTCATACAGATGACAAGATCCCGCTGGAGATGAGAGGTCAGCTGGGAGGGAGGGGCCTGTCTTCCACTATGTGTGGTGTCGGGTGGTTGGGCAGGAGGGTAGATGAGAGGGAGGGAGGGGCCTGTCTTCCACTGTGTGTGTGGTGTCAGGTTGTTGGGCAGGAGGGAAGATGAGAGGGAGGGAGGCGCCGGTGTGAATGTNGTGTGTGTGGTGTCAGGTTGTTGGGCAGGAGGGATGATGAGAGGGAGGGAGGCACCGGTGTGAATGTTAGGCCCCGCCTCCCTTCATGGCGAGGTGTGCGGTTTTATAGCAGAATGTTTAGGCCCCCTTCGAGGTGAGGCAGGCAATTGTAGGGAAGCTAGTCCCTGCTCTTGGTAGGGGGGATGGCCCCCGCCAGCCCTTCGCATGTGGAACAGTAAGGCAACCCATCTTCCTTGCGTTCTCTGACAGAACGGCATTTGGGGTAGTCTCCCCTTCACACGCCGAACTGTATTGCCACACATGCGTCTTTCTTATGCTCTTTCGTTGGCCGACAGTAGATTCTCTCTGTCGTTTATTTACAGTATGTTTTCTAATACATGCTATTGTTGGCGAGATGTATGCTCTCTCCGTTACATTATTATTACCATTATTATTAGAATCATGTGCAAGCATGTTGCTTGCTAGTTGTTTACACTTTGACAAAATGCTAATGTGTTGCTGGCTAGTTGTTTATTCTTGAGACAAAGCACTGGCACACCCCCAGCCCACTTGCCGCCTCCTTCTGAGACTCCGAGGCGGGAATACAGCTGACCTTCCTCCTTAATGATATCGGTCATGTGAATTATGGTATGTTCTCGTTGAGACTAATCGACAGATATGTTCTGCTATGGTTGACTATGCGCTCGCGCGCGGAGGCAGCAGGAGAGGGTCGGGGAACTCACACTGAGGGAACCTCTTTTGTACATTCACTCTATACTGCATGTAGATGGATACTCAATCGGGAAAAAGTTAGTTAAGGCTTGTAGCAAGACATATATGTTTTATGTTTAACTAGCTTAGGATTAAATACTTTTCTCCAATAGGATCCCTCCTTGTCATCGTAGTCTGACGTCGAGCTGCCCTTCGTGTGTTCTGCACTACTGACCAGTTGACTCAATCTTGAGGGTTTCATTTTCTCGACGAACAAGATGGATTCTGCTAGTTCCTCTTCCTTTCCTCATTCCCTTCTTTCACATCAACGTCATCATCACAGTCAATGGTTATGGTTTCTTCTTGTTCCACAACACCATTGACTATCGCACTTATGATGCGACCACCCATACTACAGTGTGGTTTCTGCGATCAGCTGTTGGCCGAAAGGCCGAATGGCTTGCGTGATGAATGCACCTGCTCCCTTAAACCATTCAGGGAGATGCCACAACACAAGTGCGATATGTGCGGGAAGACATTTGCCCTCGCCGACAAACTTGCCGAACATAGAGTAACATGCACAGGACTGACCATGCAGGCTGCAACAACACACTGTACATTCAGCAATGATGTCTTTTACAATTCTAGAGATGCTCATCGCCATGAACATAGTTGTTGGGCTAATCCTGATTCTGTGCGAACTGTGGCAGGCAGTTTGCTCGTTCTTACATTCTGTGTGCACACAGCGCAAAACGCATTGGAACGACCACCGCCCCACCAACAGCAAAAAGGTATCGCCAGGCAGCGCCATTTACATTTCAGCCAGGGCCATCACGACTCATACAAGAGCACATTATTGGGGCCTAGGGGTGCTCCCACCATAGGACAGTCTTCGTCAGCAGTGCCAGCGAGTGTAATGCCTATGGGTTTGTGGAGGCAGAGAGCGTGTTTCGGAACGTCATGAACACACATGTCACCAAAATTCCTCGAGTCAGTCTGTAGATATTTACGACTATCTCTCAGGGTATGAAGGAGAATATCGTCGGCCAGCTGGTGTAGGAGATAGAGGACCAGGGGGCGGTTAAATTTAACATTTTCCTTGAGTGCACATATGGCAAACAGGAGCCGTACAACAGCGATACAGACCATCACGCCTTCAAGACCAAATAAAGTGCCCCTCTTCAATATCAGCGACATTGAAGATGCTGTGTTGACCACTATTGTCATGCTATCCAGGGAGGATGGAGATTGCATAGGGAAGAGAAGTGGATAGGGAATAGAAGTGGCTGGACCCTCACCTCTGTGAAAAGGCTTCAGCTGTGTGTCAAAAAGCTTGACCCGCTGAGAGCTTCCTCTTACATCGCCCTGACTGCGCAAATCGAAGCCAAGAAGGCGATAACTAATCCACAAAACCAGTACCAGCAATGCTTTAAATGAGTGATCCTGGCATGATATGTAGAGGGCATCAATCCTGAGCGTATCAACCAGTAATACATTGACCTGGAGACGTGCTTCGCCTATAGTGAACTAGAGTTCCCTACCCCTCTGCGCCAAATATCGTCATTCTAGAGGACCAAACCTGCAAAGATAGTTCCAATAAGAGTGTCGAAGGAAGAACTGGCACAGTACTTCGACTTCTACATTTTACGTGGGAGAATACTATTTCTCATTATTGTTACATTGTCAATTTCTCCCGCCCGGTACACTCCCAGGTGACATCGCACACTGAAAACGTTCATATCTATAAACACTCCCTCAAGACATATGATGATTAAACACTAGTGACAGGGCTGACAGGTGCTGAGACGGTGGGTGAGCACAGGAGGAACTGTAGTGAACAAACACCAGTCCATGCCGATATGTCGCAGGTGGAGAAGAATGGCAAGCCTCCTGTGCTGAAGTTTCAAAATTACCTGAACAGCGATAAGTTACCTATAGTCGTGTACATGGACTATAAGGCAATGCTAGTGCTTATCCGGACACGTCAGCCAAACCAGGAAAAATTGTACACCTATAGGTACGAGGAGCACAAGCCTTACAGCTATGGCATCTACGTCAAGGTGAATAAAGATGTAATACCATCCACCAAGACGACCAGCCTACCCACAGACATTAAATGCTACACCGGAGAAGATGCATCTAAGTGGTTCATGAAAGACGTCGTGAGGATTAGCTATCTGGTGAAGGATATACATATCCAGTCCGAGCCTATGCATTGGCTCACTTCTGGCGAACGGACTGGCTTTGTTCTGGCCACCACCAGCTGCTACTGTTCCGGCTCCTTCACCAGCAATAACTGCAGAAGCCACGATCACTTCACCGGCAACTTTATCAGGATGGCATGCAATAACTGCAACAAACTTCACCCCCACCTACAGAGAATGCCAATGCTTTTCAATACTTCACATACGATGCCAATTTTACTATCAAGCAGCTTCGCTATGATACACAGGACATATCTGTTATTCCACACACGGATGTAAAAATTTTCGTCTTCAAAAAGTGTTTCGGCATCTAATTTTAGATACAGTATATAAATTAATTTAGATTAATGTCTGCCAGCCTCGCAACACTATAACTATTTATGATAAAATTTTTATCACTGGTAAAATAAGACCATGAAAATATTGTATTTGATAGACCCATATATGCTGGATTTGCTGTACCTGACCTATCGAAGCCACTCATGCCGCTTCCTCTACGACGTTACGAGTACATGGTATGGCATTAGAGTCAATCTTGCNTGACCTATCGAAGCCACTCATGCCGCTTCCTCTACGACGTTACGAGTACATGGTATGGCATTAGAGTCAATCTTGCATACACAGATATGGACTCCTTCGTAATGAAAATTGCCTGCCCCTACTTCTACAACAATTTTTCCTTAGACCTGGCACTTATGGGCGAGTTCGACACTAGTGGCTACCCTACCACTCATCCTTGCTAGTCGCCCGCCAACGCAAGGGTGATTTTCAAATTCAAGAATGAGTGTGGAGGCAATGACATAATTGTGATTGTTGGACTGAGAGCTAAGCTGTATGCTTATCGCTGTAACGATAATGTAGTGATGCATGCAAAAGGTATAAAGAAGATTAAAATCCAGTCAAATGAACCAGCAAGTAATGCATTTACAGATCAATTGCATTTGGTCGCACCATCACGACATATATAGCGATTGTACCAACAAGCTAGCTCTTTCGTGGATTGACGACCAATGTAAGATTTTGGACGATGACATTGATAACCCCCCTTCGGTAACCATACCTAAATAAGGCACTTCTGGGTCAGGCGTGTACCATCATATATTGGTCTGTCTCCGGGAAAATGAATGGGGTCAGGATGCATAGTAGGGGGCTGTTCCTCGCCCCGGGTTCGTCGAATCAGAAGCACTTCCATTCCCCTCTCCCACAACGATTAACANGTTCGTCGAATCAGAAGCACTTCCATTCCCCTCTCCCACAACGATTAATATGTGTATGTTTTTTCCAGCAGTATACTAGAGCACATGCAAGACCCATATTCATCCTGTCATGTATACTGGCTGGTAGCATGCTGTAGCCCATACAAGGGGTATTCTTATCTTACCAGGCATGTTACCAGTATTTGTTTTTTTTTTCCATATCACAATGTCGGAGAATGGTAACATGCTGTAGCACATGCAAGATACATGCATATCTTGTCAGGCATGATATTGATGTGTGTATGTGTGTACTATTTCACATTCTTTAATCGTTCATGCATGTACTAATGCAAGGGTTGTGAAATATGAAATGGTATTCCTGGCACTGTAGTAACTAGTGATCGTATCATACTTGCTTGGATTCGCTTGTTACTGCGCTGTCCCCCACCCCTTTCTCTTCGACTATCTATTCTCTACTATTCCCCTTTGCTGTAGCCTGTCTGGGTGATCCTTTGTCTGCTTTGGTTTTTTTTTTTTTTTTTTTTTTAAGTTGGGCGTTCTTATTTTTCAGCATTGAAGACCGCCTGTACATTATGCTAGTGACGTCAATCATGTTTCCTTATACTCGTACATTTTGTGTGTGTGTGTGTCTTTAAGGAAACAATGTCGACGTTTTTGCTAGCATAGTCTACTGCCTCCGGTACAAACCGGGGAGCCGTCCGCATGGTTATACCATACGGACGGTAAGTGCGAGGGCAATGGTGCGAAGGTGATTCGTCCATGCTGCTGTGTAAGAAAATAATTAATTTACTACTTCTTGCTACGGTGCGTAAATGTGTTTGTCAAGTGCGCGCGAGTGCTAGCTACATTCCCGGCTCATACACAGTGAGGTAGTGTGGTATATGGTGTTCCACCCCGTGGTGGCTCCGACATGTGCGCGATCAATGTATAGTTAGTTTTGTCTTAGGTTAACATTATTAAAGCTAAATTGCATGTTTATTGTTTTATTATTATGAACGGTCAGGCGCAGTACTGTGTTGATTGGCGGTCTTTCGGCATGGTATTAATTTTTCTCAATATCCCTTTACAAATACAGGAAACGCATATAAATGTATTTCATTATTTTCTGAAGTGAGTAATTACTATATTTATTCTCGTAACAGAACAATGTTGATTTTATCGCAATTACAACTTTGTTGTCTGTCGAGAGCATAAGCCATTTCACGTATGTATGTTATTTCGTCTTCTAAAAAATCCAATGTAATGGTGGTCGTGTGGTCAAGGCGTAGAACTGGTGACCCAAGGGTGGATGGAACTACCCCCAATGCCTCTTGCATTATTTGAGTTCACAAACAACTAGAAATTCCCACTGTATAAACTACACTCCCCGATGTTAGCGTACCACTGCAGTCAACAAGTGAACTATCGCACAAAACGATCACATCGATACGAGGTCTCTAGCTATAAACAGTAGTACCATCACACACTCTGGTGACGGTTGTGAGAATCAAAGATGGTCACCTATGGCAGTCAACTGGTGGCTGACATGGGAGGAAGACACGAAGGCGAGAGAGAAAATAAGGCGACCAGAAGGAATATGAAAAAAACAATGCGATAGAATGCAAGAGAGAAAGTAAGGAGACCTGTAGTTATATGTTAAAACCAACGGATGGAATGCAAGAGAGAGGAAGGAAAGAGTGAGCTATCATGAATTAAAAGAATGGGTATGCACGATCATGAACAAACAAGGTATTCGAATACGACAANCCCCCCCCTTTGAATGCAAATGCATTTAGTAAGGACCAAGATGGCCGCTACTGGCCAGGATTGACTAAGCGGAAAGGCGGTGCTGACGAAGAAAATGATCAATGTCAGCAAAGAATGACAAAGCAGGAGATTGACTAGTGACATCATTCAAGATGACCACGAAATGTTCCCTTGTCCCTGCCAGGGTACCAGTTGCAGCAGAACATGCTATTTATAACTACGTATATATTTCCTCTCTTGTGTTGATAATGGAATATAAATATTTGGTATTCTTTTTTTTTATTTATTCTAGTAATCGGCCTAACAAAATGGTATATTTCAAGGTAAGAAATTAGTGGTGGGAGAGACATCTCAAAGAATTTGCTGCAGTTGTAGTTAAACGAAGCTGTTTAAAAAGTGCTACAGTATAAAACCTGCAGAAAAATACCTATTTCCTTAAAAAGTGAGGGGTGAGATTAATATTGACAAATAGGATATGTTGTAACCTATAAGTTAGCAGTGATTGTCTATCCCAGTCACATGTATAGATAAATTTCCGATTAATGTATTATTTCCAACGCTTGAAACTCAATAAACACATATATCTTGGTATCAATAATTTCTTTATTTCTATTTTTAAATAACCGCCGCACTCAGGTGGGGTCAGCAAAGTGGACGTAGCTGGTATTCCAGCCAGAGCGAAGCATGATAAAGGGGGAGATATTAGAAGGACGCAAAGCAGCAGCAGAATGAGGGAGGAAACGGAAAACCCCCCAAAACAACTACATACCAACACAATAGATGTAGTACTTCCCACATGGCAATGACCGTTAAATTATTTCCACAAACCAAGGCCTGGAATAGATCTGAAGTTCTCAGCTGTGGGTGTTTCATTACAGTCGTAACGTGAATACACCTTTCCGTGATTTAAAGCAAACACGCATTTTTACCAGCAACGAATATGTGATTCCCAGTACTGCAAAATTCACCAAACATACTGGCAAGTGTGCCGTATGATTGTTTTTTACATTCAGGCTTACTAGAGAGGATTTCTACCTTTTAGGCTAACGATACCTCAGACATGGAAATCTTCCTTCCCTAGCTAAATGTTGAGCGATTTGTCATCCTTACACCTTCGTGACACAGACTGACAGAATTATTCTAACAAGAGTACCTCAAGGCGCAACACTTTGCGTTACTGCAAAGTTGCTGAGAGTTCTACGGCTGAGGAATGCGTGGTAGATCATCGCCGCCGTTGGCATCCATCTTATCATTTTCCCCCGGATCATCCTCACCCACGCCATTATCTGCATTCAAATCATAATTTTTATTCATATAGTCCTCACCAACATAATAATTCTCGCTTGCATTAGCATTAAATTCCCCATAATGAACCTAATCCTCACCATTTCCCTTATACATATTATTAACCTCGTCCACACTAACAACTTCATTCACACAATTGGCCTAATCTACAACATCTGCCTCTTCCATATCACTAACATTCATTATCCATACCATCAACCTCACACATACCGTTATTTTCAACCAAACAGGAAATTGACATCAATAACATGATTTACACATTCATCCACTCTGTCGTCTTCTTACCGTTCATTATTATTTCATCATCTTGATCCGTGCCACAATCCTTGTCATAACAGAACCATAATAAAAGGGGATCTTCTACATCATCAATTTCAACCACAGCATTCTCGTCATCATTATTTACTTCAATCTTAACCACGTAATCAATCCATCTCCATTCACACTCAGTTATCAGCCATCATTATATATGACGGAGATCTTTATGAGGCATAATTATGATATAACATAAAATACCCTGATAAACATTGTTCTGTACAGAATTAAACGACCTAGCATCCTATAACAAACGAAATACAAACCACAGTAAACGTCATGATAACCTGGTGTTATTTAATAAATAATAAATATTACAAACAACACATTTACGCAAATAAAGGTCAGTTATTGGAAAAACTACAGCAAACAAATGTAGCTTGACTATTATAGCCTACAAAAACCAATAAGTTCAGTGGCAGCTCTTATCAATGGTTATGGGAATATGTGGTCTCCTAAGAAAACTAAATATGTCATGGAAAAGTTATTTCTTTTATATTCGCTGGTTACTAATTTAATATTTAAGGTAAATGTTAAATACGATTCCTCAAGTTTGCGAATCATAACATTTCAAGATAAGTACAAGTAGTGCTTTCAACAGCAGCTTATAAGTGCAGATGATCTGTGCTTACGACGTTGGTGTTTTTCACTAACCAGAGATACTCGAGAAGTCCCGAAGACAGCAAAAGTCTGGTGATACTGGGACTCAGGCGAGTCTCTCGTGAACTAAGTATTTTTTAAGGGGGCCAATGGAATTTTTTTAATTCACAGAATATGTGCTTCTGTAGTACAGAAGTAAATGCTTAATTTATTTTAATACTATTGAATTCAGTTATGCAGTATACACTGAGGAGTTGAATGAGAGACACCTACCATGGTGGTGAAATACCTCTCTGTTCGCCCCATCGGATAGAATAGTGCCCAGCTAGCATAACTGGGATGTCATCATGCCTTTTACTGGCCGCCTGAGTAATAGTCGACAACTGAATGGGTAAAAATTTGATCTCAGCACATTTTGATCGAGGCCTAATCATTGGCGCTGAACATATAGGGGCATTCCATCTGCAATGTCATGTAAGCACTGAGAGTTCCACAGGCTTACATAGGCTAGAGTGTGACGTAAGTTCATGGATTCGGGTAAAACAGTGAGTTAGTGGATTCAGGTAAAACCTCCAACGCCAGGCACAACTTCCGTGTACAACGTATCGATAAAGAGGTCGCCATTGGCTGGCTCAGTTGGAAAAACGGATCGACAAGCCACAGTGCAGCAGATCACTTTCCAATTCATGCAGGACCATAACCTATGAACAGCCATGCTTTTCAGAACCATCTCCTCGCCAAAGGGTACATAAGCTGCCGCTCCACCAGGGTACCTATGCTCACCGCACATAACAAGACTTCGTGATTAAGGTAAGAACTGGAGCACTGCCATTTGACCCTCAACGCATGGAGATAGGTTGCCTGGGCGGATGGGTCTAGGTACAGGTTGGTACACACCGATGGCAAAGTAGGAGTGCATCGCCAAGCGCATGAAGAAATGGATCCTTCGTTTCAGCAGAGTAAGTAAATGTTCAGGCAGTTGGTGGTATTATCCTCGTATGGGGATTATTTATGTGGGATGAAATGGGTCCCCTGGAACATATACCATCATCCCTAATCTGCAAGCTATACAGGGACATACTGGCAGTTCACGTACACATATTTGTGCGCCCAAGTACCATGCAGGAGACCTATACATAAATTAAGACAATGAACAGGTCTACCGCCCCAGAATTTTAATCGTGTGGTTGGAAGAACACACTCCACGAACTTGAGGTTGTTTGCATTGTCTCCGATATCATACGAACTCAATCCTATAGAACACCTCTAGCATGCGGTCGAGATAGGGTTTTGCGCATAGTAGATCTTGCCGCCCCGACCGATCTCCATACATCGTGCGAGGCTGTGCAACTGTCATGGATCTGTATGGCTCCCGAACACATTCGATACCTTGTGTAGTCCATGCCATGCCATGACAAACAGCATTAAAAGACCAAAAAACAGGGAAGTAAATGCTCTTAGGCATGTGTGTGT
>NQII01000727.1:363967-417046 GCA_002778355.1 Clitarchus hookeri
GTGTGTGTGTGTGTGTGTGTGTGTGTGTGTGTGTGTGTGTGTGTGTGTGTGTGTGTGTGTGTGTGTGTGTGTGTATCCTTCTGTCTCTATGTCACTAACTACTCGCACACTCACCCGCTCAATGTTTTTCTTTCCTACGCACACTGATCACTCCAGGAACTCTCCTCTCCCTCCAGCCCTCTTACCACACCATGGACACTCATCTCCCTCTCTCTCTCTCTCTTATCGTTCAATGCACTTTCTTCTATCTCGTTCCCTCTTATCACTTCATGTACTCTCCTTTCCCTTTCTTATCACTTCATGCACTTTACTCTACCTCTCTTCCGCTTATCACTCCTCGCACTCACCTCTATCTTTGTATGCACTCTCCCCTCTCTCTCTCCGATCTCTCTCTTTCATCTTTCTATCTTCACTCTCTCTACTCGCTGTGCAGTGACTGTAGCCCTTGAATTGCAATTACAGTTATCCATTGTGCATTTAGTATGTTTATGTTTTCTTCTAAAGGCCTATCTGCAAGGGTAACATGCGAGATGTTGACAATTTTACTGAGGAGCGTGCTGTTGAGATAGTCATTTGTATTATGTATTAAATTTTTTTCTGTTTTACTTTGTTCCATTCACCTTTACCAGGAGATTGCACACTTGAATAAAAACTCAGGCATGTTGTGACATTATTAATAATATTCCATTTATATTTTGTCTATATTAATGTGTTTCTTTATTATTTAATCTTACTTGCATCGTCTTGATGCTTTCAACTTTAATGATTTTATTGATTGTTCCTTCACATTATGTACACACATTCTATTATTGCTTTTTATAAATGGTTATTTGTATGAAGATCATGATATTCTATCAACTTCAGCCAATGTATCAGCATCAGTTGAAAATCCTTCACCTATTTCTGGAAAAATTGTGTAATACTGCCCATACAACAAAATCATTGAAAATTTAGGTTATGTAATACATTATTTACACTTTAATTTTTATTTTTAATTATTCATTTATTTTAAAGTATCTCACGTTGTATAGTGTTTATTAATTTTGAGGTGCAAAGTAATATAAAAATTTAATCAATCATAATTAATTCAGTTTACTAGGACTATAATATGAGATGCCCGAAAAACTCCCTTAGCACATAACGAGCTACGACAGAAAAATTTCGGCATCCCAGTGGAAATAATTACGTGCAGCCTGAAAGGGGGACATTATGGTGTTCCTTTACCTTCAAATGAAGTTGGTGGTTTCGTGTGCTGGCTTGTGTACATCGCCATCCTTGCGGAAGAACAGACCACCAAACGTCGACATATGAGCCTGACGTCCAGCAGGGACCGCAGCCCAGCAGCCGGCTGTCTTCGTACACGTCGACATTTCTACTGCCAGGCGCAACTAGTGTCGCCACTAGCGCAGTGTGGTCACGTGATTCATGATGTCGCTGTGTCTTGATTCGTCCCTTTCTCCAAGCGTCGGCGGAGTTGCGAGACGAACAATAACGAAGACAAGAAAAACGAAAGAGAATGTTTTTGGTTCCATGCACATGCGTCAATTTAAATAAAAAATATATACTGTATATTATGCCATACGCCAACTGATTATGAAAATCGCAATGTTGTGATAATTCTTCCCCGGTGAGAGGGGGTGTAAAGTTCTGATATACAAAATGTCCAGGTTGGGGCCGTCTCAAGGTATTCCGTTCCCGTCTGCGGCATCGTGCATCTCAGATAAGTAATGTATTAAGGGACCCTTCTAGTCAAAGCTAATATGGGCATTGGGAGCTCCATATTTTGTGTTATATATATTTATTATGAATAATGTTATAGCCCTGATTGCCTGTGTTTTGAGAATTTTCTTGTAATTTATAAAATATTAAAAGTGCCATAGATGTATTTGGAACACGCCATGTGGCTTGTAAATAATGTAATCATCCTAACGTTGAGTTGTGCTCGTGCGAGCAAATTTATGAATGCTTTTGTAATGTCACATCAAGGCTCCATTTTTACTAAACTACCATCATCGGGGGTTACTTAAGCCTCTTTTCAATTTCAAACATCTGCCAATCCAATACTAGGTATTTACTTTAGAGATTAACTAATTAGCTTAAAACTGGGGTATGTAGTTACTTTTTATGTTCGCATACAGGAAAGTTTTCAAAAACATGCATTTTAAAATTTAAAAAGTTTAAACATGGTGGCTTATGTTACTCCAGTAGAGAGGGTAACTTAGGCCATTGGTAAGAAACCAATGTTCGCCTTAATATAGTAATTGATGGGTTAGCAAAAGCCATAAACAGCGCTCGAATATACGTAAAAAGTGTGTTCAAGACTTTAATTGATGGTAATAGTAGTGTCAAAAGTAAAACTTTTCCAATTATAGTGTTTAATTTATACAACACAGCGCGAAAAAATGGAAATAAACGTTAATTGACTGTGTCATCTCCCTTTTCTAAACCAAATATTTGAAATATCACTTCATAACATGTCTGGTTGTAACAAACTTTTTATATCTCCGTTAACACTGACTATAAATAACGTTCATTGCACAGTCAATATAAATGAACACTTTCGGTCCCCGTTTCCATGGTCGAGGACGTGTTGCCCATGAACAATGTTCGTAACGATAAGCCTTTTTTCATCTCTTCAACTGCTTTTTTTACGTGATATTCTGTGTAATTTTTATATTCTCGAGCTCCAATAGGCCTTGGGTACTTTCGAGGCATCTTTTCTAGTGAAAAAGAGAAAAATAACTTGTTAAATATTTATAATTTTATATAATACGATATGACAAACGAGTACGGGGTAACAAAATACACAAGTTCTTGGTGGCATTTGTTACCCCACTCATGAAACAGTTGTGAATTTAAGCTTAAATTTAAAAAGCACTATGGAAATAGAATCTATGTAGTGGGACAACAATAAAAGTATTGTTTAAGGTTATGTTGGAGAATGTTTATATTAAATTCATCTTAAAAATATAACATTGGTGAATAAAGTTATGTAAGGTATAAATAAATGATAAATTTAACCTTCATAGATATATAAGTATACAAAATTACTTCAGAAAATACAAACTATTAAATATAAAGTGAAAAACTTCATAAAAAATATTGACCATGTGGCACGAAAATAATCTCAAAATAGTGTTGCCAATGTCAGCATTTGAAATTTCTCTAACAAAATGGCTTAAGTTACCTTGGCGGCTTAAGTAACCCCCGATGACGGTATTTATACCGCTGTTTTTTGTATAAATTAAGGCCCAAGATTGTATTAAGGAAAAAAACTGGATTTAAACAATGCAATTCTACCTGCAATATATCTGAAAGATGTATATAAGAAATTTTCTACTATATAAACTAAAATCAAAAAACTTTTCTTGTTTTACTGGGTGTGTAAAAGGGTTCCTGTGGTAAAATATCACAGATTTTCACCTATGCCTTTAACTTATTCTGGTTTTGGATAGATGAGGAGTTTTGACTTGGTTAAGAGAAAGATATTAAATTAATATTGTTCTTACTATTTGCCACATGCTGAGTTGTTGGTGGATATTGGACTCTTTTGCACAAGTTTGATATGGTTGATTGTAAAACTGTTAAGACTCCTACGGAGGCTAAATTGAATGTTACTAAATGTGAAAATGCTCAAAACCAGAATCCATATCAACAACTTATAGGTAGTTTGATGTATCTGGCAGTCCTTACAAGACCGGATATTGCTTATGCAGTAGGATATTTGAGTCAGTACAATAATTGTCATGGTGAAGAGCATTGGTCATATGTAAAGAGGATATTTAAATATTAAAACATACAAGAACTTATGGTTTCAAATATAGTAAGAATAAAGATTGTGATGTTAAAGGTTTTGTTTATGCCAACTGGGATAATGATACTATGTACAGAAAGTCATATACAGGTTATTGTTTTATGTTATCAGGTTATGTCATCTCTTGGGAATATAAACAACAGAAGTCAATAGAATTATCTAGCACAGAAGCTGAACATATAGCAATTTCATAAGCTTGTTAAGAAGCAGTATAGCTTAGAAACTTGCAATATGAGATTACAGAGAAAATATATACAATCACTATATGTAATGATAATCAGAGTGCACAGAAGTTGTCGACAAATCCTATTTTTCACAATAAAACCAAGCACATTGATGTCAGATACCACTTTTGCAGAAACATGATATCGGATAAAATTGTGCATATTCAATATTTGCCAACAGCTGATATGCCAGCGAATATGCTAACCAAGAGTTTAAATTCAGTAAAACATTATAGATTTATAAAACTTTTGGGAATTTAAAGTGTGTAATATTCTGATAAGTGGGGGTGTTATGATTTGTATCAAATCTGTAACAACTAGCGCCACCTATTGTTGTCTCTATGTCATTAGTAATAAAGCTATGGTCGTTCAGTCGGCATTGAATCGCGGTACGAAGGGTTTCATTTCGCTAATCATTACAGTATTTACTTGCAAATTCTACAAAAAATAAGTACTTTTTTTTATTTTTAGTCGTGGTTACTGTCACATGGAATCGTCTACTTACCGACTTAAATTTTGCCTTCTGAATTTTTGGATGTAAGAATTTAATACACATACTTCAAACGGTGTTTCAAGTACCGCAATAATAAGGTAATCATACATTGTATGAAAAAAGTTCAGAAAGATAGATTTAAAACTCGCACGATATTTAATTTATTCTAGTTCCATTTTCCGAAATATGCAAAATGGAGCCTCTTCGGAAACATAAATCATGACAGCCCGTTTGTATGAATGCCTTGGTGACGTCAGAGAGGACAAAATAAAGAGATACTAAGGACCGTAGGACACAATTGTAGATGGGCCCTTGAACACACACTTTAAACGTTTCATAATTTCGTGAAGTATTGAATATGAAATGTTATGCAGTATTGTGTTCCAATCCAATCGTAGTTTTAGAATTTATCAGGGAACTTGTCGTTTCGGAAGTAAGTAAATTGTTGAGCCCTTTCTTTTTGATTGAGAGAGAGGAAATATAGGCACAAAAAAATAGAGAGTAAGAGACAATACAGGAACGTTATGTCATAAGTCTCCTTTTTCAAAGGAAATTTACGTAACCTCGGCCTCATATTACGTAAATGGAATTTAATGTCATTAAGAGCTTCAATTGGAGAATTAAATATAAACTAAACGTTTGTTTTAAAATTTATATTTTCTGCAATCTCCTACCAAGAAATAATATTTAAAATTTTATATATCATTGGGTCAGATATTTATTTATCCAGCTTGTACTGTAAAACATATTAAACATAGTTTACTTTACATGGAATGAAACTATTCTCAAGTCAGTTTTCAATGGGTTTATATTTTCTTGTGAAAAATTCCATAAAACAGGCTACTATCTCATTTCCCGTTATATTCCTTCTTAATATTTTGCCTGTGCTTTAAATTCTTTCTCGCACCGCCACGGTGGCCCAATATAAGAACTCAACAGCAGACAAAATAAAAACCAGAGATTTGAAGGTGATTATATCAATAAAGGGTCTGAATCCAAAAATGATATTACTACTTACCACTAGTTAACATCCGTTTTTTAACCTATACTATCGGTATTTTAAATAAACTGCAAAAGTGCATTATTCAAAAGTAGTAAAGAATGATCTGATAAACAAATTTGGGTTATGCGATCATCACGGGGGTGAGCGGACACTTACACAACAATTTTCTAGTCTAAAAAGTTAAAAACTCTCAAACTGTGAAGTGTGTTTACTTAGGTTATAAATAAAATAATAATTGAATAGGTAAATTTACTTCCTTTGTGGGTTTTGACCTCGTTGCCATTCGGTACAGGTCAACAACAGGCGGCAGAATAGAGAAAACAGTGCCACACACGCATTGAAATTAGAAACCAATATGTAGGGCGTCGAGAGAACCACCTATACTTTAAAAACAAACAAATATGGCTGCCCCCAGAGGAATAAAACGGCAGCTCACGTGGTGGCTAAATCGATTACTAATACTCTAGCACCGCCTATGCGTTAAAACTTGGGTAAAATATGGCGTGCCGGGCCCACACGGGAGACAAATTCCAGCTTTGTAAACAAAAGACAAACGAAAAACAAATCACGATAGCTGCATTCGACGGAATAGACTATGAAGAGGTGGTGTGGGGTGGGCATACGAAGGTATGAACTACGGTGGGAAGGGACGGATTATGTGGATGGTGTAGAGGTGTAGGTGGGGATAGTGTGGGGATGTTAATTAACGTGATTGAATGAAGGTGGGTCATTCGTCTGCTGGACCTGGTGCTGGGAAATCTCGGGAAATGTAACGTTTTAAAATAAATGTTTCTGAAGTAATTTTTGGGTGAAACAAGTAATTTTGTCTGTAAAATTGCGGAAAAGATGGCCGCCGACTGGAACGACAGAGCATGAACAGCTTCGTGCTTCAACGCCACCCATCCTCGCGCTGAACTTCCCATCTTCTTTACACTGACAATGTTGTATAAGATTACGTAATGTAGGAATTAAAAAAAATACTGGGCAGGTATTGACGAGCAAATTTGTTGCGATTGTGACCTCTTCTTATAAAAAAAGAAGTTACCAGGCCACGGTCTCACTACGGTTGAGGACCACTGTTCTACAACATACAATATTTTAAGATCTGGATGAGTCTTGATAAGAAAGAGAACTGGGAATCGCTCTCATACCCTAGCATAGTAGTAGATTACCGGAGTTCGCTGGGATCAGATGTACGACCACCATAGTATCTCGTCACTGACTGCACCCACCTTGTAGTCCGGAGTCCTCTTTTCACTTCAAACTTCAAATCCCCACCCACTCTGGCCTGTCGTCTTCCCTTCCCGTTTATAATCTCGCGAGTCCTAGGCTGGGATACGGTTGGCAAGTGTTGACGTTCAGGATGTATCTCGTTACCTCTGCAATGCGCAAAATGCGCATACAAATTGTTCCGTTACCTGTTCAGAAGCGCATCTGTGTACATTCCACTTCAACTGCACGTGGTCTGGAGCACAAATGCTTCGTGTACTGACGTCATGTTGGTGCGAATTACTGGCGGGAACTTGTCGTAAATTAAGTAAAAGAAAGCAACAAGCTCTTCAAAATTGCCATTAGTTAGTGTAATAGTGTGTCTATAAGATGCATTAGTGAGGATTTAATTGTTATTAAGCTACGATACGAAAAAAACGAACATTAAAATATTTAAGTGCACAAAGTAGGGTTAACTTTTGCAAAGTTCATTGGAAGCCGTACTGTCTCTTTCTTTACTTTTTTTTCTTTATTTAACAAATGGTGAAATAGTGGCACGGTTGTTGTTTCCTTGCCTTGAACATTGTAGAAATAATTCAGCTACGTGATAACATAGCACATGTTTTCTAGTAGCTTAATTAATGCAGCCAATTGTTATGGTGTGATCAGACCTTAGCTGAACGGCTTGCCTGATCACACTTTCAAACATTAAACCTGGAAACGAGCGGGATTGCAACGCCACCATTTGGTAGTCGAACCTTGCGAAACAAGACAGTTGCAAAAATCCCCTCCACCGACCACTGAGCGGGGCCGCAGAACCACGCGCTTGATATAGGCCGGCGTCACACCCGGAACGGAGTCTGTCTGTCGTTTTTCGACCAGCGTTTTTCATCTTTAGTCCTTTGGGAGACCCGACCAGTGAAGCAGACCAGGAAGATGGGTGTGTCCGGCCGGCGTTAATCAGCCTCCGGCAACATTAACAAGGTGATGACTGTCCAGTTAGGATTAATTAAAATGGCGTGATAATATAAATAATAATCATCTTAAATTCAATGTAAAGCTCCCCCGATCAATAGTCATTTAAATAATAATTGTATAACCATAAATGTTAATAATACTTATCTTATACTGTTGTGCTCTACCGAATCATGGATCATTATTGAGCTACGTCCCTATATACTGTCAAGCACGAATTGGCTGAAAAGCTTGTTCGTAACACAATGCAACACAGCCTTAGCTACAGTACTACCGTGCCGGCCAACCCTAACTAGACGGACACGGCACCAGCATCCAACGGAGGTATAACTATAGCTGAGGTGTGTATATAATATTTAAGTCTACTGTGTGCTCCTATTTTATAACATGAAATACACTGGCCCTACCCATTGGTGATTATCATATCTTCCACCTCTTTCGCCCCTATCCAGGATCTTACATTTTCTCTTCTCACATATTGTCGTATTATAATTTGGCCATGGAGTAGAAACATACTTCAACCTTGCCATTTTATGTAAACGAACAATCCTTTAACACTATCCTTATTATTTTGGCCACCTGCCTCACTGAGCATAGCTCACCTCTCCCAGGGGCAATCTCAAACACTTTTCAGGAACTGACTCCATCCACCATCTCTGCGAGTTTTCAACTACTACCAGCACGAGTCCTACCTTAGTATGTTGTGGACTTATTTGTGGTGACACGCTCCTCCAGGGAAATGGCACACTTGCCCTCGTACAGTCACAACACTATATGGCTTTCAGCTACTTTGGCCAGCCCGTGCTCCACCTTCCTTTGCACGACACCTGTGTGTGTCCTGACTGGCCTGTTAGCAGCTGGTTCGTCTCGTCCTTTGCCATACAGTTAACTTTCTTCACACGGAATTCCCTCCTTGGACCCAATGATATGAGCGTAAAGAAGTCGACTGACCTGCCACCATGCTTAAACCGTCATGATTGTCCATGATTCAAGCACAGCCTCGGAGGCAGATACCCCTTTTTGTAAACCGGGCATATGAAACGCCCGTGTGTTTCAAACTTTTGTTAATCTCAGTACTTCTAGGTTATCCAGCAGTACCACAAGGATGCAGTGAGTTCCTGTAAGCTAGATAATAAAGAGAAGCATCACTAGCCATTTCCGTATTGCTGTATAGCTTCGTCTCCGAAACTACACAGAAAAAGTCTGGGGTTGTGGCAACAGTTTTAATGTTACTAAAACATGAATTTTTTGCTATCTGTGAGCCATCAGTAACTGATTTTTATGTTAATGTAATATAATGGTAATCTGTTACTGTAACATGAAGTACTTTTGTAACTACATTACTTCCTTACTGTACTGGCAAAAGTAAGGTGGTGTTTGTTTATCTTGCAGCAAAATAAATGTTTTTTTGCTGCAAGATAACTTTTATGCTGCGGTGAAACATGTAAAAACATTTGTGTTGAAAATGTCCTTGGATTTTTATTTGCTTTAAAAAAACATTGCAGTTTAAAATAAATTAATCACAAATATTTTGTCAAAAAAGAATTACTAACCAAAAAAATGACGCCTGACAGGGGAATCTGACCCATGCCTAGACGCTCTCCATTTCTTGGAACCAGGCGCCTTACCAACTGACTACCATAACACTTTCGTTCCGGTTTTTTTTGGAGGTATGGGATATAATTTAAACGAAAAATTGCTGTTCTCTTTCGTTGTCTGAAAGTACTTTATGCTTTAGAAATATATGTTTATTTGGCTTATGAAAACTGATTTGCAAAGCTTGAGAGCTGAATCAAAATACATTTAGTTCTCATACTCTGGTTAAAAATTTAAATAAAGTGGTTTCATTTTAAGAGGTTATCGCTGTTCACTACTATCCACCTTTTTTGCAACGCCAAGTAAGTGTAACCTTGTGTTGTTTGGGCATTTCTTTAATGTTGCAGTAACACCAAATATTTTGTTATTCCTGTAAATTTAAGCGTAATACAACTTTTGGTTGCGGCAACATTACTTAGAGGCTTTGTTAACATTAACTATTCAAAAGTATGTATGCATTACAGGAATATCAGACTTTGTAAATGGTCAACATTAAATAACTTTGTCACACCATTATTAATGTAACTACAACATAAAATAAAATACAAATGCCCCAATAGGGGTTTTATTGTTGCAGCAACATTTAGCTTTTTTTCTGTGTAGAGCTGGCAATAGCCTGCACACATTTCTGAACAATCACCCCTTACACACAATCCAACGGACCATAGAACAGCACGCAGAGTAAGCAGAGGGAGCAGGTTTCCCACAAGGCGTTAAGCATCATGGCGGAATAGCCGGGAGCAAGACCGAACCGGTAATATGCTTCCCATAGCAAGATTGTTTCCCTTTTTTGGAAATACGTTTTGAAAGTGAAGAAGTGTTTATAGTTTTCCAACATGATGTTCAATAGTTCGTAGGAAACTCTTCTTTTCAGTAAAAATATTGGAAAAATAATAGCTTATAGCTAATGGTCTGTTTACGCAGTTTGAGACAGAAAAAAAGCGGAAATTGAGCCAAAGTTACCTCAGTAGATGGTATCTCATTTTTTGTTAAATTGACGTTTTACGTATACATTATTTATAAATTATATTTCATTTATAGTGAATATAATTTAAAACAGCTAGAAAACACGTGTGTTGGTAATGCCTAGTAAGTAAAAGTTCTTACGCAAAATATTATGACAAATGAGTGCTCACGAGTTCGGTGCTTTGTCCTTCGGTATAATTTTCGAAACTTAGTTAAGCTTTCTTTGCACGAGGTGGAGAAATATCCTGGAAGTATAACTTTAGTAGGGATTGAGAAAAGTGTGAAGTAACAGTGGCTGAATTATAGCTTTTAGAATGTTAACAGCCTCGATGCTGACAATGAGACGCATACAATTATTGAGGCCTCTTTAGTTACAAAATACATGTTTGTATATTCAAAGCGCCGTGAAGACACGAGAGAATATGTCTTTCATACATCCTACTGGCCTCCAAACTAGACGAACCAGATAAGATTCCCGACGGGATCGCTCCCGGATTTTTCGCATGTGGGAATCGTGCCGAACGATGCCGCTGGTCCTCGGGTTTTCTCGGGGATCTCCAGTTTCTCCCGCCCTTGCATTCCGATGCTGCTCCATAACTCTCATTGCTTCCATGTTCCCAATACCTTGACGTTGAGAACCGCCCAAGTGCCTTCACTCACTCGTTCGTACATCTTCAGAAATGCAGACTAGTGCAGCCAGCATCGGCATTGTTTTGCGCAGCTCCTGCTACCAAGCAACCAAGGACCCGCAGCAGTAGTGCCGGTTGCATGCGTCTCAGGCGCTACACTCGAAAGCTGCTCTAGGTTCGCGGTTGCACCGCGAGAGGGCAGCAGTGGATTACTGCACACTTTTTCACGTCACAAACATTTTAGCTTTTATTATTTTTTCTCTCTGCCCAGTTTTAATGCAGCGTTGTATAGGCTGTTCACGATAAAGTGAGCATTTTTTAGGCCCTAATTACTTTTTTCCCATTCATGCATTTTTTTATCCTACCTTCACTTTTTTAAATAAATATTACCATGTAAGTAATAAACACAGTGTATACATTTCACTGGACTCTAAAGTTAACGTCCAAGGGTACAATAAAATATATTTATCGACTGATATTCCAAATGAAAGGGCTTCAGAAAGTGCTCGCTTTACCGTGAATAGTCTATACCTTTTTGCGGTTAACTAACAGCGTTTAAAACCAATCTCCGGGAAAAAAGGCCCCGGCTATTATTTCATAAATTTTTGCGGACACACTGAATGACACATACAGATATTATTCGTTTTCATGTCGATTTAATTTACTGAGTGATTAAAAAATTTGTACTATAAAAAATTGTATTTTCTTTGTTGTTTAATATTTTCTGCAGATAGTTTTACGTGTTATTTGGTAGTCGTAATAAGCAAAAACTTATAAGTATTTTAAATTTTAAACACTGTGCTATTTATGTCAAAATTTTGCGTTTAATGTTCCCGTTTCATATCTGTACTGCAAAGTAAAGAAAACAGCTAAATTTATCTAAAGTCTATTCGCGATTACTTCACACTTTCTAAATAAAACCTTTGAAAAATCACCCCATGTGTGACGTCTTGGTTCTTTCCTAAATAAGTCACGCATTACAAGCGTTTTATTCTTATATTAACACAAAATTTCCTTATTTTTGGTAAGTAGAGCTTTTATTTATACTTTATAAATTATACTTCATTTATAATAAATATGAGTAAGAACAGTGAGAATAAAGGTGTGTTGGTATTGCCTAGTAAGAAATAGTTTTGATGCCAAATTTTATTACACCGAGTGCACACGAATACGGTGCTTTGGCTCTCTATCGTAATTTTCTAAGCTTTGTCGGCATGAGGCGCAGGAATATTCTAGAAATAGAACTTTATCAGAGCTGCAGGAAATTTGTACGTAACCGTGAATGGACTACAGATGAGTATAGAGCTACTTTCGGAATTTGTTTTAATATAAACAATATAAAAAAAATCAAATATGAAGGAGTAAGATTCCTTTTAATGGTCAAAACAAACCAGAACAGTCCCCATAAATTCCGTTTACGTCAGTCGAACGACTTACGTAATCACTTAGTCAGGAGCACCTCTGAAGCATTATTTAATCTCTACTTGGTAATCGAACCTGGCGTATAGTTTCTTTCTAGTATCATCTCTTGCCTAGATCGAGTGCCTAGATACGTAACTCGTTCCCCAGCAAACTCTGCGTATTATCAGCCACATTTCTGGTTGATATAGAAGTAATCCAGCCCAAAAGAGGAAAGGAAATTCCTCCTTACTTATATTTGTTGTATGGAAGTTGAAAAAAACTTACTGGCTCTTACATAAACTTTTACGTCACCTCGGTGCAAAAGCACTTGGCTGGTGTGCTAGCACAACGTTGTCATTCATCAAAATTATTAATATTTTCTCGCTTTGTCAACTATTATCAAAATGCTGCGTTGTTAAATAAAACTTTTAAATAATAAAAGCAATCTGAGTCTCTTGTGATTCTTCTGATGAAGCTTGAATTTATTCATAACTTGTGTGAAAGTATCTATTAACATTCACGTAGGCATACAAATACAGTTCAAGTTCTCGCTCAACGTTTCTGCGGTCGCCAAATGATGAAACTGTTCTCAGAAGAAGGTGATGACATTTAACAGTCCGCCAGAGCTGGCTAAAGCGTTCCCGCCAACACTAACAGAAATCTGCATGTGCTGAACAGTAGTTTGAACGACCTTCCTCTGATATCGCGAGGATTCTAGGGGACCCAGCGTGATTGCTAACAAACAGATGTTCCCCAGCTCCTCGCGTGGTCACTTCTCGCTCGTTGCGTGACCTGCTACGCTACTAGCTCGTCACTGTGCTCTGCGGCTGTTATAGGCTAATTCACTCCCAATTCACTCCCAATTCACTCACAATTCACTCACAATTCACTCACAATTCACTCACAATTCACTCACAATTCACTCACAATTCACTCACAATTCACTCACAATTCACTCACAATTCATTCACGGTTAATTCACGGTTAATTCACGGTTAATTCACTCCCAGTTCACGGTTAATTCACGGCTAGTTCACTGTTAATTCACGGTTAGTTCACTGTTAATTCACGGTTAGTTCACTGTTAATTCATGGCTATTCACGGTTTATTCACGGCTATTCACGGTTATTCACGGTTAATTGGGCACTTTTAAAATCAACCTGCAGGTAGTAAATAAGCACTCTCACAGGCATGCGTCCAGTAATGTTGGTAATGACTGAATGAAAGTAGTTCCACGTCTTAATGTTTAATTATAAGTACCAGGTACTAATTTTTTTGTACTGAAATGATTTATGTTATCGGTTATTTTTAAATAAACTTAGGTGTGGGAATTAGGAAACTTGTAAAATATTAACTTTTATAATTATTTCACAGTTTCACTTTACTGATGTACGAACAAAGCGATCAAACCCGTGGAAATGNAAATATTAACTTTTATAATTATTTCACAGTTTCACTTTACTGATGTACGAACAAAGCGATCAAACCCGTGGAAATGTTGATTTTAGATACTGAGGAATAATATGCAATGTACATGCCAGTAGATCCCAGCAAGAGTTTTTCGAAAGAGCTCAGTTTACAGTGAACTGCCTGTAGTGTTACTGCTAGTAATCTTAAGAAATTGTTCCCAAATTTACATCAAAGCATTAGCAAATTGATAGAACAGGAACAATAACCAAGTTTCCTTCCAAACGTACATGGTAGCTTCCCTACATTTATTCTTGAAATGTGTACTGCAGTTCCCAACTTTATACAAGAGATACACTTTATTGTATAACCCCAACCTCATATTATAAATTTTATATATTATCCATAGGATAAAATCTTTCATTGTAGTTGAAGTTAACTGAATTTGTTTGCAACGTATCCGCTTGCCCACGTAAGGTCGAACTACCAATGTCGCAATGCCTTCAGGCAGCGTCAGTACCGCATTCTCCAACAGTGCAGTGGAAAACACGTTTGTGTTAGGCCAACATCCCAGTACTGAGGAGAAATNCTGTGATGCACATTTGTGTTACTTTTAGTTAACTGGCACATTATAAAACTTACAGTTTTGACTAAGCTACTTCTGAGTTGTGCCAAACTGACTGTCCCCGAAATTAACTCTCCCCGAAATTGACTCTCCCCGAAATTAACTGTCCCAAATTAATTGTCTTTGGAACAGTTTCTTGTCCTCAGTTACGATGTATAAGTATTTAACGTTTAGTAATTATTAAACTTAACCTGCAGCATTATCTATAATATTTATTTTAGTAATAATTAAAATAAATGTAATGATGAATTAGAAACTATTTTATAATTATATTCTGTTGTACTACATAAATAATTTAAATATTTAATTTACATATTTGATACAGATAATGTAACAGTGGTACGAATTATACAATATAAATTTAACAGAATTATAAATTATNCTGTGATGCACATTTGTGTTACTTTTAGTTAACTGGCACATTATAAAACTTACAGTTTTGACTAAGCTACTTCTGGGTTGTGCCAAACTGACTGTCCCCGAAATTGACTCTCCCCGAAATTGACTCTCCCCGAAATTAACTGTCCCAAATTAATTGTCTTTGGAACAGTTTCTTGTCCTCAGTTACGATGTATAAGTATTTAACGTTTAGTAATTATTAAACTTAACCTGCAGCATTATCTATAATATTTATTTATTTTAGTAATAATTAAAATAAATGTAATGATGAATTAGAAACTATTTTATAATTATATTATGTTGTACTACATAAATAATTTAAATATTGAATTTACATATTTGATACAGATAATGTAACAGTGGTACGAATTATACAATATAAATTTAACAGAATTATAAATTATNAATTTACATATTTGATACAGATAATGTAACAGTGGTACGAATTATACAATATAAATTTAACAGAATTATAAATTATGCAGTTGTGGGATTATATTACATTTAATTAATTAAAAGTAAATGATAGAGTAAATTATACTTCTCGTGGCGTAGGGAAATAAACTGTATTTGTGGAGTATTTATTTTAAATCACGAAATTTTCATTACTAGTAGTCCGTTAGAGAGTTTTTTCTCTGTTTTTTGACAAAATTTTTGGTTAAAGTTAGTCTATGTAAATAAAAGTATAAATCAGGAAAGCTCATTCATCTGCAAGTCCGTAAACTACAGATATCTAACACATACTAATTTTAAAATTTTCTAATAAAACTTTTCTTACCTGGATGACAGGATGTCTAGTTCCGATGCCGTCAGTCTGTCTAGGAGAGCAAACAGATCGTCCATAGCAATTGGCGGATCATAAAACTCTTCCTTAAGGACATCGTGCATAGAGTTGGAATAAGCTGTAGATGAGAAGACAGCAGCCTGTAAAATGTTCTACAAGCTTTTACAAGAAGCTGTAACTCAAACTTTGAGTGCTTGTAAATTCATCAGAGTTCCTTACATTCACGAACACGATTATTCTTAGTTTTATTTCATACTGTATCAAAAAGGTGCTTTCATTTCCCACTTTTAAGTTCTTGTGGTCTATTAGAATTTCTCATGTTTCACAATCCACCATACTCACATTTGATAATTTTGACACAAAGTTATATCATAAACGTTAGAAAGTATAGTTATATAATGCTTGGGCTATATTTACTTATTGCTTTAGTGTACCAATATATATTTTAAACATACTATCTTCTGTTAATAAAAATTTGAAACTTTTTTAAAAATGGTTGTAGTGAAAACCAATCCGAAAATTATAACACGTAGGGCAATCAAATATATATTTCTTTTTAAATGTTATTGAAGTAACAATCAACGTCTAACATAGCCAAAAAAAAATGGATCAAAATTACAAAAAAAAAAAGATATATATATAAATATATAATTTATGGTACATGAACAAAAAACATAAGAAACATTTATACAGGAAATAATACAAGAAAAAACTATTTAAAACTAGTGAACCGGCCCGGCTTCGCCCAGTTACAATTGAGTTTTACAGTGATACACTAATAAATAAATTGGGAAAAGATAAATAATTGATGTGCAAACAGAATTATAAAATTATACTATGTTGGCCTAGGTTTTTAACTGATTACGGCAACCTAGAAGGAAGGAAATATTTTTTACCCGATAGCCAAGAAGTAGGTTTTTTTTTTTTTCGTATGTATATGTGCAACCGTCGCGTAGTTACCACATTTCCGCTTTCCAGCGCCGATTTATGGAAATAAAAACGTGAGTTTCATCAAGTAATAAGTGTGCCTAGGTATTACTTTTTGCGCTTGGCTGAGGGATCTTAATCTATCACCGAAGTTAAGCAACGTTCCCAGCGGCACACATTTGGATGGGTGACCGTTTAGTGGCTTAACATCTGAGCGCTTCCATGCTTCGGAGTGCACGTTAAATATTCGGTTCCGGTTTTTATCGATTGATAACAGTCAACCTATGTCAGACGTCCTTGGGCGACGTGATAAACTCTGACACCAGAGGAAAAAAAAATATTTCGGTCACGATCCCAGCCGTTGCGAATTAGGTTTCGTTGTTACTCCAGAGAACCTGTACAATTTTCCGGGATAAAAGTACCCTATGTCGTATTCCAGGACCTAAAGTACCTACAGACCAAGTTTCATCAGAATCCTTTAAGCCGTTATGGAGCTGAGTGGTAAGACACTGACTTTCGCATTTATAATATTAGTAGGATTGATGCGAGTAAATTACCCATTTCTGAGCCTGGAAACTTTACNTTACTCCAGAGAACCTGTACAATTTTCCGGGATAAAAGTACCCTATGTCGTATTCCAGGACCTAAAGTACCTACAAACCAAGTTTCATCAGAATCCTTTAAGCCGTTATGGAGCTGAGTGGTAACACACTGACTTTCGCATTTATAATATTAGTAGGATTGATGCGAGTAAATTACCCATTTCTGAGCCTGGAAACTTTACNACACTGACTTTCGCATTTATAATATTAGTAGGATTGATGCGAGTAAATTACCCATTTCTGAGCCTGGAAACTTTACTCACCCATAGGCCAGGCATTGGATACGAGACAATGCTGATAAAGAGCATTAAGAATTCTACCCTTGCTGCATTTTGAGGGTTGTGTGAAGTTCCTGGTCCGAGGGCCGCTTCTACCTGAATATCAGATGTCTTCACGGTTGCTTAAGGAGGCCCCGTAGCAAAGTATTGACTGCAAATTCAGTGTTTACTCGTATACGCGTATATTAAAAAATTAGTGTTCGTACTGTATACTGAGCACTTTTGAAAGCCCTACTTGAGATCTACTTGTGCGCACATCGTATATTCTTCCACATGTGACATTAACATTGCTAAGTGCCCCATCACTTTATTCATGCGACGGTCAAGAGAAACTGTGGAGTTACAAGAAAAGTATGCATTTTATAAATTTGCTAATTCGTACAATTAAATGCATTAAAAAAACAAAGGAAAAGAAATGTCTTCAGTCTTCACAAATGTTGACTGCACTCATGCCACTCAGTGTGCCAGTTACAATATGTGAAAGTATGGGGTAGTGACGTTCTTCAAAATATCGATTTCTTAAGTGTTCACCATACCCTCAACGGCTCATACTTTCATCATATTGAATATATCCAAAGGAAAAATTGATTCTNTTCTTAAGTGTTCACCATACCCTCAACGGCTCATACTTTCATCATATTGAATATATCCAAAGGAAAAATTGATTCTGAAAATGAATATAAACGGCATTTTTAGGGAGTTCCTCCTCAGTTGGATCCTTCAGCGAACGGAGCAAAGTAAATATAAGAGGCATCTGTAGTTGAGTCCATTGGCTGCCTTGGATGGCCCACCGCAGTGCTCCCGTATAGCTAGACTTGAACTTGAGACTTCTACACTTTCACTAGGGATTAATCCTAAGGCTTTTGCCTGTTTGTACAGAATTTGGTNTTCTTAAGTGTTCACCATACCCTCAACGGCTCATACTTTCATCATATTGAATATATCCAAAGGAAAAATTGATTCCGAAAATGAATATAAACGGCATTTTTAGGGAGTTCCTCCTCAGTTGGATCCTTCAGCGAACGGAGCAAAGTAAATATAAGAGGCATCTGTAGTTGAGTCCATTGGCTGCCTTGGATGGCCCACCGCAGTGCTCCCGTATAGCCAGACTTGAACTTGAGACTTCTACACTTTCACTAGGGATTAATCCTAAGGCTTTTGCCTGTTTGTACAGAATTTGGTNAGACTTGAACTTGAGACTTCTACACTTTCACTAGGGATTAATCCTAAGGCTTTTGCCTGTTTGTACAGAATTTGGTATAGGGAAATAATTAAATTTTGTTTTTTGTCTCCAATTTTGAATATACAAATTTTAAACAAAAATATCAGAGTGAGAATTGATACTCTCAAGCCCTGTATCAAAGCAAATATAACAATTTATTTTTCAGTATTACTTTATTTTATTATCAACTTTTGTCATCTTTCCAGAAAACCGACTATACATTAATGTCACTTAAGGCTTCGATATCAAAGAAACACGTATTTTTCTGCTCAAATAAGTTCCTGACTGTTCTTTGACGAGAACGCCAAAAAAACCCTGTACCAAATTCTCAACCGGGCAACAGACTTAAGGCGTGTATACCAACGGCACATTGCTATCTCATCACTCTTCTTCCGCGCACAAACACTAGGCCGACATAGTTACATATGTTCTGTGCGACTGCAGCGAGCATTTCATCTGAAGGTGGTGGAGGTGGTGGAGGTGGTGGTGGTGGTGAAGATATTTGGGCGGCTCTTAACATCAAGGTATCGAAAACGGATGAGGGTGAAGTGAAGCTAGTATGGAGCAGCGCCGGAATACAAGGGGGGGGGACGGGAGATCCCTGAGAAAACGCGCCGACCATCGGCATCGTCAGGCACGATACCCACATGCTAAAATCCAGGAGCGAGCCAGCCGGGAATCGAATACATGGTGGGAGGCGAGTAGTCTAACCACTACACCACCGTCGCCCCTCTGACTTTGGTATACGAGGCACATTATGGGATAATATGTAAAGCAGGTTATTCGCTATTTATTACGGATATCAAGAAGGGTTATTTTGAAAATACATTTTCTATGATTCCCGTGTCTCGTCAAGCGAAATCACTGCATCAGTAAACCACAGATAAGCCACATTCTTGGCGAGTTACGTTTGCCAATTGCGCCACATAGAATTTTAACACAATCTTCTTGTGTGCTTCATTTTAATTTAAAACCACTCAAGGATTACCGAGACATACAGGTATTTGAAAATTTTAAGAATGTGGCAAAATTTAGAGGGGAGTCCGGTTATGAACAAGCTATCTAATTGTGTGGTATCGCTTAGTAAATTATTCGNATGTGGCAAAATTTAGAGGGGAGTCCGGTTATGAACAAGCTATCTAATTGTGTGGTATCGCTTAGTAAATTATTCGGATGTGATTTATACTGCTTTAAAAAAAAACATATTATAAGTGGAGGAACATTTGTCTTTTGGTGTACTAGCTTGTGTGTTTAAAATAAAAACTCTGAATATTCTTTTATGATANAAGTGGAGGAACATTTGTCTTTTGGTGTACTAGCTTGTGTGTTTAAAATAAAAACTCTGAATATTCTTTTATGATAACACAGTAAATCCAAAATCGTGAACAAATGTCATAAGAATTACTGAAAGAATTTCGATTCATTTCTGGGCATTGATAGCATTCTATTCATTATGCACGGCGATGCCGTAAAATAATTCGAATATCTCAGACGACAATGCACACAAATGTTTAATTTTTATTTAATGGGGTAGTGGATGTGCTATTTAGTTTCAATACTTACGTCTGAGTTTTAATTATATCTAAGGTTTCAAGCTTAAGGCTATTCTAGTGCCCCCTTTTTCATATGTTTTTAAGATTTTCCGTGGTTGTGTGATATATCAATAAAAAATTAAGAAAATATCAAGATCAGTTTTAAAAAAATTTCCGCCTACTTTTCAATACAGTTATAAGATTTTAACCTCAAATATTTAGCCAACCAAATTTCAAAAATTTATACGAGCACTATGCTTTATTTAAACTAGTTTTTTTTAGGAACGCCAAGAAGAAATTTATTATATCAGGCATTTTTTTCGCCTACAATTAAGGTTTAACTTCCATTTTGAATTTCGATTTCATTGTAAAACTTGAAATAAAATTATGGCCCAACCACTTAAGGAAATTCTATGAATTTGCTCTAGCTTATTCCAATCAGANGAATTTCGATTTCATTGTAAAACTTGAAATAAAATTATGGCCCAACCACTTAAGGAAATTCTATGAATTTGCTCTATCTTATTCCAATCAGAACAACAATTAATATAACTTTACCCAAATATGCTAATTGTGCAAATTTTTTACATATGTATTACAAAACATATAAATTATAAATTCGTATAACGTTCGTGATTAATGTTTGTAATTTTTTTATCAGACTACTACTAGATGTTATATAATATATCACATAATTATAAACTAATCTAAAAATATAGAAAGACACTTGAACGCCCTTAAAGTGGCCAGGTGCCTGAATCACTAAACCACGCTGTGAGCATCAAGAAAAAGAATTTATTTAGGACGTCCACTGTAATTAGGACTTCCTCTAAATCGTACCACGTGCGACAATTTGGAAAAATCTATCACATAACCGGTTTAATTTAATTAAATATTCCAGTCAGTGAACACTGTATAAAAGGACTCTAATGTACACACATGGCAGACCATCGCCACGCTGAAATAATGACGTCGAGGCTTCATAGGCCAAATTTGCGACTTATAGAAGTACTTGCTGTAGTATTCTCGGAATTAAAAAATTACTTTAATTCAAGAGCTAAAATAATTGTTTAAATTGCCAAAAATGAATATCGTACTGCACAAGGTATAGCTTCAATATTTGTTTATTCCGAGACAAAATAAATAAAACAACAGGAAACATAATACCTATGAAACAATACCGTCTGAATTGATCCCAAATCATAAAATTTTTCAGAAAGTCAAAAAACATTTTCAAAACTAGTTCTCTTTTATTGCATGACCACTTGCATATGTTGGTTGTAGCTAATTCAGAACTACTTTAGTTTCATTATTATATGTACATTACTAAAATCCCACTCCGGTATTTTATTAGCAGCATGTGTACTTATCCATTAAATAGTTTAATTAATTAAGTTTATAAGAGTGTTTATTAGAAACTAGCTGACAGTTTTAGTATGTTCATGTACGAAGGTACTATGTTAGAAATAGACAATTACAAAGTTACACTTGGTATAATCCTAATGTATTCGTTTAGTATAGCCTACATATTGTTAATTATGCTTTCAACTACTACCANGTTACACTTGGTATAATCCTAATGTATTCGTTTAGTATAGCCTACATATTGTTAATTATGCTTTCAACTACTACCGAAATGGTTAAAATTATGTGCCATAGTAATTAGCAGTGACATGGGCACGGAAGACTCCCAGTTAGATTATTGCAGTGGTCGAACCACTTGCCTCCCACCAAAGCGAGCCGGGTTCGATTCCCTGTGGGGTCGCTCCCGGATTTTCGTACGTGGGAATCGTGCCGGACGATGTCGTTGGTCGGCGNAATTATGCTTTCAACTACTACCAAAATGGTTAAAATTATGTGCCATAGTAATTAGCAGTGACATGGGCACGGAAGACTCCCAGTTAGATTATTGCAGTGGTCGAACCACTTGCCTCCCACCAAAGCGAGCCGGGTTCGATTCCCTGTGGGGTCGCTCCCGGATTTTCGTACGTGGGAATCGTGCCGGACGATGTCGTTGGTCGGCGGGTTTTCTCGGCGATCTCCCGTTTCCCCCTGCCCTTGCATTCCGGCGCTGCTCCGTTCTCACCTCGCTTCGCCCTCATTGGCTTCCAACGCCTCGATTTTAAGAGCATCCCAAATCTCTCTCTACTCCCCAAAATATTTTTACTAACCCTTGTCTGCAGGGGAAGCCCTAAGCTGGGGTTTCAGGCCTACGAACAACACACCTTGAGCGAGAGACAGTTCCGACAGAGTTCTATGATCTCTATAGTGCCTCTGACGTTCACATCCACCGCCACCTTCATCTTCTCGTCGAACCTGACAGTNTATTGGAGGCTGAAAAGGGTAATGTGTGGATTTTGTCGCTTAGACACATTCACGACACAGCTGTGTGACCTCCTGGGTGCCCTTCACATTGACATCCACCGCCACCTTCAATTTCTCGTCCAACCTGACATTGGCAGCCAGATGCAGCACGATGTTGACGTGTTGAGTAAGGTTATGGTAGTCCGAGTCTCTCAGGCCCAGGCGAGGGGCTGAGCAGTCTCCAGACACGAACACGATCTTCTCCACAGAGTCCGGCTGCTCGCGCTTCATGCGTTCAAACACCTGCAACTGTTCATTCCGACGAAGCGGCAATGAGAAATGTTGCTGTACGTGATGTAACAGTATAGTTCATGGTTACTTCCAACTTTTCTGAAGCCCTGCTAAAGTTCTACTTCCAGAACATCCCTCTGCCGTATGTAAACAAAGCTTAGCAGTGTCTAGAAAGTTACAACGCACCTCCTTTGTGCGCGCTCAGTGGAATTATATTTCGTATAAGAACTATTTCATACTCGGCATTACCAACACACCTATTTTCGCCCTGCTTTTATCCGTATTAATTATAAGCTAAATATTACAACTTTTACATATAGTATAAGTTAAAATGTCAATGTAACCAAAAATAAGTTATTTTCATGTTTATAGAAGTGTAAAACGCCTGTGATCCACGACATCTAGGAAATAAATCAAGCACGTCATAAATATAGTGATTTTTCGAATGTTTGATTAAAAAAGTGTGAAGAAACTGAGAATATGCTACACAAAGCGGCAATAAGTTATCAATGGTTCTCATAGAAGATGAAATGTTTACTACAGTAACATACGGATATCCTTCTACGTCACCCAAGTGGGAAGATATATCGGCGGCTCTTAACACCGAGGTCATGAAAGCCAATGAGGGTGAAGCAAGGTATGGAGCAGTGCCAGAATGCAAGGGCGGGAGAAACGGGATATACCCGAGAAAACACGCAGACCACCGGCATTGTTCCACACTATTCACACTTGCAAAAATCCGAAAGCAGCCCTGTCTGTAATCGAACCCGCTTTGCGTTGGTGGGAGGCGAGTTGTCTGACCACTACACGCCCCTAAATCCTTCATCGCGTCGTTTCCAGAGTTGAGTCGTCGTCCTTTGAGGGATTTCTTGGGAGTTGTAAACCAAAGAATTCTCAGGAGGGTAAAACTGGGGGGGGGGGAACCAGAAATGTGCCTTTCTGGACCAAAATAAATCTTAATGGCTGTCGCCGACTGACCAACACGTGGTATCGACTCTCCATATAAATCGTACGAAGATTTTTCAAGCGTTCCTAAAGAAGTCTTGTTTAAAAGAACATACGTATTTGTTGTGTAACGTTGCTATCGTGTTCCCAATATCGTGAAGAGGCCGCGGTTGCGTACCGACTAGAGCGCTTGCCTCCCATCAAGGCGAAGCGGGTTCCGTTTTCGGCGGGATCAACCCCGGATAATTCGCTTTTGGGAGTCCTGCTGAACGATGCCGCTGGTCAACAGTATTTCTTGTGNCGGCGGGATCAACCCCGGATAATTCGCTTTTGGGAGTCCTGCTGAACGATGCCGCTGGTCAACAGTATTTCTTGTGGATCAACCGTTTCCCCCGACCTTGCATTCTGGCGCTGCTCAACACACTAGATTCGAATCTGTGGAAAGACACTGATTCGCAGTGAAATTCAACTGTTCGAATCAGTGAAAATTGCTCCACTTAGAATCAGTGGAAAACCACTAATTGTTTTAGTGAAAAAATTTCTCTGATTGAATTAGTGACGTGAAACAATTTCACTGATTGAATAAGTGACAGCCAACAGTAGCGGCGAATTAAATATAAATTGTATTGAATTTTGTCAAATATTTACGAGAAATAATTCTATTTACGATAGTTTACTATTTATATTGCACAATTTACCTTAAATTAAAAAAATTAAAAAATATTACCGCAGGTGGCCGAGATTGAATTCACGCGCCCTTTTAAATTTACTTTAGACCATTACCTTACCAACTGAGCTACCAAGTAAAGTTAATAAGAAAGAGGAAAATATATGTGTCACACTTTCTCATCGAAAGCGTGTTGTTTTAAGTTTTTTGATCTTACTTTACGTTTTTGGTTTTATTGGTACTGTTAGAATTGTTAAAAATAATAGTACATATGAGTGCACTCTCTTCACCACATTACATGCAATCTAAACCCTCAAGCTGAGCACTATAATGAATATATGGAAACTAAGTGAAAGACGTAAAAACGGAATNTACATGCAATCTAAACCCTCAAGCTGAGCACTATAATGAATATATGGAAACTAAGTGAAAGACGTAAAAACGGAATGAAAGACTGAATTTTCATGTTGCCTCATAAAATGGTGTTTTTAAATACTAAACACATTATATAAAGTGTTTTATATTAGTTGTATTAGTTTATGCGTTGTTATTTCACGTGGTACAGGTTGTTTAACGGTAATTTTTACACGTTGTTTGACGGCCATTTTACGTGCTGTTTAACTTATTCATCAGTTAAAATACAAATCACTGCAAAACAGTGAAAATAATGTTTGATAAATACATGGAAAATATTACAGAATCAGTAATTGAAGGAAAACTGGCGTTTTTCACTGATTCGTCAGTTATATTCACTGAAGTGACTGTTGAATTAGTCAGATACTGTTAACCGATTCAGATTTAGAGTGTATGCCTACCTTACTTCACCCTACTCGGCTCAGAAGATCTCGCCACTCAGGCATCATACTCTCTAATGGCACCTCAATCTTTAACGGCGTCAGAATCGCTATTGACAAAACTGTTAAGCTCAATGGCAAATGTAGCGAGTGCCTTGTGACAGCCAAAGCTACCCAACAGTATATAACTTTGCCCGATAGATGGCGCATGCATCATGTTCGCGGTACTTTCTAACGCCAGTCTCAGTCTTTATAGAACCACCCTCGCAGTTTGTAAGAGGTCCTCACCACAATGTCCAAGAGGGCCTCCTTCCTCTCTGCTACCGCGATAATCCTTTCCCGGAGCGCATGAGCACATACACTTCCCTGACTCCAGGACAGCTTCGCAGGATAGTCTCTGTGGCCAGCTTGCCGATGGTGCCCGTTGTGATAATCACCCCGGTGTCCAGGCAGAAGTCCTGCATCCCGTGTCCAGGCAGAAGTCCTGCATCCCGTGTCCAGGCAGAAGTCCTGCATCCCGTGTCCAGGCAGAAGTCCTGCATCCCGTGTCCAGGTAGAAGTCCTGGATCCCGTGTCCAGGTAGAAGTCCTGGATCCCGTGTCCAGGTAGAAGTCCTGGATCCCGTGTCCTGGTAGAAGTCCTGCATCCCGTGCCCTGGCAGAAGTCCCTGTTCCCGTGTCCTGGCAGAAGTCCCTGAAGGGCACAGGACCGTCTTCAGGGACAAGGGCTGTCCTGGCAGAAGTCCCTGTTCCCGTGTCCTGGCAGAAGTCCTGTATCCCGTGTCCTGGCAGAAGTTTTGGATCCCGTGTCCTGGCTGGCCGTCATTTTGCCGGAGACAGTTCACCGCTATCAACCGAGCGACCCTGCGCTTTCGTCGGGACGGCAAAACCGCGCGCGTTCATTGGAGATTCTGATCTTGGGAAACGCCCTGAATCTGAAACAATGTTCTGACGTAGAAATTACAATGTGCCTTTGTCAGCCACAACCAAGCACCGGCCAAAACAAACAGCGAGCAGGGGATGGCATTACTCTGACGAGGCGTGCACCTGGCTCTTATATAGCNCAAGCACCGGCCAAAACAAACAGCGAGCAGGGGATGGCATTACTCTGACGAGGCGTGCACCTGGCTCTTATATAGTAGGCCTATTAGCATATACAGACTTGCATTGTCATATTTTAGTCCATTTACACGTATGTCACTGTCCCTACCTGGGTGTATTTTAACATGCATACTGCGTGGCATGCGCCCAGCATAATTGTTAACGGTAGAGGGAAAGTAATTCCATTTTTTAAGGCCATATTTCACAATTATATTTATTTCATTTTATGACAGAAGGACCACATACGTGAATGTAAATAGTTGTAGTCAAATGATTATAGTTTTGAAAATAGAGCACCGAAAAGTAGAAAATTTCCTAATATGGGAGCCTTAATGAATATGCTCTTAATTAAATTTGCCAACATATTCACATGTAATGTGATCNAAAATTTCCTAATATGGGAGCCTTAATGAATATGCTCTTAATTAAATTTGCCAACATATTCACATGTAATGTGATCTATACCATATGCACAACACATTAATTATAATCAAGGATATTTTCCAATCGGTACTCTGGTATTCGCTTCTTGTATCTATTTTAAAATAGGTATTGATATTTTGAGGGGGGAGTGGTGGTTGAGCGGTTAGCACGCTCGCCTTCCACCAATGCGAACCGGGTTCAATCCCCGGTTGGGTCGCTCCCGGATATTCGCAAGTTGGGAATCGTGCCGGACGATGCCACTGCCGGGTCCTCTCGGGGGTCTCCCTTTTCCCTCGCCCTCAAATTCCGGCGCTGTTCCATTCTCATATCGTTTCATCTCATCCATCCCGCGGAAGGTGACGGTAAACCATCGTGGTATCATTCTGCCTAGTGGCCTTGGACGCGACGCAGCCCCTATTCGCCGCGTTGTCCCCCTGGTCCCGACCAACCTTCATGGTACCAACCTTCACACACATTTACGCGTTAAGCCCCTGGCACAATAGTCGTTGGTGTTGGTGGTTGTTGGTGTTGGTAGCAATTGAAGTACAGGGCGATATATGTGAGATGGCGCAATAGGAGATTGGTGGTTGGTGTTGGCGGTTAGTAATGTAGAAGTAGAAAATATTGAACTTTTTACCACCAACCGACGAATCAGAAAGGGGTTGTGTAGTTTGGACATGTGACGGCAGAAATACGTCAAAGGGTTGAAATGGAGGAAGGTAAATGTGCAAATAAATGTATCGTTATCAGTCAGCGACCAGCAGTTTTCAAAATTAAAAACCCCCCATGTACAAAAACCTTTGAAGTGTATGTTTTGGTTAGGTTCAATATTTTATTTATTTTCATTTTGATACAATGCAGTATCTTTCTATCACTTAACATTTGCAATTATAGCTTACCTCAGTACAGTGGATTTTAGACAATCAAAATCTCACCAAATGAAAACAATAAGACTTTTTCTTTTACATATTTACTGCTACCTGGGGGCTCGATCGCGAAACAATTTACACCAACGTTCCAACAGACTATTGTGCCATGGAATACGTCGCACACCAACCGAAACCAAGAACACCAACAGCTAATTGTGCCAGGGGCTTTAGCCAACACATTTTTAGTCGTCCAAGAGAAACTAATAAATAATATATATTAATATCATGTTTTACTTATTACACAGATTGCGTACGTCCACAATGTAAATAAAGCCAATGTAGCCAGAAGAGTTCTGCGCAGCTTTGCGTAAATACGCTCCAAGCTGCAAAATATACACGTCTTCTTGAAACACTCAGATNATTGCGTACGTCCACAATGTAAATAAAGCCAATGTAGCCAGAAGAGTTCTGCGCAGCTTTGCGTAAATACGCTCCAAGCTGCAAAATATACACGTCTTCTTGAAACACTCAGATGTTGACAATATTATCTCCGTAACCTAAAACTCGTCAAGTTCCCGGCTATAATTCGTATCAAAATGTCAGCATATGAANAGAAACTAATAAATAATATATATTAATATCATGTTTTACTTATTACACAGATTGCGTACGTCCACAATGTAAATACAGCCAATGTAGCCAGAAGAGTTCTGCGCAGATTTGCGTAAATACGCTCCAAGCTGCAAAATATACACGTCTTCTTGAAACACTCAGATTTTGACAATATTATCTCCGTAACCTAAAACTCGTCAAGTTCCCGGCTATAATTCGTATCAAAATGTCAGCATATGAANTTGACAATATTATCTCCGTAACCTAAAACTCGTCAAGTTCCCGGCTATAATTCGTATCAAAATGTCAGCATATGAAACATTCGTCCTTGATACCAAGTGAAATTGTACATTCGTTGTCTGTGCGTTTACCCGCATCACAGAAGATCAATATCATGGAAATCAGACTTTTAGCCAAAAAATAAATGTAATGAAAAATAATATTATAACAATCCCCAGGGGTGAATCAAACACTTATTACTTCATGCGAAGTTATGTTTTCGCGCTCCCATCACAACTACTACACAAACCATTCATCCATACCTATCTACCTGCCTATACACCTCCTTACCTACCCCTACATAACCCTACCCCNTCTCCAGCTCTATCTCTCTTAAACGATGAGTTTGTGGTAGCTATTTTTAAGTAAATTCTGCATTATTTCATTATTTTTAAACAGTCAGGAGAAATTAAAATCCAGGTAAAGTACTAAAATAATAATGACCTACAATTATCTTTTAATAATTAATATTACTTTTAAATCCAATGTAAATACATTCTATATGTTTACCATTTTAGGGTGCGCTTGTGTCAATAGTTAACATTTGACTTGAAAATTAGTAGAATGTTGGGCTTAACCTAAGCGTCAACAAACTTTATCCCTGCTTCCTCGAAGAGATGAAAACTATAGTTTGTTTAGCATCGAAATGGTTTATTCAAGGGCGACATTTTCCTCGAGTTAAAAAATTTTATACTTTACATTTTTTTTAATAACTTTATGTCAAATACCAAATTCTTCTGTTTTGTTACAGCCGCAATAGCAAATACTAAGTTGTACATATGGAAAAAAAATTACACATAAATTAATGCTACGTGCTACTGTTTGACATATATATAATCTTCAAATAACAGTTCATGCATTAAAAAAAAATTTTAGAATATGCTAAAATTTCTTTACATTAAAATGGTTTTTCATATACATCATATTATTACACAGTAGCCCATAGGATTAATTAACTTTGTAAATTTTTCATCTGTACAACTTAGTTTGTTATTATGTCTGCAACAAAACAGAAGAATTTTGTATTTAACCAAAAAAGTTCAAAAAATATAAAGTGTAAATTTTTTTCATTTGATGAAAATGTTATCACAATCACAGCGCGTACGAATTAAAAAATGTTTGGTACTTATAAACAACATAAACCGCACAAAGAAAAAATAATAATTTTTTTAAGATATGTCACTTTTAATGGCGAGATTTATTTATTTCAGACTAAAAATTATTTCTTTAGAGTATTTTTTCTTGTCGCTGTAGACGCAGCTCCCCGTGCGACAGCATCTCCCGCATCTGCCTAAAGCCGTGAGGGTTTGTTTTCATCATACTGAGTGATCGTAAAAATGGTTTTTAAAAAGTCGNTCCCGCATCTGCCTAAAGCCGTGAGGGTTTGTTTTCATCATACTGAGTGATCGTAAAAATGGTTTTTAAAAAGTCGCGTTTCTACAGATTGCCCTCGCAGTTTCTTCAAGTAAAATGGTACAGTCGTAGTTATACAAATGGTGGCTTTCGTCAAGTGAAATAAAGTGTGTGTGTTACAGATCTATGAAAGCGTGACGGCAGAAGCACTGCACGCCGGTTCGGCGCCTTGCGCGTACGGGCGACGTCGTGTTGGGCGCGCGTGGTATAGTCTCCCGTATCGCCGCGCCTCAAACGGCGATACGGGCGAACGACGAAAAACATGCTTTAAAATGAATGCACGTGCCCGTTTTGATTTCGAACCACACGCGAGATGCTTCCTATTACTGACGTAGTGTAATTTGACACCCAGGCACCTGGCGTTTCCTGGCAAAAAAAAATTCCATCATTTTTAATGTATAGCCTGTTTCGTCGAAAAAAAATTAGAAAACTAATTAATTTAATATGAATTTACTGAAAATCAAATGGTTATATTTGCCTCTATTAAAAGCTTGAAAGTATCGTATCTCACGCTTAGGTTTTTGTTTGAAGTTTGGCTCGCCGCGCAAATCTGTCTCCGCTGGACACCACAGCGCCGTTCCACGTCTGTGTAGTTGTGTGTTCTGTGACCGAGGTGCGACGGGGACGTGCTGGGGCGGTGGCCGCTCCAGGGTCCGAAGGCAGGTCCTTATTAGGCGGCGATCGCAGCCTGCGAGCCACCTCTCCCTCCTGTGCGTCCACGCCGCGGCACTGAGTCACTCCGCCAAGGCGACTTTCACCCGCCCTGCACAGCGCAGTCCGTCCCCTCCGCACTGCCCTCGCAGGTCGCAACGCCACTCCGCGTTGCAACTAACGCTCGGCTTCGCGATGCGAGAAGTGCACGTTATTAAAGTCTGCGTATCGAAGTGAGTTAAGGTAGAGGTGAGTATAGACCCATTTGTATCAGGTACTGCAAACTATTACACTGCCGAACTCTTTCATGCATCTCTAAATACGGTAGTATAAAACAAAGTCTCTCATCCGCGTCTGTCTGTGTATTTGCTGAGTACTTCTAAACTACTTGATGGATTTCGATGCAGATTCCAACATCATTTAGAGAATTTCTTGAGGAAGGTTTTGTGTATAAAACATGTATATTTAATGTAAGGATAGTAGAGAAATGTCAAACAGTTTGTAACCAAGTCGTAAAAAACCCGCTTTTAGGGCGCTTACTTGGCTTTCACTGAATAAACCATAAGAGATACATCAAATTAATGTGCTACAGAATTGTAGCTCTAAATAAGATCTACAGAAAAGTCCCCGATAGCATACGTCTATCTTTTAAGGATGACCCACAGTAACAATTTTTGTCTTTCAAAGTATCGCTGTAATTACTTAATTGTTACCGGGCGAAACCGGGCCGGTTCGCTAGTTTAGTATACCCCATTCACGGTTACGTCGAACTTTTCTGAAGCCCTGCTGAAGTCCTTATTCCCGGATATTCTTCCGCCTTGAAGCAAACGAAACTTATCGGAGTCTAGAAAATGACAGTTAAGGAACACTGCATCGCATTCGTGCGCGCACAGAGTAAGAATATTTTCCATAAGAACTATTTCTTACTAGGCGTTACCAACACACTTATTTTCTCCCAGTTTTTATTCATATTAATTATAAATTAAATACGTTTATTTATAAATAACATGTAAGAAAAAGTTCAATTTAACCAAAACGTGGATACCTTCGTGTTAACAGAAGTATAACACATTTGTGCTAGATTGCATAAAACCAAACACAGCCATGGCATGATTTCCCAAAGGTTTGATTTAAAAAGAGTGAAGAAACCGTGATTAGACAATACACCCGTTAAGTAAGTGTTGCGAGTTGGTGCGAAATCGCTCAACTGTGCAGTCACCGAATCTAAACCAAGGAATTGAATTCTAACTTAACCCAGCATTTTGAATACAACTAATATTGTAACAGTATTGCATGGAACAGCAGACGCAGCACACTGGCGAATGTTAAACTCATATAGTCTACAAGTCTGTGTCTACCATTGACTAAAGAGGAGGTAGACCGCTTATACTGCCAGAAAATAACATGGAAAACAATGCTGTTACTGTGCCAATGCCTTCAGTAAAAGTTGCTATAAATGTTCCAGACAGTTCACTCTCAGTGTTAACATAAATAAACACATCAAGGCTGATAAATGTAGTGTTTTTTCGTTGACTGAGAAACAGCATGTGATGACTTGGTTACCTCATCTTACCACACTACATAAAATGTTTGCAGACGAGGAGGGAACTCGCATGATGAAGCATTATGACAATGACCGTATGCAGTTTATGCAAGTTGATACAATGAAGGAACACAGCAATATCTGCAAGGTTTCGTGTAATTCGGAGCCAGCAAGTGATGTCGCCAATACCTCCTGCTACATCGATGGGTACTGTTTCCGCAGATGAATACGACGAGACAGTTAATGCTAATGACGGAACGAGAGCTCTATTGCGAGAGCATGATTGAGTCGGTATGTGTTGAATGTACACTTGCCAGGCGTTCGCGTGAAGTCGATGAACTTCAAAATAAACGGNTTGCGAGAGCATGATTGAGTCGGTATGTGTTGAATGTACACTTGCCAGGCGTTCGCGTGAAGTCGATGAACTTCAAAATAAACGGTTGCCAGCTCTAAATGCTGATGTCCATTTCACTCGTACAAAGAAAAGTGAACCTTTTCTTGTGGATGAAACAGGAGGTGAAGACTATCATGAAGACAGCATTGATGATGGTGACTATGGTGATCGTGTTGATGAAGTATCTGATGAGAATGATGATGATTCCCTCGACGTTCCCACGCATTTCCCCAACGAGTTTCCTACGACAAATGATGCGAAGAAGGCAGAAGGCGTCAAGGACGCTCGTTACATATTTCCCGAAGACCCGGGTGAACTTGTTTATAGATTTAGATATTTTATTAAGCTGGGATCCCTCACGCATTGTTGAGATATCGTCAATCATCGATGAACTGAAGGATCGGGATTACATCAGATGAAATTGTTGGCTACTATCCATGATCTGCAAACATCTGAAAAATGTAATGATCGCATGTACAAAATAATTAGAAGGATTGAATATATATACCAATTAAATAAATTAAATTTATATAAACATATTAATGTGTGTTTAATTTCTCATACAGTCCCTTCTGCTTCTCTAAAAGACTAATCAATTCAATGGTGTACACAATAGATTGCGTGTGTCTGTTTTAGGTAATATTTATGTGAGATTCGTAGATGGAGGGCTATGGTATGATATGAAGCATTATGTCTTACTCGGGTCGTTTAAAATGGATGAGTTCTGTATTGCGAACGAATGAAATGAGGAAAATATTTTTTAGGAATGTTTTGCATCTAATTGGTTGCCCTGGTCAATTGGCTTGTTAAGGTAGTACGAATCTTTGGTATGGTCAGCTGTGGTAGAAATATTTTGCAAAAATTTTGCAAAGATTTTTTGCGAAGAGCATAGCTACGAGACTCTTATTAGAGACTGTTTTCGTGATTATCCATCATCGTTTGTATAAGTGGGTGGTATGGCAGGTTGGTCTTGTCGGTTCTTCTGGTCAGTTTTGCAGGAACTGGTCTCGTCAGGAGCTGGTCTTGTACTCTATCAATCTCGCCACGAACTAGTCTTGGGTGGATTTAGTCTTAGATGGGGTCAGTCGTTGGCTAATACGGTAATCGGTATGGGTCTTTATTGTGATCAGCTAATGATTGACAATTGTATTGACTGCAACTTTTTCTCGATGTTTCGAGTTTTCAATGTCATTGGGGTAAGGTCAACAACCAACCTTGTTGCTAAATCGACAGCTTCTCTGGTGGCGAAATCGATATTTAATACACTAGTCACATAGGTGATGAAAAGTAAAAAAAAATTACCAAAGAAATTATTAATATGGTGGGTGGAGTGCATTCGACAGAATGAGCAAATGCGTGAGGGTGGGGGAGGGGAATGTTAATACAATGAGAAACATTGGCAGCGGGTCGAACGAGCGTGTGTAATCAACCAATAAAAAACACTGTTGGGTAGCAAAGCTAACACAAGTAATCAACTAATGAGAAACAATGGCGACGGTCAGTAGTCTGCTAAACATTGCGCTGAGTAAACCTCCGGAAATTTAAGTTTTTTTTAATACAATTTTTTAATAAATGTTATTTTAATTTTTTGGTTAAAGGTTATTTAAGGTGACAGACACAGGGTCAAGGTCACTTGGATTTAATATGGTGGTTGGGAGATGTCATAAAAATGTGGATGGTCGGCTCCAGTCGTTTATCACCTCCAAGCCAAAACATTCAAAATTTTAATTTTTTGTAAAATAGTTATGATTTTTTTAAATAAAATATTTTCATTTTTAAAATAATTTTAGTAGTTTTTATAATATTTTTGAATATTTAACAATTTTGTTATGTTTTGGATTTAAAGCCATTTAAGGTTAAGGTCAAAGGTAAAGGTCAAGGTCACCGACATCCAACATGGTGGTCAGAGTCATCGATGTTATCTTTTCCTCAATTTTTAATAATTTTTAAAAATTATTTAGCAAATTTTTAGAATTTTGCCTTTAAGATCATCCAAGTTAAATGTCAAATATAGATATCATCATCTAACATGGTTGGCGATATGGACACTGGTCGACCTGGCGAGGGCTGGTCATGTCGGGATCTTAGTCGATCCAACTGTCATCAAACCCCGGACCTCCTACATGTACCTACATCTTTATAATTATTAAGAAATTATTTTTAAAATATTTAAATTAAATTTGTTATGAATGTTTTATAAACGTTTTGGGATTTTTTGGTTAAAGGTCACCGGGGTCATGGTCACCACACTCAAAGGTCAAGGGCACCTGGATCCAATATGGCAGTTGGGTGACGTCACAACATGGCGGCTGGCGCCGGTGACAGTTTTGTCCCAGTTACAATACATAGTCCCTGTACGCAAATCATTCTACTGCCAGACACCCTTATAAAAATCTCGTTTTGTTCCTAACGTGAGAAGAATAATCCTACCCTGGTCTACATATACAGGGATATGCCTACAGCATATAGTTGTGTCTCGTGATGACCACTATCGCGTCTTATATTGCTGGGATCACAATAGCGCGACAGGCACGACACGACGACAAATATTCACATTATTGTGAACACAATGAGCTGCGGCGGTGTAATGGTCAGACCACTCGCCATCCATCAAGGCTAACCGGGTTTGATTCCCGGCGGGGTCGCTCCCGGATTTTCACATGTGGAAATCGTGCCCAACGAATCCACTGATCGGCGGGTTTTGCAGGGTTGTCCAGTTTCCCCCACTGCTCCATACTCGGCTAACTTCATCCTCATCGGCTCTCAAGACCTCGATGTTAGGAGCCACCCAAATCACTCCACTTCACTTCACTCCACTCCATTGTTAACACTATTTTTATAGCAAGTCGCGAGCCGGTAAAACTACACACACCTCAAGAAAAGTTTCACGCACCTGTAATTTGGTTGCTTCTATAAAGTGAATTAAAGAAAATACTTTGGCTGCTCTTAACATCGAGGTCTCGAGAGCCGATGAGGGTGAAGCGAGGCGAGTATGGAGCAGCGCCGGAATGCAAAGGTGGGGGGAAAGGGAAATTTCCGAGAAAATCCACCGACCAGCGGCATCGTCCAGCACAACTCCCGCGTGCGAAAATCCGGGGGTGACCCTGCAGAGAACAAACCCGGTTCGCCCAGGTGGAAGGATAGTAGTATAACCACTACACCACCGTAGGCCTTGAAACCAGACAAAATTAGATAAAATATATTCGGTATTCACAAATTTAAAGATAAAATGTTTCATATCAGTGGTGTACGGGATGGGTAAGGACTTATTATGGAAACAGTGGTAAAACCCGACCAGAGTTATTTTGGCAAGGAAGGTGGAATAAGCTGCAAGGAGCTCTCCGAGTGTGGAATGCACTCGGGAAAATGTTGGAATCTAATCTTTAACAATGTATTTTTTATTTTACGTAGTGATTCTCTGTGAATAAGATATTAAGTTAGAATTAAAGTTTTAGCAAAATTTACAATTGTTTACACATCACTTTTTTTTCCTTCTTGGTATCGCTGTCATCCTACTGTTGTTTACTTTACCCCTGAAGTCTCTTTGGACTTTCCTGTCTTCTTTATGTCACGTAGTGTACGAAGCCTCTGGCTTTGAAGGCCTTTGTGGGATTTCCAACCTCCCAATCCTGGATTGTCCAAGCATAGTAAACAGTTTTTTTCCGTATAAGTTTATGTGGTTACGAGCAGGTAAATGTATGCCAATGATTTAATTTCAAAAGTGTTTACTAAACTGGGAAGAGCATCCAGTATTGCACACCTGAAGGTTGCCAGCTTTTCAGACCCGACGGCCTATTAAAGAAAAGGTGTAAACACAAGGTGGATCAATGGTGGAGCTCGTTTTTCAAACGATTATTTTATGGCCACCAGTTTATATCATTTAGGGTTTACGTTTGATACGAGACGTTTTAACCGAGACTTAGAAGTTACATTACCTACATATATATATAGCACTCCTGCTTAGCGTGTGTTTCAAACTCACGGTCCTCCGATCTGCATTCAATTTGGGAATTATACTCCTTCGCGACGAGCGGGCGTGTCAGTAATATTTATTATGCAATCGAGAACTTTTATAAACAAATTACTGTGCAATTTCTAAAACTAACAAATTCATTAAACTGTTAATATTATATTTTCAAATAAATTCAGTGCGTTATGTTCTATTTGTAAAATGTTCGTAGCTCTACTAGTTTTAGATTTTGTATGTATGACTCGTCCATTATAGGAGATTTCCTTATCCCCGAGCCCTAGAAGTGTGTGAGAGACCAAAATATATATGTTCTCAGCTAAGGGTACGGTCTGCCCAGGCGGCCAAACAGAGGCCAGAAGTTCAATCAAATAGTTGTCGAGAAGAAATTTAATTTAATTCCCTGTTTTCCCCGGCTAAGGATAAGTCGAATCAAGGCTTGGGTATTGCCATTCCTACGACTGGTTTAGAATTTTTCTACTGCGAAAATTAAGCACTTAGAAGTATAAAATAAGTAGTGTACGCTTTTGTTTAAGTCAAGCTAATGGTAAAATGTCTCATTTCAACCCCTCGCCTTGTAATAGAGTGTTCAGCTTAAGGCGCAACTACAGTGGAGTATTTGTGGCGTATTAGAAGTCCAGGCGTATGTTCTACTTATACGGCAAGTGAATAACGCCATTAGAAATTTCACCTACCAAAGGTAATTTGTGACCTGTGGTGACATAAGTAAGTGTGTACTTGCATTGATTTAAACAACTGTAAACACCTTGTCTACAATTCCAAGGACGCTTATGACCGCACATGCCAAGTTGATTAAACTTAAGTCATACCACTGCCTTGGTACGAAAATTTAAGTTTGCAGAATATCTCGCCCAGGTCTAAATTTCAAAGGAAAAAAAAAATTACAAAACTTTGCTTTCGAGTCTTGCTGAATAATTTGTGGCAAAAAGATAAATAACAAATGAAGATATGCTGTTTACGAGTGCACTGCAGACAAATGCCAGCGATCCGGGAGGTCGTCGTGCTCTTTGACTTCCCAACACCACGTCACGTGAAGTGCGTGCCCCACATTCGCAGAAGTGCGTGCTCCACATTCGCAGAAGTGCGTGCTCCACATTCGCAGAAGTGCGTGCCCCACATTCGCAGAAGTGCGTGCCCCACATTCGCAGAAGTGCGTGCTCCACATTCGCAGAAGTGCGTGCTCCACATTCGCAGAAGACGTCGCGTGTCTGATGAGTTTCTTGTGCAGTTAACTCGGCCATGCTCGAACAGACGTAACCGGACCTGACTCGATCGCCCTCGCTAGCAAGGTCACGGGTTCTATTCCAAGCGGTTTCGCGTTGTCTAGTTTTGGTCTGTCCACCTCAGTTTTCCTTCCCTCTTCCAGGTCTTCGGTCTTTTATAGTCTATTTGCAGTATCTTCACACTTTTTGAATCAAGCATTTGGAAAATCGCCCCACGTATCGCGTGATTGGTGGTTTCCTAAATATGGCAAATATCACACATTTTATACTTTTGTTAGCATAAATGTAGTTTATTTTTGGCGAAATTGAACTTTTATTATATTTATTCTACAAATCAGAATATTTCATTTATAATCAATACTAATAAAACTGTAAGAGAATAGGTGTGTTGGTAATGCTAAGTAAGAAATAGGTCCTCATGTAAAATATGATAATGCTGGTATATCCTGTTATCATCAGAACCCGAACTTTGTAAGGAATTTCTTTTTGAAGCCAAACTAGTATTCGTTATACGGTGGCATGACTCATTCGCAGTAGACTATTACGAGGAAAGTGGGCAGCTAGTTATTCATTAGCGAATTAGTTTATGGTAGGTGACTTAAAATGAGAAGGAAACAAAAGTAAACCACTGAAGAAAAAAAGTAAAAATTTCGGTAAGGAGTTTCCGAAAGGGAAAATTCTTCGAAGACAAAGCGAAAAAAATTAAGAGGTTCCTCAATACATAAGAGCAGCATCTACAGGTCTCATTAAACTGGGACGAAACGAGAAGTGGTTACTCATCGAGTATAACGTAAAAATTAAAGCGTTAACAAAGCCAGGAATGTAAACTACACCTGAAACTGAGTGCACCAAAGATGACAGCTGACGTTAAACGGAAAATAGGAAATTATGTCCCAGCACAAACGTTACGGAGTGTACTTCATGAAGCTGGATATAAGAGGTGCCCGCCACAATCCGCACATTTTATGCATTAGCTGAAAAAAGTATTCTCTTTTCGCAGACTTTAAGTTTATGGATATATAGGCCTACCTGGCAGTAAAGGCCATTGTTTGATGCGTACATTAATTAATACTCATTTATTGTGTTACATACAAAAACATAAACAACAAATACATTTTTCTTCTGTAGGAATCATAAAGAGCAATTGCACAAAATATAATTTCACCCCAAACAAGTCTGCAATATAAAAAACAAATTCTAGGGGTTTTTTTTTGTGGTCTTAATACCTGGTGGGCCTACCGTCCTTCACGATTTCCAGCAACCTTCGAGGAATCGATTTGACTTAGTTGTCGGTTGTTTCTCTTGCTATCATCCTCCATTCGTCTAATAACGCCTTAGTTTTTTTTCGAGATGGATGTGCATATGTATTCTTTCCTCTAAACTATTCCACAAATTCTCAATGGGATTGATGTCCAGAGACTATGGAGGTGTTGCCATGCAGTGTTTCGTGGCAACCGCAGTTTTGTTGCTAGGGTCGTTGTCTTGGGTGAACACGCAGTCCCCGGTTACACACACATCGCAGACTCTCTGGGAAGGTGACATTTCAGAATGTAATTGTAGAGTTAGTGGTCCGTGGTACTATCGAGGAAACACAACTCGCCTACATCATTATCATTAGCACACACTCCCAAACAAGCATGGAACCTCCACCATGTTTTGTTGAAGCCGAGAGATTTTTCAGTCTTCATTTCCAAAGGAGAGATGGTTTACGAGGTCACTTCAACAATTCTTAGTTTAGTTATGCGGGACAGCACATAGATCATTTTTTAATAGGGGACCCATGTACGGAAAAGCATGCTCTGTGGAGTCTGTTTCATGGCCACCGCGGTCACCAGACCTGGAACCTGTCAACTATTTTCTTTGGGGTACTATGAAGGGTATAGTATACGAGACTCCCGTACCTTCAGAGGAGGACCTTATCGCACGGATCCACGCAGCGACTGAACTGCTCTACACACATCCACATACAGAGATGAGAAAAGTATTCGTCCAGAGAGAATGATAAGGGACATACGAATATTCTTTCTAAATTGGAAATATTAACAAGCGATTGTCAGCAGAGGTGTCAGAAACAGATAAATGAATGATTGTAGAAAAGGAATGTATTGTATACAGAATACGAAAATAATACCCGAAGTATCCTTGAGGGACCTTTCTTGCATGGACATAAATATTCGTCCATTCCCTGGCTATTATAAAACAAAACCATTAATATTGATCTCATTACTTCGTTTCTATACCCTTCCTGTTTATTATTCCTTTAAGCCTTTTTGGAATGGAATGCACAAGATTCCGAGTAATATTCGAGTCATTATTGTTCCATTCCTTCTGAAGTAACTCTTTCAGTTGTGGTTTGCTATTGATGTGGTGTTTTCTCAGCCTTTTCTCCAACTCACTCCACAGATGTTTTATCGTATTCACATCTGGTGACTGAGGAGGTGTTTACAAAGTATGTGAAGTGTTCTAAAGCAGACACAGGCGTACAATTTCTGCCATATGCTTGGGGTCATTGTCGTGTGGAAAGTACAAATAATTTACAATGCTTTGTTTTTCTGCGATCTTCTTTAGATTGTCTTTGAGTATTTGGAGATACGCGAATCTAATTCCCTTCAATGAAAACCAGTTCTCCCACTCCTGAGGCCGACATGCACCCCCAAATCATGATCCCACCACCTCCATGTTTAACTGAGGTCTGTAAGTTATTTTCTCAAACTCAGTGTTTAGCTTGCGTCACACCAACATTCTACCATCATTGCAATAAATATTAATATTACTTTAATCTGAAAATAAAAGTAGAACACTTTTAACGGTAGAACAACTTCTTCGCACATTATCTGTGATGTCAGAAAATTTTTTTACTTCTGATCTAAGTTTGGTTATAGTTCCCCTTTCTTCAACGTACGTTTCCTCCATTTTTCGCCCCATCTCACGACACTGTTCCACTGCAGCAGGTCGAACCTTCACTATCTGACCACGGAACTCAGCTGAAACCGCAGAACTGACACGTGTTAGCGGGAAGAGCCCATGCACACTTTTAAACGTCGGGCGGGTAAATACTTTTGTCCAGGCATTCCCAGTGATACATCATAATTTGCGAATTTAGCGAACTTGCTCGTTGATTCTGGAACTGTTGCGCGTAGACACGAAGGATAACGTTCATTCTTTCATCTGTTACAATATAATTGTGTATCTATGCGCGGAACATGGGATATTACACGCTTAATTATTGTAAATGCGAGAGGGCGAATACTTTTGTTCATCACTGTATGATTCAATCTCTGCACCTCCAATGTAGGCTATGTAATCAAGCAAGGTTCGACTATTCGAATTCCTTTTGTAATTTACTGCACGATGTGACTCTCTGGTTCGGTTGACGGTGATTTCCACTAGACAATGGGGAAGTACACTATCACCATAACTGAAGCGTTGCCTAACTTTGACGCCCCGCAGCGCTCAAGCCATGCTTTCCCGGGCATAGGTCCTCTTGAAAAATTGTCAGTTTACCGTCCAGCACAGCATACTTATGGCTGGTAGCACCATTGAAGTTCATCGCTCGATCCGATATCATGACCGAACTTCATATCGGTTCGACATAGAATACTGTGGCACCATTCGAGTTCAGAGCATGGCTGGAGAACGAGATGGAGTTCATTTAGAACCACCGAATATGGTGGTTCGAGATCTTTATCCAAGAAAAGTGTCCAAAAGCAATGTCAAATATGTATATGTATAATAGAAATAAACCTAGTAATATTTGAATATTTTGAACATGGATTTCGTGGTTTTTGTTACTGTTGTAAAGTATAAATCAACCCATAAAAAATGTGCCTGCCCCTACCCACATACGTTCTAAGGGGCATACTGACTGGTATACGCCCAATTAAGTTGGTAGCGATGAATAGAAAGTAGTTTCATATCTTAACGTCGGATCAAAAGAGTTCGGTAAATATTCGCAAATATTGAAATGGATATACGTGCAAGAAGATGCTAATTTTGTAAAATATTTATCGTAATAATTTCACAGTTTCGCTTGACCGACTCATGAATAGTGACGAGGCCCATGCAAGGTGAAGAACACACAATGAGCATGCAAGTAGATCTTAAGCAGGGCTTTCAGAAGTGCTGGGTTTACCGTGAACAGCCTTTACAAGTGTGTACCTCTGCGATCTGCGGGCCTGCCCGAGTCTCACAGTGGGTGGGTCCCGAACCATTCCCAGCTCAATCTCCCCTCCTCAAGCTCACACGCGGGCGATCACCGAGGAAGCAGACGACAAAAACAAGCGACCTACGGTAAATGCCGCTGGGAAAGTCCGGGAAAGGAGTTGAGGCGGGCCCGCAACGCATAGTCGCTGTCCCCGGCAGCCAGAGACGTCAGGCCTTCAGTGTCCATTGGCCGACTTGCCTTCTATAGTCCGCCACTGCCGGGCGGCGCGAGCTTCTATCAGCTGCAGCTGCTGTGATCAAGTCCTTATATGGCGGTGAGCTCCCCTGACCTCTATAACCAGGGTCGTCCCCCCTCCCAACCCCTTCTCCTATCCGTGCTTAACACCTTCCTCAAGACTCCGCGACCCGCATGCAACGCTGTGCGACACGCACTTTCCCATAGCCCATTAGTGGTTACTTCTAACTTTCCTGGTGCCCTGCTTAAGTTCCACTTCCAAACTGTTCCTCCACCTCGTGCAAACAAAGCTTAACCGAGGCTGGAATATTGCACCAAAGGGACAGCGCACCGCATTCGTGCGCACTCACTGTAATCAAAAATTACATGAGAACTATTTCCTACCATCCACTGCCAACATATATTTCTCCTTGTTTTTATTCATTATAAATTAAAGGACACAATTTCTTCTCAAAGTAAAATGAGCCAAGGCAAGTGTACTAGTTCAAAACTCGGATCGTGCAAAGTTTTGATGTAGGAGAATTCATTTAAATATTTAATTTTAATTAAATTTATAATAAATTCCCAAGAAGGACGTGTACCTACTTAGGAAACTGCTATTCGCTGTGAAGACTGTGTTAAAAATATTAAGAATACGAATGTACGAGCAAGATATTGCATCAGCTTGCGAATTTTATTTGCAGTGACAAGTTTCCACGCCAAAATAAGTCTGCAGTCTTGTAAGGCGAAGTGCTTATCACCTTATGGTTCGTTACCACCTGGTTCTGAAGGAAATAGGTTTTCCACGAGATTTCACTGGCTGTTATAAAGAATTATATGAATTATGATCGTTGACTCTCAACTATCCACAACTAGTCTTCGTGCAATATTTTTTTTTTAAACCTATCTTTATCACGGACGAGTTAGAAATGATGCTACCTATAGGTACAAGTCATATTTCACGTCTGGAATATTTATGTCAGTAGTGCTAAGCTCAACTGTTTATTTTTAACTCCACGTGCTTCAAAAAACTTTGTATATGTCCACGCGTATATCTCTGAATAGTATAAAAGAAGGTCGCTTATCCGCGTCTGTCTGTGTATTCGCTTAGTACTTCTAAACTACTCAATGTATTTTAATGCGGTTTTCATCATCACGTAGAGAATTTCTTGAGAAATTTTATAGTGTATAAAACATTTATATTTAATGTAATGATAGAAGATAAATGTTGAAACGTTTGTAATAAAGTCGTAAAATTGCTACCGGGCGAAGCCGGGCCGGTTCCCTAGTACAATTACTGGCCCTTATATTGCTGTAATATTTTAACTCCAATACAAACATTAAAATTTTTCTGTATTAAAATTAATTAGTTCACGTGCACAATGTACTGAGAAAAAATTACAGCTGACGCTTATACACTATTGATGATTCTGTGCACATTTATCTGCAAAAATAAAACAAGACACACTGCGAAATTTCCTGGCGTCAAATAATGAAACATATCTCAAGTTACTTCAAAGTTATACTTCGGAACAGATTCTACTTACATGTACCAGTGTTTATTGCCTGTCACTTGCATTCAGGCATTCAGAGGATAGAGATTTATTTCTGAACTACATCATTAAGACTAAGTGCTTTTGATTACATTCCCATGATGCCGTATATAAAACCCGCATAAGTCCGTGTCATTTTACAAGGCTTTATATATACGTATATATTTATTTATTGTATACAAAAACGTAAAAGTCCGTAAGCGTGTACGTTTGGAAGTACGTATGCATATCCTCCTATTCATATATGTATACACAGATATATTTGGATCAAATTTGGCAGAGATGCCCTCAAGTACCCAACATAAAATACTGTGCAGGCCAAAATGGGCTCAGCCCCCCCCCCCCNCCCCTACTCTACTAAAACCTAACTTGTATCTCCAGACTCCTATTGGGTCCGAAACTCCTTAAAATGAGGTCGTGAAACTCTGGTTGCCCTCTTAAACCCGGGCAGTTCTACTAATATAACAAATGACTGACTGCGGCATTTCGGAACCGACTTTTAACAGCGAAAGTTGCGAAACTTGTTTGAAAGCGCGTCTCTTGTGCGCACTTCCTTGCGTTGCACAACGACAAAAAAATTTTGCAACAAACGAGTACCACATAATAACTGGTGAACAAGGCGAACGTGCAATGAGAATTGTTGTCGAACAAGTTGAACGAGTTAGTGCTAAAGGAAAATGTTTTCCAAGCTTCTCCCTGCTAGAGAGAGACAGAGTTCCAAGTATTGGGATATGAAGTGTTTGATGTAAGCTGTTCGTGGTTAAGAGAGCATATATCAAATTATGAGTAGGATCCACAATTTGTTCGCATTTTAAATTCCCCCAGCGAACGTAAAAGTAACATTGTCATGAATTCGCTGGCTTTATTCATGCGTCGATAATGCGTGAAGAATTCTTTTGAATGCAAATTCACTGCAGCTAAATGCATACGTTATATCGGACACACTGACTTGTGAGGTTTCGGTAATGTTGGTAGCGATGTGGGAGTAGAATTTCATATCTTAAAGTGTACTCGAAATTTAATCTTCAAATTTTTGGCTATTATATAAATTTTTCAATTTGTATTTATTTGGTTTACACACGAGTAATAACGAAAATTTTTATAAACCTACCAGCGAAAACGACTCTCACACGGTAATTTATTTTGTGCATTTCACAAACAATTCCTTTGAAAATGGTCACTCAATTTTTTTATAACACCACAAGTGACAAATTTTATTTTCACAACACAAATATATATAGTTCATTCAAGGTTACTTCAAACTTTTCTAAAGGCCTTCTCAAGTTCTACTTCCAGTATATTCTTCCACCACATGCAAACAAAACTTAACCGAGTCTAGAAAATAACACCAAAGGAACAGCGTACTGTATTCTTCTGCACTCACTATAGTAATATTTTGCCTAAGAACTTGTTCTTACTAGGTATTACCAACACACCTATTTTCCCCTGTTATTATTTATGTTAATACAAATATAAAATATTTTAATAAATAGAACATGAGCAAAAGTTCAATTTAAAAAAAATCATTATGTTAATGAAAGTATCAACAGATTGTGTTAACACGATTTTGAATCGAACCTTTGAAAAGTCCCCCCATGTATGACGCGTTTGGTTCTTCCCACTATCAACAGTCCTATTTTTCTCTGTTTTATTCACATTATTTATAAATAGAATATCATAATTTATAGGTTATTTGTAAATAAAAAATTGATTTAACCAATAATATAGTACTTTTATGTTAACACGAGTAAGCCCTATACAAAGATGTGGTGTGTGGCGTATTTAGGAAAGAACCAAACGCGAATATACTGTATTAAACATCCAAAATGCATTATACGGCCACGTCGTTACCGTTTTTAAAACAATATTCTTAGCAGCTAGTTTCCAAAAATTGTACACACAAAAAAATACTATGCATTACGATCCTATGCAACTTCGCGAGTAAGATTACAATATATCAGAAATTTTTCGGTACAAGACACGATGGTTAAGAGTATGGCGAAATGTTGAGGTTTTCATTACTTGCTATACGTTCAGTTCTCAGATACTTTTCGTATATTGTATATAAAACATAAGGGATTTACGAGTGTGGATCAAGAGGATAATTTTGAAGGAAGGGCTGAACCGATGAAGATTGCAGATATTTCAATACACACACGGACACGCACCTCTGCTTGCCATCTCTTGGGGCCGAATAAAAATGCATTGTTTTATTTTTGTTGTTGAAAACAGTGTTAAAGGAAAATGCTTTATTCCAGGCTACATACACTGAAGAGCAAAAAACGGGTACATCTGCCTAATCTCGTGTAGGGCCCCGGCGAGCATGCAGAAGTGCCGCAAGACGACGTGGCATGGACTCGACTAATGTCTAAAGGTATGCAGGAGGCAATTCACACTGTGAATCCTACAGGGCAGTCCACAAATCCATAAAAGTGCGAGGCGGTGGAGATCTCTTCTGAACAGCACGTTACAAGGCATCCCAGATATGCTCAATAATGTTCATGTCTGGTAATTTAGGTGGCCAATGGAAGTGTCTAAAGTCAGAAGAGTGTCCCTGGAGCCACTCGGTAGCAACTCTCGACGTCTGGGGTGTCGCATTGTCCTGCTGGAAATGTCCACGCCCGTCGGAATGCACAATAGACATGAATTGGTGCTGGTTATCGGACAGGATGCTTAAGTATTTGTCACCTATCAGAGCCGTATCTAGACGTATGAGAGTTCCCATTTCACGCCAACTGCACACGCCCTATAACATGACAGAGCCTCCACCAGCTTGAACAGTCCCCTGTTGACATGTAGGGTCTATGGATTCATGAGAATGTCTCCATACCCGTACACGTCCATCCGCCTGATACAATTGGAAACAAGACTCGTCAGACCCGGCAACGTGTTTCAAGTCATCAACAGTCCAATGGCGGTGTTGGCGGGCCCAGGTGAGGCGTAAAGTTTTGTGTCGTGCAGTCAACAACGGTACACGAATGTACCTTCGGCTCCGAAAGCCCATATCAATGATGGTCAGTTGAACAGTTCACACGCTCGCACATGTTGATGCCCCAACATTGAAATCTGCGCCAATTTGAGAAAGGGTTGCACGTCTGTCACGTTTGATGATTCTCGTCAGTCGTATTTTGTCCCGTCCGTTCACGATCTTTTTCCGGCCGCAGCGATGTCGAATATTTTATGTTTTACCGGTTTCTCGATATTCAGGTTACACTCGTGAAATGGTCCTACACGAAAATCCTAATTTTATCGCTACCTCGGAGAGGCAATGTCCCATTTCTCGTGCACCGACTTTAACACCACGTTCAAACTCACTTAAATCTTGATAACCTGCCATTGCAGCAGCAGTAACCGATCTAGCAACTTTGCCAGAAGCTTGTTGTCTTATATAGGAGCTGCCGACCGCATCGCGTTACTCTGATTGGTTCCATACCTCTTTTGCATACGCACGCCTATACCAGTTTTTTTGGCTCTCCAGTGTACTTACTACATTCCTACGAAAACGGAATGAGGGCTCTCGTACAGTTCCGTGCATTACTGTATAAATCTAAACACGCCATTTTTTTTACTAATAGTATTGGGCGTTACGGTGTATGGCAATGAAGTGATGGGGCAAATGTGTAAGGATTTTCTTTCCACAAGATTACCATTTCTAAGCGACGACTGGTTCAATTTTCTCACAATCTTAATATAACTTACTGTTGAGTGTGAATTAAGATAAATGCAAACAAGCACTGGAGTACATTTGCCAGTGATTACTAAAAAGAAACAGAGTAAGATTTCTGTAATTAAAAGGTTTTATAAAACGTTTTTATATGCTTTTCCATTAGTGCGTCTACTCTTAAATTTACTGTACTAAGGATGCACGCGAATTTTTAACTAATGACTGTTATATGTATTTTAAGTGCGATATTTCTAAGATCCAAATTCAAATTTTACATGTACATTATACGTTGTAATTATTTCCATATTGACACATTCCTCTTCCATATTTTTAGAATATTTTTATTTGCTATCAAACCCGAGAGTTTAGGTCATTTAGAACAAAAGAAATAATTTTTAATGTAATTTGCAAACTTAAATTTTTAATTTACAATTACGCGCGAAGCAGTTTGAAAAAGTAACAGAAATTTAAAATTTTGTTTCCATATTTTTTCACGCCCACACGACCTTTGAAGTAACGATAACAATTTGCATTAAGTCTAAATCTGGCCGGTCAGACAAAAAAATTAATGAAATAATATAACCACTTGAGTGAATCTTGTACTAATTCGCAAGACATTACGCCTAGAGGTCTTGTTTAGATGTAATACAATTTTCGATGTCACCAACTACCTTGCAAACTTTTAAAACTTAGCTTATCAGGAAACATAACTTTTAATTATAAATAAATGTTAAACTTTCCATATAATTATTTTTGTTTTGAATTTTTGTCAGCAATGGTAAGAAGAGAAAATCTTCGGACACTTAAATTCCCGAATGGGTCACAAGACGCATTGTAATTCGGCAGTCATTCCAAATTTTAATATTTTCGATTAATTTTTAAACAATAAATAAAATAAAATCTACATAAAACGCAATCGTGGATTCGTTTCATGGGTTGTCCTTTATCATGAAAAATTTTACGTGTAAATATTTGTGTTTCCGGGATTATTATTTTCCACAATTTTATAAAATTCTGCAACTTCGAACGGTGACGATCCTGTGTTAGTTCCAACTCGCCTGACTCACGCTTGGGGTTACGGGGTTCGACCCAATACAATTGCACTTGGGGTTACGGGGTTCGACCCAATACAATTGCACTTGGGGTTACGGGTTTCGACCCAATACAATTGCACTTGGGGTTACGGGTTTCGACCCAATACAATTGCACTTGGGGTTACGGGTTTCGACCCAATACAATTGCACTTGGGGTTACGGGTTTCGACCCAATACAATTGCACTTGGGGTTACGGGTTTCGACCCAATACAATTGCACTTGGGGTTACGGGTTTGACCCAATACAATTGCACTTTGTGTGACTTTTCACATGCAGCTTTCCGTTCTCGATTCAAGCAAATGCTGGCTCGGTTCCTTACAACAAATTGACTCCACTTCTCGCTACATTTTTAGATTAGAATCCAGGCCAGGCGCGTCGTTTATTAAACTGAAAGATAATCAGGGTAATTAACACTAATGGTTATTTTTGTGGCACATTAATTCTTTCCCCTCCAGTTATTTACAGGGTCGTAATAATGGCACGACAGCCTCCTTAGTGTAGAGTAGCGGTCTCTTGAGGTCGCTTACCGGTTAAAAAAACCTGTACGAAACGAAGGTGTACGTACGAGGATGAAAGAACGGACTTTTACGAAACTATTCATGCTCATTGCGTGCGTGTCGTGTATTAAGACGGATTCATATATTCATAACGTACGCACGTGCGTAGAAGTTTTCTGTTGGCAGGTATACAAACCAAAACAGCTTCGCGGAGCGAGATTACTCTCGTGTTTTGTTTTTGCATGCTTTGTGCAAATCATGGTACCATTTTGAAACGCCGGCAGAAGAAAAGAAAATTTAGTGTATTGACGACTTTACCATAATAGATTTAGTTGAAAGAATAAATTTGTTATTAATCCTGATATTCTGATTGGTCGAGAGTTCAGTCGTACGTTGTACGTACGTTGAAGTTAAAGGTTAGCTACTCTGTCTCTAGGCTTACGTACGCTAAGTGTGAATAAGAATGGTTGCAAGTATATACGTATGCAGTGTTCAACTTTTATTCGTTCGTACGTACTCTACTTACAGGTTGTGAGTCTATCATAAACACCATCGTCATGAAGACGCGTAGGAAATTGCGGTATTTTATTTCGTGTCGTGTACTTAAAGCTTTCGGGCAATATAATTAAAAAGGGAAAGAAGATTAATAATTAATGCATAGTATTTAAGTATCCAATTACTAAAAGACTACTTTCGTTTTTTTTCCTTTACTTCATTTTTTTTTTTCAAACAATCATAATAATTATATTTGTTAATAAATTACTACTTCGCTAAAATCAAGTTAATATCTAGTCGTGTGTGATTGGTTGAACATAAACGTTTACACTCAGCACGAACCACAAGTTTTTGTAAACGTTCTGCCTACGCAGACGTCCTTTTCGTACACGAAATTGATCAAGAATGAACCTTTACGGCCTCTCACCCGGGGAATCTAACAGTTCCATTCCAGAGCCGATCATAGGTCGGTGTTTTCAGCTAACCTCGTGCAGCAGAAGGCAGTGGTAAACCACGGAGGTTCCTTGGGCGCATCACAGTTTCTGCCCCCGCTCAGCCATGAGAGGTACGAGCATTGACTAGAAGATGCAAGCAGGATTTTTCTTCTTCTGCGTAGGTACCCCAACGTTAACCTACCCCACGCCAATACAGCTGTCAAAGTCACGTGGTCAACATTGATGCAAGTGTTTGTATCTTAATTACGAACGCCATCCAAACCGTAACACCGGACAAGCTGACAAGAAAGTGGAACGAGTTTGATTATCGCGTAGATGTCGTTCGGGCCGCTCATGGTGGTCACATTGAACAGTTATGAATGTATGGTAAACAAACTTCACAGTTACACGGTTCATTTGATTGGTCAATCAAGGTTGTAGGTGGTTTGGTTTTGATATTATAGACCTTCAAAGTTGGGGTATTCCTTTATACTCATCCTGTATGCTACCGCGGAGGTTTTTTTTTGTTTGTTTTTTTTAGGTCTTTTTAATATTCACAATCCTTTACTACATGATATTGTTCCATCTTTAACGGTTTAGACCGCGTATTGCAAGATAGCGCGCTGGCGGCAAACTTTTTTCCGACTTGATTCACTGTTATCGTCACTCCTCATTCCTTAGGTTACTTTACGTAACAAAATATATACTAAAAACTGGTCAGATAACATAGCTATGAATTTTAAAAAAAATCGGATAAGTTGTTCTCGAGTGATAAGCGCACTAACAGACACAGACAGAGAGACGTTGAGTTTTAAATGTGTAGATAATATTATAATATAATGTGTATCTCTCTAGACTTGGTAGAACTTTTGTTTGCTTGAGGTGAAGGAATATCCAAGAACTTTAGCAGGGCTTCAGAAATGTTGAAAGTAACCGTGAATAGACTATACGTACGTACGCTACTTTGAGCGGTAACAGACACACGTGGAAAACTTTCCCCCCATCTTGGTCGGTGATGGATTGTTGGCGTGGGGAGGGGTGGGTCCCACACGAATGACATCCTGCCGATTATGTCCAGCGACCTTTCGACCCTCGGCAAACACGAGCGGCGGTCAGTCGCTCCGTAGATGGTCTTGGGCCACTCGCGCGTCGGACGGCAATCTATAGCTAAAGCGAGCGACGACTGACGAGCCTAGACTAAGGTCAGTTCCACTCAGGTTGGCAACAAACTAGTTTTCTTATGGAGTTTGGCATAGGGAAGATATCCGCTGCTAGATGCGCAGTGTACCAAAGAGGTCACTCTTAATTATTTTTTTAAGCTACGTCAATAATAAAAAAGAAAAATGTTAATTAGTTACGTTTATATTTGATTTATAATTATTGCAATGATTGTTGTTTTTTTACATAGAAAATAGAGAAAACCCGGTACACATGCGACACTAGCGCTTACCTAGTGGAGGAAAATTTGAGTTGCTAAACTAAAAGCATTGAGCTTGTCAGCCTGAGTAGAATAAACCTTACCTAGACGAAGCAGCAGGTATGTAGTTTCCTACAACTACGCGTGGGGAAAGTAGCCTGTCCACTGTAGCAGCTACTGTACTGATGAGGACACTGTTGTAAACCTGCTACGTTCCTTCTTCCCATCCGTTGTGTTTTCTTCCGCAACATGGTCACCAAAAAAAAAAACATTTTATATTTGTACGAAATACCATTTAACTGGTAAACTCTTCCCCCGCATCAAATATTTTGAAGATCGCATAGTAATTTGCTTTATGGCGAGTCGAAATCAAAATTGTAGTGTTTTTGGGACGTACAAATAAAATTAAACGGCAACATTGAAAGAAAATATAACAAGGGTGGCTGAAAGATCATGATTTAACTAATTTTAAAGTATGCTTAACAAATTTTATTTTGCAAAAATAGATATATATCAACTACTACAAATCAAAAATAGGCAAATATATTCTTATTTTAAGCAATTTTTAATAATTGCTGGAACATTTCAATGCGTGATTTTGAAGAATTCTTGAAGTGACATATAGTATCTTATTTCGAAGTGAATTATCTTTTTTCGGTAGGTGTGTTAATATTTGTGCGTCCCGAAAACAATAAATTGCGATTTTGAGATGCCATCATGCAAATAATTTGCGGTCAAAAAAATTGTATTCGAGGAAGAAGTACTTTTAAGTGATGTCTACAAGTTTAGCAGTATTTCGTACAAATATAAAATAATGATTATTTTTCATGGCTACCATTAAAGGAAGGGGAGGGGGTTTTAAAAGGGCAAACAAATGCCGCCTACCATAGCGCAAATTTCATGTGAAATAATTTAAAGGAGGCTGTGTGACAAATTTACTCTAAATATCTCGATTTTTGGGGGGTTTTAGAAGCCATTATAGAATGACTAAAAAAATAGCAATAAAAAGTTGAGAGATTTTGTTGGCTCTGAACAACGAGGTCTTGAGAGAGCAATAAAAATATGACAAGTTTCATGTTTTGCGAACTTTGTGAGAGACCATTCTGCAATATTGGTGCATTTAATTCGCAAAATATCTTGCACCCCGGTAATGTGTAGAAACATGAGATGGCAAACAGCTCGGCAGAAATACATTGCTCTGGTAAAATATTTGCTATCATGTTAGTGAAACAATTCTGTGGTATTGCCCTTTATCTTCCTCTATTAGCTTTCATAAAATTGTATAATACGATTGAATACTACAGCGGTAATAAATTTCCCATTTCCCTTAATATATATATTTCGTTTTTTTTTTTTTTTGTCATCCTTTAGCATCTCAGTATTAGACGTGTCTTCTCACATAATGCTGTTCATGATATCAACATCTGAAAATATTATGTTCAAAAAGCTGAATGTGATCAACGAAAATACAACATGACTAACACGGTCCCTGAAATGGGGTAACAATGTGAATGTATAGCCTATCGCTGCTCAAGTCCATCTCCACCTCCTAGAAAGGCCAGGGCTGGAAACACCGTGGCTGACGGAGTGAGGACGGTAATGGTCTAGTGGCGGCCCCGCCAGTGCACTGGCGAGGTCATGTGCCGTTGTCCAGAGGCTGTAGGTCTTCTTCGCCTGCGGTTATGACCCGCGAGCCGAGTGCGCAACCCCAACTGAGGCCTTCGGGTAGATCTCGGGGTGGCGGAGCTCCGCAGAAGGGACTGTCTGGCGTCCTGGAGGAGTTGGGCTGCTCTGGGTGAGAACTCAGTGTACAAGGTATAGTCGAGGGGACCCAGGGGATCCGTGTGAAGCCCCGGCCCTTGGCCTTGCAGATCGCGGGTCGGACTCTGGGTGGCATTGGTTGACCCTCTCGCTGGGAGGAGGCCTGGAGGTGGGTCTTTGCCTGGAGGGCTGCACCGGCGGCG